>CM061559.1:50026036-50626036 GCA_030864225.1 Capsicum baccatum var. pendulum | reverse complement strand
TCTAGGTCTATAACACTCATGTTTCCTTTCTCTTTATATGCCCCACTCTGATATCCACATATTTGTTCTTCGTTTTTATTACTGTATTTATTAGGTCTTGCTTTTAAGATAGCTCCCCATCCTAAATCACTTCCATCCGTTTGAATAATTAAATAGTCTGATTCTAATGGAATTTTTAGGTCCGGAATATTTTTAATTTTTTCTTTTATAGTGTGGACTAATTTAATATCTTCCATATTGAAATTTTTCTGCCCTTTACTACCTGTCTTTGCGTATAATGGTCCTGCTACTTTTCCTAAATCTTGAATAAAATTCCTTGCATAATTGACAAATCCTAAAAATTTTTGTAAATCTTTTGTCTTTTCTAATTTATCTGGCATTTCTAGTACCTTCTTTGCTATGTGTGGTTGGAGTTTTACCTTTCCATTCCCCAGAGTTATACCTAGGAAATTAATATAAGTCTTACATAACTCAATTTTCTTTTTACTTATTATTATTCCATGTTTAACAAATAGTCTGAAAATTATTTGTAAGTGTCCTAAATGTTCTTGCATATTTTGACTAAATACCAAAATGTCATCTACATATACTAATATGAAATATTTATATTCTCCAAATATGTTATCCATCTTTTTCTGGAAGATTGGTGGTGCTGTCTTTAAACCAAATGGCATAACTAACCATTCAAAATGTCCACCTGGACATGTGAATGCCGTCCATTCTATGCTATCTGGGTGCATTTTGACTTGCCAGTAGCCTGACTTACAGTCAAATTTACTATAAACCTTTTTATTTTGAATCCTATTAATTAACTCACTTTTATCTGGTAGTTTATATGCATCTGTTCTGGTGTTATCATTTAAACTTTTGTAGTTAATTACCATACGAGCTTTACCCCTTATTTGTTCACTATGATTTCTTACCATAAATGCCGCTGATCTATGTCTAGAGGTGGATCTTCTTATTACTCCTAATTGTAAAAGTTCTTTTATCTATATATCAAATTCTTTAGTATCTTCATTATTTGCTTCTATAGGTGCTGTTTTTATAGTATATTCTGAGTTAATTATATCTAATTTACACATTATTTTGTTGCCGTCCCAATGGGCTAGCGGTCTTTCTCCTATTATTTCCATTTTATCTAGTATAGATATTATATTTTCTAAATCTTTTGGATTGTTTATTACTCCTATTTTATCTATTCCTTTTCTAAAATTGTAAAATTGAGTTTCTATACTTATGAGGGTATAGTCTTTTTCTATATTTATTAAGCATTCTTGTCCTTCTGCATTGAGCAGAATGTAGTTTCTAACTTCTTCTAAGTTTTCATTTAACAGGTTGCTACATTGGTTATTTTGGCAGTCTTCGCAACATGGTTTTGGAGGAGATGATTTTTTTTATGTGTGTTTAGTGTTCTATATACTGTAGGCAATGTTACTGTCTGTACTGGTGTGTAAGTTAAGTTTTTAAAGAGCATTATTCCATCTCTTGTTAAGAGACATCCTCCCTTATTCTGTATAAAAAAATTTAGTCCTATAACAAAATCAGATCCTATATTTAAATCTCGTGTTAATATCTTATTAACATTGTATACTGGGTTATAGAATTTATTGCATGTATTTAAAAAACTTATTTGTGCATTTTCTATATAATAATGATAGATATTTTGTGATCCATCCATTTGAGTGGCTGTTATGGGTCTTTCAAGTATTTTTAATAAATGTTCGAGTACTATTTCTTTATTCATTAAACAGCTGGTACATCCTGGATCTACTAATGCTAGGGTTTCTATTTCTACATCTTTTATTTTAATATTTACTAAGACTTTTATGGTAGAGAATTATTTATCTTCGTTGCATATTAAACTAGTGTCATTATCTTCTAAATTCATAAGTTCTGCTTCTAACTTTTCTAAATGTACTGCTTCTTGTGTATCTGTTTCTTCTATGGCTATTTTAGATTTTCCTTTTTCTAGAATGGTTAATCTTTGTTCTAGATCATTTAATCGGGTTTCTAGAGTAGATACCCTTAGGTTTAGGATTTGATTGTTCGTATATTTTTGTCCGTTATTTATTTCTGATTCTACTTTTATTTTTAAAGTATTTTCTATACAGTTTATACATGCTTCTAGATAACATTTTTTACATTTAGTTCTATTGTCTTTGCTTGGATACCAATTACATATACGACATCTATTACTGTGTAGTCCTTTGTTTCTTTGGAATTCATGTATGCATTCTTGGGTAACATTCATTAAATTATTGATTACTAGATTGTTTAAGTCTAAATCCTCTATCTCTTGTCCTAGCTCATTAACTAAGTTATCTTTTTCTGATTCTGAAGAATCGGATTTTGAACTATCTTTATCATTTATATCAATACTTATTATTGAGTATATACTTTCTGTATCTGACATGTATTCGTCTACATTTAATAAAGTTTCTTCGAAATCCTCTATTAGTTGAGAATTTCTAGTTCTATTATTATTCCTCTTAGGACATACATTAGCTAGATGGTCTATGCTTCCACACGTATAACATTCTAATTTATTTTTGTAGTTTCTATCATTTCTATATTTTCTAACATGTCTATCTCTATTTAACCATGGTTTTTTAACTTTTGATTTTCGTAAGAAGTATTGTTTTCTGCTATATGGTTTTTGATTATTTCTTTTCTTATATTTTCTATGTTGTTTTTGGTCATAATTCTGCGTTGTGTATATAACAGATTTATAGAAATTCATTTCATTTCGTTTTAACTGTTTTTGTATTTGTATATTGGTACATTTTTCAGTTAGTATATCCATTATATGTTGCGTTCTATGTCCAACGGTAGAACTTAATATAGAGATTGTGTCTTCATCTTTTCTTTCAAGGAATGACTTATTACTTCTATATCCTAAATTATCACTTCTCTCTAAGCAGCTTTTAAAATGTTCTATATATTTGTTTATTTTCATGTCGTCCTTTTGACATCCTTTACATTTAAAAGTTACAGATTTATATTCTTCTGCTAAGTTTTTAGCCTTTTCTATGGCCATGTCTACTTCATATCCTTCTTGTAAAACTTCTATATTCATAAACTCGCTTTCTGTTTCGATATTACTTTCTGTTTCATCGTCGTCCAAATTTCTTTTAGTTGTGTAGTTATAATATGTAAACCTAACTGAGGTTTCTCCTTTACTTGTAGTATATAATAGATGAGAGTCTGGTGTAAAGATTTTTGGTTTAGTAAATTTGTTTAAATTCCATTCTAAACCTGCATATATTTCTGGGTCTATTTTTATTGGTTTTATAAGGTTTATGCCCTTTTTTCCCATTATCTCAACTACATCATTTACTTTTAGTTTATATTTTGTATTACTACTTAAAGTTAATTTACCAATAAAACCTATGCACATTAATAAATTATTTCCACTATTCATTTCTTCGTATCCTTTAGTTTGGACTCCAATTTTAATGTTTTTTCCAAATTCTTTTAAATTCATTAGGAAATCTGGACTTATATAAAATATTCCTCCATTATTAGTCATATCTACTTCAGTTAATCCTATTATGGATTTTTTAATATCTGACCATCGATCATCATATATTGCTATTAATACTTTGGCTCCTAGGTTTTTTCTAGTTAGGCCTTTTATTCCTATAACAATTAAACCCATGTGCATTAATATCATTTTATTGTTTTTTATATGTCTTAGAGAGTTAGCATTTACTAAATCTAGTATTTTAAAATCTTCTCCTATAGCCGATATTTGTTCTTCTCTATAATGTCTATATAGCTGATTGTCTATAGAAAAATATCCTGCGTTATATAATGTTTTAGGATTTAATAATTTTAATTGATGTTGTTGAAAAATTTGTAAATCTTTATCTACATCTATTATTTCGTTAAGTTCTTGATTCTGCTCCATACTAGATTGTCTTCTGCATATTCTAGATAATATATTATTATTTCCTATTCTATTCTCTGAAAAACTTATTTTTTGTCTTTCGTTATTTTCGATGGTTCTCCGTCTATTTGATAGAAAGTCCATTTTTGTGGTTTTCTTATTATATTCTTTCGTTCTTGTTTAGAAGTTAATTCAATTCGTTTTAATTGGTTAACAAGTTCTTCTATTTCAGAGTTATTTTTCGGTTGGACTTCTTTATTATTTTTTATTAAGATGTCTATTTTCTTATGTAGTTCGGGTAATTCTGGTTCTTCCTGGAGAGGTTTTTTAATTGTTTCTTTGTCTTTAATTAAACTATCTATCTTTTTGTGTAAATCTAGTAGTAACTCTATTATGGTATTACTTTGTTTTAATAAAATTTTATCTGTTTGACTTGAAGGTATATGCCTAGATAATCCTTCTGATTCACTATGATAATTTTTTGATTTTTCTAGTGCTTTATTGTAATTTATATCTTCTTCACTCATGAAAGTGATATGTCTTCTAATCTTTTTGTTATTTCTTGTAAATCTTTAATTTCTATTGTTATGTTTTCTACTTGTTCTATAATCTTAGAAATTAATTGAGTTGTTTTTACTTCTAACTCTTTTGGTCTTTCTATTATAGTTTTTATTAGTTTTCAATTTCAAATTTTGTAGGTATTTGTTCCAAAAAATGAAACAATAGAGACTATAATTAAACAGACGTTAGACAGATTCTTCAGCAACCAGACACAGGATAAACATATGACTGGACAACAAGAAGAACAACCCACTAATTTAGACAGAGTTGTGCCAGAGATAACTAATACAGATAATAATTCAGCAAGATCAGACGAAGAAGATAGTATTGCACACTTCCAGGATGCTCAGGACCCATATGAAGGCGATGACTCAAGCATGAGCTTCGACTCTATTTCCCTACACAACTTGGACACATAAGACAATCTACAGTTTCTACAGTTTATATTATTAGCCAGTACAGTCAGGTGGGGATGTCCACTTTATGTCTTGTAATAGTCAGAGTCAGAGTGCTTCCTTTATCACTACTTTCCAAAAGAAAGAAAAGGGAGGATGTCTCTTAACAAGAGATGGAATAATGCTCTTTAAAAACTTAACTTACACACCAGTACAGACAGTAACATTGCCTACAGTATATAGAACACTAAACACACATAAAAAAAAATCATCTCCTCCAGAACCATGTTGCGAAGACTGCCAAAATAACCAATGTAGCAATAACCAATGTAGCAACCTGTTAAATGAAAACTTAGAAGAAGTTAGAAACTACACTCTGCTCAATGCAGAAGGACAAGAATGCTTAATAAATATAGAAAAAGACTATACCCTCATAAGTATAGAAACTCAATTTTATAATTTTAGAAAAGTAATAGATAAAATAGGAGTAATAAACAGTCCAAAAGATTTAGAAAATATAATATCTATACTAGATAAAATGGAAATAATAGGAGAAAGACCGCTAGCCCATTGGGACGGCAACAAAATAATGTGTAAATTAGATATAATTAACTCAGAATATACTATAAAAACAGCACCTATAGAAGCAAATAATGAAGATACTAAAGAATTTGATATATAGATAAAAGAACTTTTACAATTAGGAGTAATAAGAAGATCCACCTCTAGACATAGATCAACGGCATTTATGGTAAGAAATCATAGTGAACAAATAAGGGGTAAAACTCGTATGGTAATTAACTACAAAAGTTTAAATGATAACACCAGAACAGATGCATATAAACTACCAGATAAAAGTGAGTTAATTAATAGGATTCAAACTGTATGGGACCAAACTGTATAGAAAATACTTTATATATATATATACATATATATATATATAGATTTTTTAAATTATTATTATTATTATTACTACTACTACTACACGTTTTAAGTACTATTACTACGTTTACTGCTATTATTTTACTATTATCATTATTATATTTTTATCTTTCATGTAATATTTAAATAAAGTATGTTTAGATAAGTTATTAACATTTAAACTTTAAAAAGATAAATTTATTAAAGAGTAAAAGTTTATTTAGAACTCTTCAACCATGAGTTTCTATTTTTAAGCTTAGTGAAAATATTTTTTAAAATAAAGAATAATGTATTTTCAAATTCAAATATTTATAATCTTTTAAATCAAAAATGTTATTACAAGCTTTGTCTTTAAAAATGCCACGTGCCTATTTTAATATATTGACACTTGACATCTTGTCTTATTTTAGGTTTGCTTTTATATATATACTAGCCAAGTGTACGTGTGCTGCACGTGTATATCACGTTAGTCAATTATAATAAATATAAAAGAATATAGTTATTTTAATTGTTTTATATATATAACTATACTTTCAAAACAATGAATGAAAAAATATTCTTAAACCAACATGGATGGATTTATTAAAAAGGTATAGTGTTAGCCGAACCTACAATAGATACAAAGTAGAAGGCTACCCCGATATTCCTTTTCTATGATCCACAAGTTATCCATCAAACTATCGCATCAATTTGTTGAATTCATTAACAATATGCGCTAAAATATAATCAATTTTTTTTGCCATTATTATTGTATAGTGATCCAGTTATCCAGTTACGTTTAATATTTTTCTAGTAAACTTATACTACCATGCTGATTTTTTAAATTCTTACGCATAATATACCTTGAAATCTTGTAAAAAGAAACTGATAGACGTAATGAGAATAGACTATTTTGGAAGAATGCTTGGTATAAGAATTCGATTCTACATATAATATACGAGAAAGAAAAAATATACTCTCTCTGTCCCTTTTCAAATTTTAAAATTCATACGATTAAATTTTATCTTTACATAAAAAAAATGTCAAAGTCCGACCAAATATATTCTATTTACCACCTGTATTAAACAGAAAAATACCAGATGATAACATAACAGAAACTACAATATGATCGTGTTATCAGAACAATACGATTAAACATTATCTTTACTAAAAAATTAAATTATAAAATTATTGCAAAATACATACATTAAAAATCAAAAATAAAATACAAACAAAATATAGACAATATATTGCAAAAAATTGTGAAAAGAGACATATATAGATTGTATCATAAAATTCATTGCAAATTAAAATATCACAATTGAGAGTCAGTTGCTAAAATAAGAAGCACCTTCATATTAAAATAGGGAAGGAAAAAATAAAATAAGTAAAAGACCAACTAACTAATGGTAAAATATGGAAGGAATTAATAAAGTAAGAAAAAAACTAACTAATTAATTCCCACGTCTCTGCCACAGATCCTTGTTAAAATAGGAAAGGAAAATTGATTTACCTAAATTAAAGAATATTACACGAATTTTATACCTAAACTAATTCTTTTCCTAATAAATCCTACATTTAAAAGGACTCATAAATTAATTAATTAATGTAATAAAATTAGATAATATTTTAAGAAAAAATAGTGAAAAGATGATTTTATCTATTGCGGAGATTTTAGTGAAGGATAAAAATTTCAAATCACTATTTTAACGGCCTTCACACTTTTAATATAGATATAGATATAGATATAGATATAGATATAGATATAGATATAGATATAGATATAGATATAGATATAGATACAGATATAAATATAGATATAGATATAGATATGGCTATAGATATAGATAGATTATTTTATATATAAAAAAGTCATAGATCTAATAATAGAATCTAGATTAACATAATAAAAAAGGCCCTTATATGAAATGACGCTTCTCAGACCTTTACTCAACAGATCTTGTGACATACTTCGAATGGACATGGTATCGAGGATTCATGTAACTTTTAATAGACCATCAAATGTTACATGAAAAAAATAATCGTCACAACCACCTTAAATATAATCTTTTTTTTTTTTGAAAGATGGAGTTGATGAAATATCACACGTATACATTACAGTATAAATCAAAATTATGTTATTAAAAAGTAAATACTTTAAAATAAGTACCAGCCACGTCAATACTGAAAGAGAAATATAAAAAGAGGTAAAAAGCACAAGCAAACGTATATGCTATCATCAAAACATAATATTATAAAGTACATTTAAACTCTCATCTTTATAATGGATATATATAGATTGTATAGCTTATGGAAATTCAATGAACATTAGAATATCTCTTAGGGACGGTGATTTACACAACTTGAAGTCGACAAATGTGTGATTAGTTTAATTTTTTTTTTATCACAGTTGTTATTTGTCAAAACACGATAAAACACGTATCTATCACAAATTGATAAAGATGATGATATCCGTCTTCCTCAAAAGCATAGCACTATTTGGGTGAATTGTAAGAATGCTTCCAACTTCATGTATTTGATTAAAAGGTGAGAACAAATTCTTGACGTATCCTTTGTAGTATTTTCAATAAATATAGGTATATGGCTATAATCTGCAGAATAGCGATAAACTTTTAGATCTCATTTTATTCAACTTAGGAAGACATTTGGGCAAATATGATTGTTATAGCAAGTTGACATTTTTGTTATTGAAAGTTTAAAATATCTTTTTATATAATGTAGGATAAAATTAAAATTTAATTTTCTTAAGATTTTGCTTTTTAGAATATTGAAACTAACTAAAAATCGAATCTTTAATAGGCTTTAAATTTGATTGATAGCTATAATATAATGTAAATTTGTGTGAACATGTGTTTAATATATGAAGTAACTCGGGATACATAGTAAACTTAAAAGTCTTAATCATGTGAATTGTGATCAACATTCGAATAGTGTACAAAACATGAAATAAAAAAAATGTTTTGGGGATGGAGTGTCATAATCCTTGAAGCAAGCATGGAGGATAAGTGATGGGATTTTTAAAAACCCTAAAATATAAATAAACTTTTAAAGTTTCACAAAATTGAGTTCTGCCGGCCATCATTTTGATGGAAGAAAATGCTAAGATTTCCACCCAACTGAAAGCTAAGCCATTGAAGCTTTTACTTTTCTTTAGTTAAAAGATTTCGAATTTAAGACATTGGAGTGATTTGTTTTCGATAATGAGCGCTAAAACTCCCTAAGGTAATTTGTCAAAAATATGGAAGACATTAATAAAGTAAGAAAAAAAAAACTAACTAACTAATTCTCACGTCTCTAATACATTCTTGTTAAAATAGGAAAGGAAAATTGAAATTCCTAAATTAAAGAATATTACATGAATTTTATACCTAAACTAATTTTGTCCCTAATAAATTCTATATTTAAAAGGACTCATAAATTAATTAATTAATCTAATAAAATTAGATAATATTTTGAAAAAAATAGTGAAAAAACGATTTTATCTATTGCGGAGACTTTTAATGAAGGGTAAAAAGTTCAAATCACTTTTCTAATGGTCTTCACACTTTTAATATATTATAGATAGATTTTAAATTATATTTTTAAGAAGGGGATCTTTCATAAATAACAACATTTTGCTATAAAACCCACCTTCCATAGCCACATTTTACATAATTACCATTTATAGCCGTTGTATTCGATTTATGCCCGCTGTATTTGGTTTTACAGATAGTATGTATTCATATAAAATATGAATACAGTCCCTATTTAGTCGCGCCAAAAATGGAATTCAATATTTTTAAAAAGAAAATTTCTATTACGCTTATCTCGTTGAACTGAATATTTTCTTGACATTATCTTTTCTTTTTACTTTTTTTGTGTTTTCCTTCTTCTTTTTTCTATTTTTCCTACTTTTATTTTTTCATTTCTTTTTTTTCTCTCTCTCTTTAATCTCTAACTTCTATTTCTCTTTCTTCTTTTCTTTTCTTCTTTGATTTTTTTTATTTTCTTTTTTGTTCTTATTTTTTTTTTGTTCTATTTTATATTTTTTTATTTTCAAAAAATATGACTAGTCGAGCACAAGTCATGGATGATAACGTAAATACCACAATTATTTATCGTATTTATAGTCACACCGCCATTTATATTTTTGTATTTATTGATACAACTATATTTGTATTTGTATTTTAAAGTTCGCACTTGTATTTAAATTTTATAGTTCGCATTTCTATTTGTATTTAATGGTTCACACTTGTATTTGTATTTGTTAGTTTGTGCCATCATTTATATTTTATATAATTCACACTTGTATTTTAAAGAATTATTTTGTATTTGTATTTTATAATTGATTGCATATTATATTGGATTATATTTATATTATGGTTTTATTGTGTTTGTCTATTTAGATTATATTTGTATTATACTCGTATTTATATTCTATTTTCTTCATTACCTTTTTATTTTAAGAAATTATTTTATATTTGTATTTGTAAGTTGATTGCATATTGTATTTAGTCGTGAGTATGTAAAATTTATCATTTGTATTTGTATACAAAAAAGTAAGTGCACTAATTTTGTTTGCATGATTCTAAAATATATAAATATGTAATGTATCATTTGATACAAATGTACTGGTTTGTATCTGTATATCAAAATTATCATTCATATTTGTAAAAAAATAAATATCGCTTGATACAAATACAATGAAAAATAAATGATTTTACAAATACAAATACAATATATCAATAAATACAAACAAGTATTCGTAGAAAGAAAATTAATCGTTCCTTTTCAATAATTAAAATATATAAATGATAGTTCACACTTATATTTACATGTTATAGTTCACATTTGTATTTGTATTTTATAGTTCATACTGGTATTTACATGTTATAGTTAGCATTTGAATTTGTATTTTATAGTTCGCACTTATATTTGTACGTTATAGTTCGCATTTGTATTTTATAGTTCGCACTTGTATTTGTGTTTGCTAATTCGCATAAATAAAAATGAGAGAAATTAAACAGAAAAAAGAAGAAGGAGAAAAATGAGAGAAAAAGAAGTAGAAAAAATACAAAAAAAGAACAAAAAAAAGGAGAAAAATAAAAAGGAAAAAAAGAAAAAAAAATGAATAAAAAATGAAAAGAAAAAAGAAAGAGTGAAAAAAGAAAAAATTAAGAGAAAGCAACAAAAAAAGGAAAAGAAAAACTGAAAAAGGAAAAAAAGAAGAAGAGAATAATATAAAATAGGAAAAGAGAGAAAATATATGAGAAAAGTTATAAATTGTAATTATGAATAATTAATAGGCAAAAAGGGGCTATGAATTGTAATTAATTGAAAACTAGGCTTTAAGTAATAATAAAAGTCCAATAGTGACTAATCCGGGTAATTTTCCCTTTTAAGAAACCTATTTAACTATGTATTTTAACAATTTATAAAATTCCTTAATTTGAGGTCATATATATTAATAAAAAATACTCCCATCGTTCGCTTTTACTTATCATATTTTGACTTGCACACCATTAATTAAAGACACTATTTTACCATAGCACCTCTGTTAAATAATGTTTACTATTGTGTCCTGAAATTAATTTGAAGAAAAAACAATTAATGCTAAGGGTAAAATAGGAAAACAAAAGTTATTTTCTTGATATGTAAAAAATGACAGGTAAAAATAGAAATTCGTTACTGAGAATTAAGTGACAAGTAAAAGCAAACAGAGAGAGTATAAGTAACGGTTCCCAAGTTATCAAATTGGTGTAACATAGTGGCACAATACTACAACATCAACATGTAACTCTCTTGGGTTGTTTCTAATTAGAGTCGACACTTATGAACTATATGATTTTTATGATTCTTATAACCTGTCAATGTCTACCACACCTAAAGCATTTTCGATTTTATGTGTTATTATTAAAATATTTTTTATATTTAAAAAATAATTCAAATATGCAAAATTTTAGTTTTAAAACTCTTAAATATTTTTTATTCTTTGCTTTAAGTATTTTTCTTATCATTTATATATAATTTAAGTGTAAGATTAACATAAGGTAACATTTTAATTATATTGATGTTTTATATATTAGGACTTTTTATATAGTTCAACTAAGAAATTCCTTATGTAAATTTTTTAAATATCATATTAAATTCTTCCCTCCCCATTGCTAAATATAGATAGAAAAAATTTAAAATGAAAAAAATCATTTGAATTATCATGAGAAAAATTATGTTATAAATAAAATCGCATAACATCAGAAAAAATTATTTATTTTTATTGAAAATTTGAATAATTGTTTATTTCATGTAATACCAAACTAAGAATTCTATTTTAGCAAAAAAATAAAATAAAATAAGAATAAGAATTATTTAGATATTAGTAAATTTTATGATCTATATCAGTATTTGCCTATTTATCTATATAGAATAGAAGAGGCGAAACAATGTGATGATGATAATTTCACTATCATAAAATTTTAAATTAAAGATTAAATATTAAAAAATAATATATCTAATAAAAGTACATAATTAATATATAAATATAAAGTTAAATTTGAATTAATTTTGGCCACACCAAAATATAATTAATTTTATGTTGTTATTTTATACTAGACTATTTCTTTATCTCCTCCTGATAATATAAGTTCGATCATTCTTTTCGAGCATTTGAATTAATTTATTATATATGTATGTGTTCAATAATCATTGTATTGGATACCTTTAATTTTTTTATAAGTAATGCGAATTTCACTATAACCAACACAAACAAGCAGCAAAACTCCTAAACAACAAACAAGCAAAAAAACTTCTAAATGCACCTATGTCACGATCATCCTCTAGGAGCGATGTTATGAGAAAAAGTAAAACCTCCAGTATACTTACAAAGCATGGTAATTCATTCATGTATTGGGATAGTTTTCAATGTATTGAGAAATGATAATAAATACAGTAGAGTAGAATTTTGGATTTAGGATGAAAGGGTAAAAATGTTTAAAGAATAACTAGTTTATAGTGTGAACAAATTTTTAGACTATTATGGTCAAATTTGGACTAAATTTTTGTGGCCAAAAGGATTTTTCCTAATCGCTCTCAGTCAAATCTCATGAACTAATTAAAATTCGATGATGGAATGGTTAAGGATGATTTACATAATGCTTTAAATGAACACAACAAACAATGCATGCATATTTGTCAAGGTTTATGGTGAAATAATAATCCTCTAGAACAACGTTTTCATTCAAGTGCATTTTAGGAATGATTTCCTGGACGGGCGTACCAAAAATGATTTAGGTTCAAGACCGTCTCAGTAAAATTAGTGGTGTAAAATTAAATTAGTGGCCTAAAATCAAATTTTAGTATGAGGCCTTAAATATATGTACATAACAAAAATATTATCAATAATTTAAAGTTATTTTTTTATTCTTACATGCTATTTTTTTAGTGTAGTATTCTTTGAAGACATTAAGCATTTAACTTCACATGGTAATTTTATTATTTATAAAGTAAGCACTAATTTTATCTAGTAAGATATTAGTCATTTGTTTGCAATGCATTACCTTGAATATTATTGTGAAAACTTTATTTATTACTATGATGATTTGATAAAAAGTTTTAAAATATTTTTAATAAAATGTAGATAGTTCTTCTTTCATTTTTGTTTAATTTAATTTTTTCTTTTATATTTTACAATCTTTAATATTATTTTAAGTGAAATTAAAATCATAAAATTCACATTAAATTTTTTATGACCTCAAAACTTTGGGGACCTAAACTAAGCGCTTTACTAGCCTTACCCTTGAGCCACCCCTGTTCCGGATGTAAATGAAAGACGTAGATTCATAGGGTGTAACCCTTGGGCGTAAAAGCGTGCGCTTGAGCATTAATTTTGTTTTTTATTATTTTTTTAAATATTTTTGATTTAAATCTTAATTTTTATCATTGATGTAATGATATTTATACGTTATGCTATCATGTTTTCATATTGTAGTTTTTTCTAAATATAAATAAAGTAAATTTCACAAAAATTGTTTTTTTTTTCTTTTATTATTGATGATTTATTTAAATTTATTTGCAGAATTACTGAAAATCTTAATTTTGCTTATTTTCTTTGTAATAAATTAAATTACAAATTAAAAAAAAAGATACGCCTCATCTCTCTGGACTTATATCTCGCTTCGTGCTACATAAAAGGGCAGTCCGGTACACTAAAACTTCCGTTATGTACAGGGTCCAGAGAAGGACCCGACCACAAGGGTCTATTGTACACAGTCTTAACTTGCATTTCTGGCGGAGACTGTTTCCACGGTTTCAATCTGTGACCTCCTTAATCACATGGCCGCAACTTTACCAGTTACTTCAAGGCTCCCTTCAACTCTCTCTATCTGACATTGTGGGGCGAAAATTCGGTAGTTTGAAACTGGATAACAAGTAAAAGAGATTGCATAGTTTAGTAGTGAAATGGATTCAACCACTTCCGCTGTTTTCCTTGTTTAACAATATTGTTAGTTGTCAATATGTGACTGTGGAGCAAAAGGAGTAATAATTGTGATGCGGTGAATTTATTCTGGCCTACTCAATATATCTAGGCCAAGGTACGAGCAATTGCGTTGAGAACTAGGCGAGTTGATTGGAATCAAACAATACGAAGCAAAAGATATTTACAGAAATGATAGTTAAAGCTAATTCGAGGTTCACACCATGAGCAGAGGCTATTTTAGGATTTTTAAAATATAGGTGTGCCACTAATAAAAGGAAGAAAAACGTATATAGTGGAAATTGATTTCAAATCCTCTAGGTAAATAACACCACCTTCAATTAAATACATTATTTAGTATTCTTGTTGCTTAGATGTCAACAGATACTACTATAACAATTTTAGAAAATTTATAGATTAAAGTGTACGCTATATTTTTGCCTATAAATTGGCCCTTGCCACGGAGAATGCTAGAAACAATAGAGGAGATAAAGAAAATCTAAAAATTATATTAATACACAAGTTAACTATTAGTTATTACATAATGTCCTTATTTTGAAAAGTAATTATGAAAATTTCATATTAAATACACAAAATTCCTTCCTTTTATTGTTTCTCTCTCTTCCGTCTTTTACATTCCAAACACCCATCTTTTGCTCCTACTTTGTGCTCCTTATTATATGCATAAAATCAAGCTTACGTGATTTGGGGGTTTTCAAAATTTTCAGTTATCAAGCATTAACTGAACAAAGTGATTAACTTCATTACCTTCTTCATTTAATTTTGAGGTTTCTTTTCAACTTTACCAAATCAAAAATTGTTTTGATTTTTTCTTTGTTGCATGTATGTAGTTATCAAATTATCCACTTTTGTAATGTCATACCATTGTGAGAGTTGAATTTTTTCATAATTTCTTATATATTCCCAGTTAGATATTTGGTTGTTTTTCTATTTATTTCCAAGTGGTTAATCCGTAAAGTATAAGCTTTGTAATGGAGTCTGGTCGATCTTTAGTTTAGGACTTAGTCAGTTAGATGGTCAAGAACAAATAATTTTCGTCGTTGGTTTTGTTTCTGGTACTTTGGATTATGCAGAGAATCGTTCGAAGTATCGAAATGACCCAGTAGCAATGAAGAAATTGAGGGACAAAACCTGTACAAGTTCAAACAAGTTAGTTGCAAAATCATCAAGTAAGAAAAAATTTGATGATTTAGGACAACCATGTCTACCAAAGGTATAGTTTTTATAATACTTTATTTACTTTAGTAAATGATTTCTTATACGTTGATATACATAGTGTTAAAGGATACATCATAATGGTAACATTATACAATAGAATTGTAGTATAACTTACATTAATAGTGTTAAACTCATGCATTAGATTAATTGTACTATACAATGTTTGGGTACATTATACTTTACAATTGAAACCTTATACAATAGAACTATAATACGTTTAGGTCTACAGTGTTACATTATACATTAGATAGTTTATATTATACATTAGAAAGTTTATATTACATATTAGTTTTTGTGACATCCTTATTTTATGTATAAGGTTGCATTATACATAAAGAAAGTTTACATTATACATTAGCTAGTTTTCATGATATATATGCACTAATATACTATGTATAAGGTTACATTATACATTTGGAAAGTTTATATTATACTATGTATAAGGTGTACACCTACATGTGGACCTGTTGTATCAGGTTATCTTTATTGTTTTGGCAGTCTGCTGCTATGTTTACCCTTTTTTCATGTTTGTATTTTTTTATTTTTCGTTGTAACCCGATTCTTTTGTGATAGTTGTGATAACTTTACAAATATATATTATTGTCTCAGGGCATGAAATATCATATTGAAAAAGTTTCAGCTCACCCATTGCGTATTGGTAGCTCATGTAACTAGAAATTTGAAGAAGATATAAAGAATTATTTTGGGAAAGAAATTATTGGGGTATTTAGAAATAAAATCTTTGGTGTATTCCTCGACATGCCTCACTGCAATTGGATAGGCCAAATATCCAAATGTTTTTTGATACTTGAAATCCAGCAGGACAAACATAACGAGATCATGCTTTTGTACAGAATAATATCCTAAAATTTTCTATGCTTGAGTTTTTCATAATTACCGATCTTAAAAATACCAGTAATATTTATGAATATATGTATATTTCATCACCTGAATCAACTTTAATGTCGAAGTATTTTCCCAATGCTAAAGCCGAAATATGTAAGCAAACATTAATTCAACATGTGAAGATGAAAAACTTTGATAACTCTTAAGATACGCTGACATTGCCATACTATGCTTTCTTCATACATTTTTTTTCTCAACATCGTGATTTACCGATTAGTTTAGCCACTTTCAGATGGTTGAGGATGGTCGTTACAGATATTTTCCACGGGAAAAGATTTCATTTGAGAAGTTGATGAACTCACGGCAACATAATTTCATCATTGCAAAACAATTATACTCTTTGGGTGGAATGCCACACGTTCTCAATGTTTGGATGTTTGAGTGCTACTAAGTTGATTAAAAAATTGCGGTCCATTAGAGAAACATTATTCTTGTACATCATTCCAAGAATATTCAACTAGTCTATAGATTGTGTGAGTCCTAAATAAAAGTCTTTTATGGATAGAATGTTCAGAAAGGTTGATGTATAACCTTTTCTTTATTTTTTTTTCAATTCATTTTCTTGTTGTTCTAATACTTTTATGTGGCTTTCACTTTAATAGTTTGATTACAAGAATTTACAAACCACACATGAAGAAGTTAAGAGGTTGGTTTTGTCTTTTACAGAGGATTTTAAGATATGTGCTTGACTTCAACATCTGTTGATCGTAAGTTGAAAAGGGTAGTTAATAAAAATCAACCGCATGCTATTCCGCACCTGTAGATTTTGATAATTTCAGCGATATACCACCACAAAAAATTCTGATTAAGTCCAGATTATCTTCATATTTATCAGCTAAACAAACTTCTAAGAAAAGAAAGATGGTGATATTTAAGGAAGATAGTCCAGGTGTCAAATATGGTGAGATTTCTACACGTTCTTATTCATTAGGTGATGTATTAGGGTCTTTTAAAAAAATAGATGCTTTAACAAATAAGGCATCATTTCAATTTGAACATGGCCAGCAAGGACGAACAATTGTGTCTCCGGAGCATGAGCAAGTCAAGACTTTTTCTTCATTTTCCATAATGCCTCATGTGACTTCTATGTTGAAATCAGACATAGATGAGATAAATTTGCACATCAAGTATTATGTAAGTTAACTTTCTTATTGCTATTTTTGTTTTAAATAGATAGCGTTGTTATTAATATTTGATTTTGTGTATATACTAAGGTTGATAAAAAGATTGCTGACCTAGTAATAGTATATCAAATATATCTACTAAAGTTGTGAAAGCTTTGAAGCAAAAAGCAAATAAAGAATCACCAGTACAAAATTTGTATACATTCAGTGTTTTAACAATTAGGAAAAATATTGATACAATCATTATGTGATTTTATTTAGGATGAGAAATAGGCTGATGAGGAAGAAGGTGGTGCAGAAGAATTGAAAAAAGAGGACAATCCAATCATAAAGGAAATTCTAATATTTTATTCAATAAGTGTGTTTGTTAGTATATATATATATATATATATATATATATATATATATATATATCGTTTTACCATTTGTAAATATTTTTTTCGTTCTTACACAGAATGATGATGGGGGCAAGGGTCCATTGAGTGATATCCCAACTGATGAACCTGTTGAAATTCAATCAATTGACACGAATTTCTAAGGAAGTGTCAACAAAAATACGGAATACATAACAAGTGATGTTCAAAGCAAACACAAGGTATTTTAAAGAGATTCTTCTATACAAGGGAGAACTGATATGTATGGGAGATCTGTGTCTAGTTGAGAATTATATTAAATTATTTTTTTTATTTTGTGATCATATATAATATGTTTTGAAACTGCTTATACATATATCTGTTATGTATAAGAATTTGCTATGTATGGTAGATCTATTATGTAGTTACAATATGTTTTGGAACTGCTTATACCTATATTTGTTATATATGAGACCAGCTTAAATATATAACTATTATGTATGGGAACATCTTATACATATATATGTTATGTATGAGACCAGCTTAAACATATAACTGTTATATATGTTTTATTAGATATTTCGTGTATTGATAGTATGATGAAAAATAATGTATTAAAAAAGATTATACTTATATATCTTAAGTATAGGAAAACTGCTTATTTTATTATGTGTAAAACATACATTAACATATTAATTTTTTCATTGACACTTCTAAGCAATTTATTTATGTATACATAGCATAATAAGAATCATATATGTAGGATGATTTCAGTGGCACAATAATAGATTCAGTTCAATACGCTGTTGATGCATGACAAACCATCAACTTCAAATCCTCTGAATATTGGTACTCCAAATACAATGACTGAGAGCCAATGGATTCTTTCCGACAATAACTTTCCACATGATTTCCCAGATGCTCAAGTTCGGAATCTTGATGTCATGAAAGCACCAGATAAAAGGGACCGAAAGAAGTCTAGGATTTTCTGGTCACCTTACCTAACAAAATTTGGTTCAAGTTCTGATAATGAAGAGAAACAGAAGTATGACTTTGAGGGGTGTATCATTTCTGAAGAGTTGACTAGTGAATTAATGTTGTATTACTCTAAATGGATTGTGGAAGGTTATAATACCCCATATTAGTTTTAGTTCAGTTCAGCTCATAGTGCATGCATAAGAGGTTTAAAGCTTGAAAATTTAGCTGTGTTAGGGGCTTAGCCTTATTTTTGGCCTCTTAACTTTGATGAGTTTTAAAGTAACCTTTCCGACCCCGAGAAGTAAGTTTTTGAGTTATTTCAAGTACAGGGGTTTAAAGAGTATGTCTCAGGGAAGTTTTGGATTTTTTGGATGGGGATTGAGGCACATTTAGATTTTATTTTCAGCACCTTAACGCGATTGCATCATATCGCGGTGGATATAGCGATGGGGATTTTATCGTATCGTGATGATGGTTCATTCAGCGTTCCAGTTGTGAATTTAAATTCCAGAGGGGCAGTCTTGTCTCTTCCTCTCGCCCCAATCTATAATAACACGAAATTTACCTTCAGTTAAGGCATTATTTGCCCATTTTCCCAAATTTTACCCTTAAATAAACCCTAATCTTTCCTTCTGTTCATCAAATTAAATCCTTCCCCCTTCAAGAAAACTCAAGAATTCAAGCTTTACCATCCAAGAACTTTTAAGAAAATTATTCCCTTTCAAGATTTAAGTATTAAAGGTATGTGTGATGTTCGTGGGCCCTTTCCACCTATGGAGTTCAAGAATCCTTCTTTTATATCAAATTGTGAGTTTTATATATTTTATTATGAATTATCCCTATGAATTGTTATGAATTTTGATTATACATCATGTTTACAATTATTTTTGATGGAATTAAACCTTACATATTGGAATGATGATGTTTTCATTTTAAATCCCAGAATTATGGTTTTTGTATTGTACTCATGTTATTATTACATGTTTAAAACTATTCCCATGCTTTAATTCATGACCCTCATGTGTTTAATGAAATGTCTAAGAGTCAAATTTTGAACAATAATCCCTTTATGGTATTTAAGGCTTCACATGTCCTTATTATTATTTCCATTCAATGCTGGGGGTTATGAATACCCAAAACATAGTTGTTTACATAATTTTCAGTAATTACAGAATGATTTCAGATAAACCATGCACATCGTTATTTAGTTAGTTGTTATGTTCACTCGTGGCTCAGTTAAACTTAGGTCAGTTCAGTAATCAGTGTCTTTAAGTTGGGAGTAAAACTAAGCACCGAGTGAACATAGGGATGACGTCTCTCCCATTAGTAGGCATGAGGCACTTGTATCTCCCGTCAATAGGCATGAGACATTAGTATCAGTCCCTAGGTTCCAGACCTACGGCGCCACCGTAGACTTTGAGGGGTCCCCCATCAGATAGGCATAACACCCTCGTTCTTTGGGATGTTAGATTAGTGGATCCACACAGCCAAGGTTAGAACCCATGGCATGGTATTGACACTCTTTCAACTGGGGTTATAGGTTGGACCCTAATAGTACATTGGGGTATGTCAGTTATAGCTAGCTCCTACAGTTTCAGTTCAGTATTCAGTTTTAGGTTTGCTTGACCATAACATACAATTATTATTATTTCAATCTTTTAGTTTACAGACCATATTAGAACATGTTTTATGCTTTGTCATGCATTCTTAGATTTTACAGTTTTTATGCATTTATACTTAGCTATCTTTTGCTATTCAGTCAGTCATTATTTCATGCATATAACCCATGCATTTCAGCCTAACCTCATCTTATATACCAGTACATTCAAAGTACTGACCACAAATCATTTCTTGCACTATGATGTTTAATATCATAGGTTTGGACGCTCAGTTTCCTGATCGTGCTTAGGCAGATCAGCTTATCAGCAGTAGCAGTAATGGTGAGTCCTCATCCTTCGAGGATGGGTTAATCTTATATTTAGTTATGTTAGTAGTTCAGTTATTTATACTGTCAGAGTTAGTTAGGGGTTTGTCCCATCAACTCCACAGTCAGTCAATTTTAGAGGCTTTCAGACAGATAGTCAGTTTATTATTTATTTTTATAAGTATTTTTGGTATGTTTCGGAATGTTCAAAACTATGATTTAGTATTATTTTCAGTTTCTAAAATGTTATGGCATTATCAGCTAATTTTTCTCATATGTCCTTATTATCAGTATATTATTCAGTAATCACAGAAGGTACCAGTTCATGGGTTAGCTTGTGGTCTTTTGGGACCATAAGCATTGTGTGGCGTCTAGGGTGTATTTTTGGGGCGTTACAAACTTGGTGTAAAATCCTAAGGTTTTAAAGTGTCCTAGGGAGTATTAAGAACCCGCAAAATCCGAAGCTCAACTCAGTCTTTTAAGCTTGCTAAGGGATCCCAGACTTAGAAAATTCTAGCTAAGTATTCAGACTTAGCATTATTTTGGCCTTCGTAAGTTGGAAACTCAATTTCACAACTCTTATGACCTTAAAATATCAATATTTAGATTGATTCATGATCAAGAATGTCAGTAGGTGTTCCAGGATGAGTTTCATATTTTTGGAACTTGTTTGAACCATGTTTGGGAATCCAAAATAGTGCATCGACGCGATCTCGGTGCGGCGCATCGGTCATGGTGTCAATTAATATTTTTCCTTGGCTGCCAGTGGCAATTTCTAGTGAATCAATTTAGACTCAACGCGGTGCATTAGCTATCGCATTGAAGCCAATGACGTGGCGCATCAATAGTTCGGTTTTCAGTAAATAAAAAGCTGCATCCTTAGGGGTATTAGGGTTATTTTTCCACCCCTATTCAGCCCTAAAACATGAGATTCAGCCTTCATTGAGCAAAATATACTTACTTTCTCTCAAATTGCTCAAGAACAATAACCCTAGGTGATTTAATTTCAAGGCTAAGGCTTAAGATTTTCACCATTATTCTTTAGGAATTTAGCAATCAAGGCATGTCAAGTGTTCATCCAAAGGTTCCCTTCCAACCTTGGAGTTCAAGAACCCCTTTTAACTATAAGTTTATGGGTTTGATGAAGTTCATAGTTGAATTTGAATGTGTTCATGATTACCATGTTAATGGTGTTTCTAGTTCATGATTTACGACAAGATTCATGTGGAATTGATTGTTATGTGTGCATTATCATGCAAAACCATATTGAAACCCTTACAGTTGTAAATATGGAATTAAACTATGATGTGTACATGTTGTTTTAGTGTCATATGTATAGACTATGTCCTTTAAGTGTTTGATGAATTGTCCATGAGAATTAAATAATAAAATTATATCATCTTAGCATGTATTCAAGTTCATGTCATGGAAGTGTTTGATAGAATGTCCCTATGAATGAATGATGATCAAGTAGTTATTTATCATGTTTCAAGATTGTGCCATGTCGTATAATTTATACCATTGAGACCTGGAGGTATTTAATACACGACAATTTAGATGTTTACCTAGATCCATGGTCATTCACAGGATAGTATCAGTCATGTCACGATTGATAAAATTCAGTCAGTTAACAAAATTTAGTAGTATTCCATCAGTCCAGGAAACCCAATGAACTCAGTTCAGTTCAGCTATACAGTATAATCAGAAATAGTTTAGTTCATCCTAGAACAGTCTAGAATCCAATCTAGTTTCTATTCATTTGGGAGTAGGATTCAGCACCGAGTGAACCCACGGATGGGGACTCACTTGCTAGTAGAGGGTGTGATCCTTAGAAGCAGTCCTTGTGTTTCAGAACTATGTGGCCAGCGTAGGTTGAGATATCAACCTACCAATTGAGGGTTGATGAGGTAATCTACCTACTAGTTGAGGGTACCACCGTTCTCGTTCAGAGTACCTTCCAGATGAGGGTGACTCAACTTGTCTTTACCTGTGACACGGTACTGACACCCTTCCAGATGAGGTTACAGGTTGGACCCCAATCAGTTCAGAGAAGGGCATGTCGGTTAGATGATTACCTCCCACAGTCTTAGTTTCAGTTCCAGTCTCAGTATAGAACTCAGTTTAGTTCTACAGAAATTAGAAATGTCAGATACAGTCACTCAGTTCAGTACAGAAGTCAGTATAGTTCCACAAGATCAAGACTTTTAGATATAGTCACTCAATTATCAGCTACACAGTATCAATAAACTCAGATATCAGTAAATCAGTAATACAGAAACTCAGTATCCAATGTTATCATGATCTCAGTTATAGTTTATGTATTCATGCATATACTCTTATTCAGTTATATTCATGTCATTAAGTCAGTGTTTTTCATGCATATGAACCCATGCATTTCAACCTACTTCTCTTTGCATATCAGTAAATTTAAAGTACTGATGCAAACCTTTATTTTGTGCTATGATGTTTTATATCATAGGTTCAAATGCACGAGCTCTCGATCATACTTAGCAGTTCAGATATTCAGCTGAGAGAGTTAGTGGTGAGTACTCTTAGTTTAAGAGCATGATAATTATTTTAGTAGTTCAACTTATTTCAGTAGTTCAGAGTTAGTTGGGGACTTATCCCATCAACTCCACTTTTCAGGCAGTTTAAAGGCTTTTCAAACTAGAGTATTTTCAGACAGATTTATTAGATTCGGTATTTGTTATACCATATTCAGTTTTATTAAAGTATTGTACGATATAGCATGTTTTATGCCTAATTTCTGCATATTTGTAGTATTACTATTTAGTTATTAAAGTAGGTACCAGTCATGGGTTAGCTTGTGGTCCTTCAGGATTATGAGCATCATGTAGAGTCCATGGTATAGATCGGGGCATTACAAACTTGGTCAAAACTAGAGCTGTAGCGAGTCAAGTCTTCAACTACTGAAAAATCTTTTCATAATAATCTAAGCACTGTAATTTGACTTTCTTCTGAGTCAATTTGGACATAGGGGATGCAAGAGATGCAAATCCCTCAACAAATCATCGGTAATATCTAGACAAGCCTAAGAAACTTCTGATATCTGATGGAGAGATGGGTCTAGGCCATTTTATCACTACTTTGGTATTTTAGGGATCAACTCTAATGCCATCACCGAAAATGATATGGCCAAGGAAGGCTACTAAACTTAGCCAAAATTCGCACTTGCTGAATTTGGTGAATAGCTGATGGTTTTTGAGAGTCTGTAATTCTATTCTGAGATGATCTGCATGATCAGGCTTACTACGGGAGTAGACAAGGATGTCATCTATGAAGACTATGATGAACATGTCTAAGTACTGCTTGAACACATGGTTCATCAAGTCCATGAACGCTGTAGGAGCATTGGTAAGACCAAAGGATATGACTAAGATTTTAAAGTGACCATACCGAGTTCTGAAGGATATTTTTAAGATGTCATATTCTCTGACTCTGAGCTGATGATAGCCTGATTCGAGATCTATCTTGGAGAAGTAACTGGCACCCTGAAGTTGGTCAAAAAAGTCATCCATTCTGGGAAGTGGATACTTATTCTTGACCGTGACTTTATTTAGCTAACGGTAATCAATACATATTTTGATAGAATCGTCTTTCTTATGCACGAATAAAACTAGTGCGCCCTACGGGGACATACTGGGTCTGATAAAAACTTTATCTAGGAGATCTTTTAACTATTCTTTTAATTCTCTTAGTTCTGCTGGAGCCATTCTATATGAAGGAATAGATATGGACTGAGTATCTGGAAGAAGGTCTATTTCGAAGTCAATTTCCCTTTTGGGAGGAACTCGAGAAGATCTTCGAGAAATATATCTTGGAATTCACATACTATCAAGAGTAGGGGTTTCTGAACAAGAGTCCTGGAATCAAACGAGATGGTAGACATATCCCTTAGATATCATTTTTCTCACTAGAAGGTAAGAAATAAGCTAACCCCTACGTGCTGAAGTACTACCCCTCTATTCTAGGATGGACTCATTTAAAAACTAAAATTGGACAATTTTATTTTTGTATTCGACCGAGGCATAGCAGGAATGAAGCCAATCCATGCTGAGAATGACATCAAAATCAGTCATCTCTAATTTGACTAAGTTTGCTGAAGTGACTTTCTAATATATCATAACCAGATAGTTCCTGTATACCTGCCGGGCTATGATAGATTTACCTACTGGGGTAGAGACTAAGTAAGGTTCTGCTAGAATTTTAGGACTGACTCTAAAATCAACAGCTATATATGGAGTAACAAAAAACAACGAATCTCCTAGATCTAGCAAAGCATAAATATGTAAATGGAAAAATTATAACGTATCAGTGACCATATCAGGACAACTTTCTTGATCTTGTCAGGACTAAAAAAGATAGAGTCTGTTGGGGGTGTGTTTTGATGCAGCTTGGTGAGTTCATAACGATTCCTTTAGATAGATTAAGACCCATGAAAAGAACTATCCTACTTATGATCTTGAGTTAGCAGCAGTGGTATTTGCCTTAAATATTTGGAGGCACTATTTGTATGGTGTACACGTTGATATGTTCACAGACCATAAAAGCCTGTAGTATGTGTTGTCTCATAGAAACCTAAACCTCCGCCAGAAAAGGTGGTCAGAGTTGTTGAAATACTATGACATGAACAACCTGTATTATCTGGGTAAAGGTAATATAGTGGCTGATGCTCTTAGTAGGATGTCTATGGGTAGTGTTGCTCATGTGGAGGATAGTAAGAAAAATTTAGTTCAGGAAGTTCATCATCTTGCCCGACTAGGTGTTCGCTTAGTTAATTCATCAGAAGGTAGTGTATGGGTGTAGAGTAGTTCAAAATCATCCCTAGTTTTTGAGGTGAAGGTAAAACAGGATAGGGATCCCAGTCTAGCTAAGTTAAAGGAATCAACCATATTTTAGAAGGTAGAGGTTTTGTCCCAACGAGGAGATGGTGTGTTGCGCTGCCAGGGTCGGCTATGTGTGCCAGGTATAGATGATTTGATACAACGAATTCTTAAAGAAGTGCATGGTGCATGCTACTCTATTCATCTAGGGGAAACTAAGATGTACCGTGATTTACGAGAAATCTATTGGTGGAGTGGGATAAAGAAAGACATTGCAGAGTTTGTGGCTAAGTACTCAATATGTCAGCAGGTTAAGATTGAGCATCAGAAGCCTAGTGGGTCCATGTAGGAGTTCAGTATTCCCACCTGGAAGTGGGAAGAAGTAAACATGGACTTTGTGATGGCTTTGCTTCATACTCGGCGTCAACACGATTTAGTTTTGGTCATTGTAGATAGGATGACCAAATCAGCTCATTTTCTACCAGTTCATACCTCTTATTTAGCTGAGGATTACGCCAAACTCTATATCAGGGAGTTGGTTAGATTGCACGGTATTTTATTGTCCATCATCTCAGATAGAGGTATGCAGTTCACCTCTCATTTCTGGAAGGCATTCCAAAAAGGTCTTGGTACCCGAGTTCACCTCAGTACAACCTTTCATTCTTAGACAGATATTCAAACAGAAAGGACCATTCAGACTTTAGAAGATATGCTGCAACCATGTACGATAGAATTTAAAGGTAGTTGGGGTGTCCATTTGCCTTTTATTGAATTCACATATAACAACAACTATCATTCCAACATTCAAATTGCTCCGTTTGAGGTACTTTATGAGAAGAGGTATAGATCTTTTATTGGTTGGTTTGAAGTGGGTAAGGCCGCAGAGGTAGGTCCTGACTTGGTATTTGAGACCTTATAAAAAGTTCAGTTGATAAAGAAAAGGCATAAGATAGTTCAGAGCTGACATAAATCGTACACAGATGTAATACCCCAATTTTCTGAATCGGAATGCTACACAGTGCTTATAACCTCGAAAGACCACAAACTAACCCATGACTGATATCTGTACCTGTACACTAAAATATATGATGTAATAATGAGGAAAATATGAAAAATAGGCCATAAGGTTCAACTAAATAAAAAATCTGATAAAATATGATATCCATGTGGGGTAACGAATACCTAAAATAACTAAAAACTGAATCAAATCTGAAGTAAATCTGAAAGCCTCTAAATACTGTCTGAAATACGGAGTTGAAGAAATATGTCTCCAACTAACTCTGTCTGGCAAAAATAAACTGAAATAATGAATGAAATAAAATAATATCATCCTCGAATGGATGAGGACTCACTGCAACTTTGCGACTGGAATGCTACTACTGATCTGGAACTCATGTCTCTGAACCTATGGTGTAGCATTAAAAAGCAGCATAGCACAAATGCATCAGTACAACTAAAAGTACTGAGTATACGAGTGAGGTAGGCTAAATGCAAAAAGGGTCTACATGTATGAACAATGCTAACTGACTGACTGATATGAACGCGAGAGAGCAAACATGCATACATAGTAACTGGAATCATAATTATGTGATATTTAGATTTGTGTGCTAATAGATTGTTTACTGATAACTAACATGACTGATGCTGTAGTTCTGATAACATGGGCGACTGTGTCTGACAGTCCTGAATCTAATGGAACTATCTGAGTTCTTTTACTAAGACTGAGTCTGAAACTGTGGGAGGTAGTTGTTTAACCGACTTTCCCCATATGTGCCATTATGGCTAAGCTGGGGTCAAATCTCTGCCCTCCCTGGAAGAGTGTCAATACCGCACCACTTGTAAGGACAAACTATGTAACCCTCATCTGACAGTGTTCCCAAAAGAGAATGGTGGGGCCCTTATCTGAAAGTGCTAAGTCACCTCATTAACCCTCATCTGATAGTGTTGATGTCTCAACCTATGCTCGCTACATAGTTCTGGCACGCAAGGATGACTGCTAAGAATCACACACTTATCTGACAGTGTGTATTTCCATCCTTGGGTACACTTGGTGCTAACTCCTACCCCCATCTAAAGAAATTAAACATGATTAACTGACTAGACATGGACTGAGTTTACTGTATTCCATTGACTAATAGAATACTACTGATATCTGATAACTAACTGAGATCATAAGGTTTTTTGAGTCACATGACTGACTGATTTCTACTGAATCACGGCTTGATTTCAGGTTTTGTGAAACATGACATGGCTCTAGGCACAAAACTATATTTTTTGGGTACGAATACCCCCAGGACTCGATAGAAGGAAACTGACACACATGACTGACTTGATTACAAGATTGGAGTTCACACTTCATAACATCATAGGTAGGGGATAGTATATCACATGTAGCTTTTCAACATCTTGTGCATGGTAGGGAGTGCATGGATATATATATATATATCATATTCATATTGTATAACTCCATTATCATGAATTCTTCATACCACAACAATAGCAACACTATACTAGCATGGAATTCATATTGAATTATAATAGTTAACATTGACTTGTCATTTAGATACTTTGGAACCATAGAAACATGAATTTCTAGCATCTTAAGCATTTTATAAAACACCTTGCATGCCCTCTTTAAGGCATAGGTATATTCATAAGTTTCACCATATTAAACCACTCAAATTCATGGGTTCCAAATAACATGATCATAATCTCCATGAAAAGACATCAAAATACTACTTTACAACACAAATAACAACCACCAACATGTATAAAATAATATCACCATGAAACAATCATAATTTAGTATTTAAATATTGATTCTTGAACTCCATGGATGAAAGGAATCCATGGATGAATACTACGCATACCTTAGATTAAAAATTCGTGAAGTTAGTAGTGAAATCGGCTTGAATCTTGGAACCCCCAATTGAACCCTAGACTTGTTCTTGATGGTTCTTGAGAGCATTTCAGCAAAAGCACTATATTTTGGTGTTTTGGAGCCTCAATCCCGTGTTTAAGACTATATATAGGTTAGGGAAAATGATCAAAATACCCTTAGAAATACGAAGATGGAATGCTGAAAAACTGGGTACCAACCGGTGTTGCCAGGCTGCGCCCACCAAGTTTATCACTATAGACCAGGCAATGCCTGCCTTAGATCAGTGCTTTAGTTGGGGTTACGAGGGCTTATCACCCAGAGCTACTATTTTGGAAACTCAAACATGCCCTTACTCTATCCATAAAATTCCGAAACTTACCCGGGATGTACTATGACCTAGCCCCATCACAACGCTACTTGAAAATCCAAAAAGAAGGTTGGGAAGGTCGTTAAATAAATCCCTGAAGTTTGGAGGTCTAAAATGAGACTAAGTGTTGAACACTTGCAAAATTTTTCTAAGTCTTGGAGCTTGAAAAGCTTGAAGAGCTGAATTCTAGACTTAGGATTTTATGGGGTCTTACAATATCTCCCCTTTGGGAACATTCTTCCTCGAATGAGAATCACCTGAGAAGGGATAAAAGACAAGCTGAACATGAACTGAACATGAATAACTGAGACATGACTTCATGACTGACATGCTAAATATACTGAGCTCATGTATATCTGATACATTAATGCATAACTGAATGTTCCGATAAACTGAGTTTCTCAAGATGAGAATGCATAACTGATATATGATTTTTATAACTGAACTGATATATGAGTGCATGACTGAGTATGCATGCAATGGTAGTAGATACCAAGTTTATAATGGGAACATGAATATGAAACTAAATAATCTTAAGGAGAACTATTACCTTAAGCTTGATCTGAATTAGCGGAGAAGAGGTGAGGATACTTGGTACTCATATCTGCTTCTGCTTCCCAAGTAGCTCCCTCAACGGACTGATTTTGCCAAACAACTTTAACTAGAGGGACTTCTTTGTTCCTCAATCTATGAGTTTGATAGTCTAAGATTTTGACTGGAATTTCCTTATAGGAGAGATTGTTCTAAACGTCAATGCTTTGAAAAGGGACAACAACTGCTGGGTCACCTATGTACTTCTTGAGCAAAGAGACATGAAAGACTGGATGAACTGAGGCTAAATCTGAAGGCAATTCGAGCTCATAAGCTACCTTGCCGAAGCAACTGAGAATCCTAAAAGGACCGACATATCGGGGACTGAGTTTCCCTTTCTAGCTGAACCTCTTCACTCCCTTCATGGGAGAGATCTTGATATAGACATACTCATTGACCTCAAACTCGAGATCCTTTCTATGAACATCTGCATAAGACTTCCGTTGGCTTTGAGCAGCCCAGAGTCTCTCTCTGATCAACTAAACTTTCTCTATGGCGTCGAATACCAAGTCAGGACCTAGGACTGAGGCCTCACTAACTTCAAACCAACCTATTAGATATTTACACCTTCTATCATAGAGAGCTTCGAATGGAGCCATCTAAATACTGGAATGATATCTATTGTTGTATGCAAACTCAATCAAAGGCAAGTGGTCATCCTAAATTCCCTTGAAATCGACTGTACACGCCCTTAGCATATCTTCTAGAGTCCAAATGGTCCTTTCTACTTGACCATCTATCTGAGGATGAAAGGCTGTACTGAGATGGACTTAGGTGCCAAGACCCTTTTAGAATGCTTTCCAGAAGCGAGAGGTGAACTGTATACCTCTGTCTGAGATGATAGAAAATGGAACACCGTGTAATCTGACCAACTCCCTGATATAGAGTTTGGCGTAATTCCCGACTGAATAAGAGGTACAAACTGGAAGGAAATGAGCTGACTTAATCATTCTGTCTACAATGACCCAAACTGAATCATGCTGATGACGAGTTCGAGGCAAACCCATCAAAAAATACATGTTTACTTCTTCCCGTTTCCAAGTAGGAATGGTGAACTCCTGCATGGAATCGCTAGGTTTATTATGCTCTATCTTAACCTGCTGACATGTAGATCACTTAGCCATAAACGCTGCAATATCCCTCTTTATTCCACTCCACCAATAGATCTCCCGTAAGTCGCGGTACATCTTAGTGGCCCCTAGATGAATAGAGTATCGTGCACCATGCACTTCTACAAGAATTTGCTGCCTCAAGTCATCTACACCTGGAATACAAAGATGACCCTGACAATGAAGAACACCATCTCCCCCTGGGACAAAACCTATACTTTCTGATTCTGAACTGACTTATCTTGACAAAACCTATGAACTTACTATGCTGCATGAGGACACAACCTAAACCCACTCTGGATGCATCATAATATACTACGAACCCATCTAAACCATCTAGAAGAGCTAAGACTGGAGCTGAGGTGAGTCGAGTTTTCAATTCCTAAAAACTCTTCTCGCATAAATCTGACCACTGAAACTTGGACTTCTTCTGAGTAAATCTGTACATAGGGGATGCGATAGAAGAAAATACCGTAACAAACCATCTATAATAGCCAGCCAAACCTAAGTAAATCCTGGTATTTGATGGAGATATAGGGCGAGGCCAATTTCTTACCGCTTCAGTCTTCTGAGGATCTACTATAATACTATCTTGGAAATAATATGGCCAAGGAATGGTACCAATCTTAGATAAAATTCACACTTACTAAACTTGGTGAAAAACTGATGATCTCTGAGAGTCTGAAGAACAATTCTGAGATGGTCTAAATGATCATGCTCAGTACAGGAATAGACTAGAATATCATCTATGAAGACTATAAAGAACATTCCAAGTACTGTTTGAATACCCGGTTCATCAATTCCATGAAAGATGTTGGGGCATTGGTAAGACCAAAGGATATGACTATAAATTTGAAGTGACTATACCAAGTACGGAAAGCTGTCTTCGGGATATCACATTCTCTAACTCAATGCTGATGATAGCCTGATCTGAGGTGTATCTTGGAGAAATAACTGGCACCCTAAAGTTGGTCAAATAAGTCATCTATTCTAGAGTGGATGCCTGTTCTTGACCGCAACTTTGTTGAGCTGACGGTAATCGATACATATCCTGAGAGAATTTCTTTCTTGTGCATGAATAAGATTGGAGCACCCCATGGGGATACACTAGGCCTGATGAATCCCTTATCTAAGAGATTCTTCAAATGATCTTTCAGTTCCTTGAGTTCTGCTGGTGCCATTCTGTATGGTAGAATAGAAATAGGCTGAGTATCTGGGAGAAGGTCTATGCCGAAGTCTATTTCCCTTTTAGGAGGAATTACTGGAAGATCTTTGGGAAAAATATCTAAATACTGGGACTGATTCCAAGATAGGAGATTCAAAACTAGAATTTTTAACATACACGAGATGATACACACACCCCTTAGAAATTATTTTCCTTTCCCGAAGGTAGGAAATAAGCTGACCCCTAGAAGATGAAGTACTACCCTTCCACTCTAGGACGGGCTCATTTGGGAACTAAACTAAACTATCCTATTTTTGTAGTCAACTATGGCATAACAGGAATGAAGACAATCCATGCTGAGAATGCTATCAAAATCAGTCATCTCTAATTTGACTAAATCTGCTGATGTGGATTTCTAAAATATCATAATCGGGAAGTTCCCGTATACCCGTCGAGCTATGATGGTTTTACCTATTGGGGCAGAGACTGAAAAGGGCTCTACTAAAATTTTGGGACAGATTTCAAAATCACCTGCTATATAAGGAGTAACAAAAGACAAGTATTCACCTAGGTCTAGCAACACATAAGCATGCATATGGAAAATCTGCAATGTACCAGTAATGACATCAAGAGAATTTTCCTGATCCTGTCGGGTCTGAAGAGCATAGAGTCTATTTGGGCATTGCCCACTATTAGCACTGGAAGTGGCACCCTGCTAGATCGGGCGACCGGACTGAGCTGTGTAATGGTTTTGCTGACCCTGATAACCAGACTGAGGACAATCTCTGACCCTGTGGCCTAGCTTACCACAACCAAAATAGACATCACTACCGAATCTGCAAACATCCTTGTAGTTCTTACCATAAGTTTGGCAAAGGTGATTGGTTTGGGCACTGCTGACACTTCCTTGAGACTTAGATCCTGGTGCTCTATCTTTTTTGCCGTCTATAAATTTCGGCATTAGGGCACTGTCCGAGGATGGAGCTAGAACTGTGGACTTAGGATAAAACTGCGAACGATTTTCTCCCTCTAATTTAAGCTGAGCAAAATTGAAACTGCCTGATATTGCTCTCTTGTTCTGCCTCTCCCTAGACCTAATATTCTACTTCTTTATTTGCTGATCATGGGTCATGAGCTTGGCTAAAGTCATATCACTGCTTAGCATCGCATACCTATACTCATTTGCCACTCTATCATTCACCCCTGATACAAACTTGCTCATTTTAGACCTATTATTTGCAACCACATGAGGGGAAAATCTGGCTAGCTGAGTAAATCTAAGTGAATACTCTTTAACTACCATATTTCCCTGTATGAGGTTGATGAACTCTAGAACTTTTGCCTTCCTCAGATATTGGGAAAAGAATCTGTCTAAGAAAGTCGTGGGAAATTCCTCCCACTCTATAGGACCTGCATCCTCTAACCTCTCAGACTTCCACTGTTTGTACCAAGTATGAGCCACATCTTGCAATTGGTACACGACTAACTTGGCACTCTGATAGAAAGTAAATCCCATGATGTCTATGACCTTCTGGACTTGGTCAATAAACACTTGAGCATCTTCATCAGACTTAGACCCAAATAAAGATGGAGGGTTTATTCGGGTGAAGTCCCGAATCCTAGCTGCAGCTGAGTTGACCATTGGATTGGCCGAAATAACTGGTGGCCATTCATTCTGGGAAGCCACAGACTGAGCAAGTGTGGTAAATATGGCCCTAAGCTCCGCATGAGAAACATATTCGCCCAAAGGATATTCGGGCTGGGGAGCTGGCTGGTTTCTTCTCTTTGGAGGCATGTTCTGAAAGAAGAGAAGAACAAATTAGACTGAGAGTTTAACTTGAGATTATTCTCACTAGCAAGACATGAACACTGAAAGAAGGGAAACTATTCCTAAAACAACTTATAGCCTCCTGCACATAAATATGGCGCGCAACACACCATGTACAAGACTCTACTGGATGTGGCTTTCAGACTTCCTAGGACTCTATTGAACCTTAGTCTCTGATACAAAATTTGTAACACCCCAATTTTCTAAACCTGAATGCTACACGGTTCTTATGACCCCGAAGGACGACAATCTAACCCATGACTAATATCTGTACCTGTACACTACAAATTATGATGTAATAATACAGAAAACTTGAACAATAGGCCATTAGGTTCAACTGAATAAAGAATCTGATAAAATATGACATCCATATGGGGTAATGAATACCCAAAACAACTGAAAACTAAATCAAATTTGAAGTAAATCTGAAAGCCTCTAAATACTGTCTGATATAAGGAGTTGAAGGGAGATGTCTCCAAATAACTCCATCTGGTAAAACTGAACTGAAATAATGAATGAAATAAAATAATATTGTCCTCGAATGGATGAGACTCACTACAACTATGCGACTGGAATTCTACTGCTGATCTGGAATTTGTGTCTTTGAACCTATGGTGTAACATGAAAGAAGCACCATAGCGCAAACGCGTCATTACAACTAAAAGTACTAAGTATACGAGTGAGGTAGGCTAAATACAAAAGGGTTTACATGCATGAACATTACTAACTGACTAACTAATATGAGCGTGAGAATGCAAACATGCATACATAGTAACTGGAATCATGATTACGTGATATCTAGATCTGTACGCTAATACATGGTTTACTGATAACTAACATAACTGATACTGTAGATATGATAACATGGGTAACTGTGTTTGATAGTCCTGAATCTGATGGAACTATCTAAGTTTTTTTACTAAGATTGAGTCTGAAATCGTGAGTGGTAGTTATTTAACTGACATTCCCCATATGTGCCATTATGGCTAAGCTGGGGTCTAATCTCTACCCTAATTGGAAGGGTGTCAATACCGTGCCACTGGTAAGGATAAGCTGTGGGTAACCCTCATCTAACAGTGTTCCTAAAAGAGAATGGTGGGGCTCTCACCTGACAGTGCTAAAGCACCTCATCAACCCTCATCTGACGGTGTTGATGTCTCGACCTATGCTGGGCTACATAGTTTTGGAATGCAAGGATGATTGCTAAGAATCAGATTCTTATCTGGCAGTGTGTGTCCCCATCCTTGGGTTCACTCGATGCTAACTCCTACTCCTATCTGAAGAGGCTAAACATGATTAACTGACTAGACATAGACTGAGTTTACTGTATTCTATTGACTGACAGAATACTACTGATATCTGATAACTGACTGAGATCATGAGGTTTTTTGAGTCACATGAATGATTGATTTCTACTAAATCATGTCTTGATTTTAGGTTTTGTGAAACATGACTTGGCTCTAGGCACACAACTATACTTTTTGGGTATGAATACCCCTAGGACTCGGTAAAAGTAAACTGACTCACATGACTGACTTTATTACAAGATTGGAGTTCACACTTCATAACATCATAGGTAGGGGATAGTATATCACATATAGTTTTTCAATATCTTGTGCATGGTAGGGAGTGAATGGATATATATATATATATATATATATATATATATATATATATATATCATGTACATATTGTACAACTCCATTATCATGATTCTTCGTACCACAACAATAGGAACACTACAGTAGCATGGAATTAATATTGAATTATAATAGTTAACATTGACTTGCCATTTAGATACTTTGGAACCATGGAAACATAAATTTCTAGCATCTTAAGCATTTTATCGAATACCTTGCATGCACTCTTTAAGTCATAGGTATATTCATAAATTTCACCATATTAAACCACTCAAATTCATGGGTTCCAACTAACATGATCATAATCTCCATGAAAAGACATCAAAATACTACTTTACAACACAAATAACAACCACCAACATGTATAAAATCATATCACCACAAAACAATCATAATTTAGTATTTAAAGATTGATTCTTGAACTCCACGGATGAAAGAAATCCGTGGATGAACACTACGCATACCTTTGATTAAAAATTCGTAAAGTTAGTAGTGAAATCGGCATGAATCTTTGAACCCCTAATTGAACCCTAGACTTGTTCTTGATAGTTATTGAGAGAATTTCCGCAAAAGCACTATATTTTGGTGTTTTGGAGCGTCAATCCCGTGTTTAAGACTATATATAGGTTAGGGAAAATGACCAAAATACCCTTAGAAACACGGAGGTAGAATGCTGAAAAACTGGACACCCACCGAAGTTGGCAGGCGGCACCCTCCAAGTCCATTGCTATAGAACAAGCAATGCCTGCCTTAGAGCAGTGCTCTAGTTGGGGTTACGCGGACCTATCGCCCGGAGCTACTGTTTTGGAAACCAAAACATGCCCTTATGCTATCCAAAAATTTTTGAAACTTATCCGCGATGTACTACGACCTTACCCTATCCAATGCAACTGGAAAATCCAAAAATGAAGGTCGGGAAGGTCGTCAAATAAATTTATGAAGTTTATAGGTCTAAAATGAGACTAAATGTTGAACACTTGCAAAAGTTTTCTAAGTCTTGGAGCTAGAAAAGCTTAAAGAGCTGAATTCTATACTTAGGAATTTATGGGGTCTTACAGCAAATGTATGCAGAAAGAATCTCGAGTTCAAGATTGGTGATTTTGTGTATTTATAAATATCTCCTATGAAAGGAGTGAAGAGGTTTGGCAAGAAGGTGAAACTCAGTCCTCGATATGTCAGTTCTTACCAAATTTTTAGCCGTTTTAGAAAGGTAGCTTAAGAGCTTGAGTTACCTTCCGACTTAGCTTCAGAGCATCCAGTGTTCCATGTCCCCTTGCTTAAGAACTGTATAGGTGACCCAGCAGTCGTAGTGCCTATATAGGGCATAGATTTTTAGAACAACCTCTTTTATGAAGAGATTTCAGTCAAAATCCTTGATTATCAAATTCGAAGACTTAGGAACAAAGAAGTTCCTGTAGTCAAAGTACTTTGGCGAAATCAGTCCGTTGAGGAAGCTACTTGGGAAGCATAAGAAGACATACAGACCAAGTATCCTTACCTCTTCTCCGCAAGCTCAGACTCAACCCATTTTCTTTGAATTTACTTAGTCTTATATTTAGATATAGCTACCAAGTTGGCATCAATTAACATTTCATACTCAGTCATGCATTCACAAATTAGTTCAGTCATGTACTCATGCATCAGACATGCATGTATAGTATATAAGCCCAGCTTATCAGTAATCCCATTCATGCATTCATAAATCATGTTCAGCTATGTACTCATGAATCAGATATGCATGTTCAGTATGATAATTCAGTATACCAATAATGTTAGTCATGAAATCATGCTTAAGTTGTGCATGTTCAGTGTCTAAGTCCAGTTTATCCGTATTCTCAGTTTAATCAATCTAATTCGAGGATGAATATTCCCAAGGGGGAGATATTGTAAGACCCCACAAAATACTAAGCTCAACTCAGACTTTTAAGCACTCTAAGGTGTCCCAGACTTTGAAAATTCTAGGTAAGTATTCAGACTTAGTATTATTTTTTCCTTCATAAGTTGGCAACTCTATTTCACAACTCTTATGACCTTAAAATGTCAATCTTTAAGTTGATTCATGATCAGTAATATCAGTAGGTGTTCCCGAATGAGTTTTATATTTTTTGGAACTTGTTTGAACCATGTTTGGGAATCCAAAATTGTGCATCGATACGATCTCGATGCAGCGCATCGACTATCATGTCGATTAATATTTTTCCTTAGCTCCCAGTGGTAATTTCTAGTGAAACAACTAGACTTGACGTATCACATTGGTTATTATGTCGATGCCAATAACACCACGCATTGTCCTACGTGTTGATAGTCTGGTTTTTAGAAATTAAAAAACCGCATCCTCAGGGGTATTAGGGTCATTTACCCACCCCTATTCAGCCTCAAAACACGAGATTCTGCTTTATTGAGCAAAATAAACTTACTTTCTCTAAAATTGCTCAAGAACAGGAACCCTACATAATTTAATTTCAAGGCCAAGTCTCAAGATTTCCACCATTGTTCTTCAGGAATTTAGCAACCAAGGTATGTTAACTGTTCATCCAAGGGTTCCCTTCCACACTTGGAGTTCAAGAACCCCTTTTAAATATAAGTTTATGAGTTTGATGAATTTCATGGTTGAATTTGAATGTGTTCATGATTAGCATGTTAACGGGGTTTCTAGTTCATGATTTACTACAAGATTCATATGGAATTGATTGATATGTGTGCATTATCATGCGAAACCATGTTGAAACCCTTAAAGTTGTAAATATGGAATTGAACTATGATGTGTACATCTTGTTTTAGTGTCACGTGCATAGATTATGTACTTCAAGTGTTTGATGAATTGTTCACGAGAATTAAATAATAAAATTTTATCATGTTAGTATGTATTCAAGTTCATGTCATGCAAGTGTTTGATAGAATGTCCCTATGAATGAATGATGATCAAGTAGTTATTTATCATGTTTCAAGATTGTGCCATATAATTTATGCTATTGAGTCTTGGGGGTATTTAATACCTGATAATTTGACTATTTTCCTAGAGACATGGTCAGTCATAGGATAGTATCAGTCATGTCATGATTGGTAGAATTTAGTCAGTTAATAGAATTCAGTTGTATTCCATCAGTCCACAGAACCCAGTGAACTCAGTTCAGTTCAGTTATATAATATGATCAGAAATAGTTTAGTCCAGCCTAGAACAGTCTAAAATCTAGTCCAGTGTCTATTAAGTTGGGAGTAGAATTCAGCAACGAGTGAACCCACGGATGAGGACTCACCTACCAGTAGAGAGTGTGCTCCTTAGAATCAGTCCTTGTCTTCTAGAACTATGTAGCTAGTGTAGGTTGAGACATCAACCTGCCAGTTGAGGGTTGATGAGGTGATCAACCTGCCAGTTGAGGGTACCACCATTCTCGTTTAGAGCACCTGCCAAATGAGGGTGACTCACCTTGTCTTTAACCATGGCATGGTACTGACACCCTTCCAGTTGGGGTAATAGGTTGGACCCCAATCAGCTCAGAGAGGGGCATGTCGATTATATGATTACCTCCCACAGTCTCAGTTTCAGTTCTACTCTTAGTATAGAACTCAGTTCAGTTTTTCAAAAATTTAGACTGTCAGATACAGTCACTCAGTTCATTATCAAACTCAGTATAGTTCTACAGGATCAAGACTGTCAGATACAGTCACTCAGTTATTAGCTACACAGTATCAGTAAACTCTGATATCAGCAAATCAGTAATTCAGAAACTTAGTAACTAATATTATCACGATCTCAATTACAGTTTACATATTCATGCATGTACTCTTATTCAGTTGTATTCATGTCATTCAGTCAGTGTTATTCATGCATATGAACCTATTCATTTTAGCCTAACTCACTTTACATTCTAGTACATTCAAAGTACTAACGCATACCTTTCTTTTGCGTTATGATGTTTTATATCATAGGTTCAGATGCTTGGGCTCCCGATCATACTTAGTAGTTTAGATATTTAGCTAACAGAGTTAATGGTAAGTATTCTTAGTTTAAGGACATGATTATTATTTTAGTAGTTCAACTTATTTTAGTAGTTCAGAGTTAGTTGGGGACTTGTCCCATCAACTCCATATTTCAGACAGTTTAGAGGTTTTTCAGACTAGAGTATTTTCACACAGATGTATCAAATTTGGTATTTGTTATATCATATTTATTTTTACTATGGTATTTAACCTTATGGCATGTTTTCTGCTAAATTTCCACATATTTGCAGTATTACTATTCGGTTATTACAGTAGGTACCGGTCATGGGTTAGCTTGTGTTCCTTTAGGATTATGAGCACCGTGTAGCGTCCGGGGAATAGACTTGGGGTGTTATAGGAGTCTGAAAGTTTCATTGAGTAGAGTCTTATGCATGGGTGTGAAGTGCATCACACTTATGTACAAGAGGCTACATGATATTTTTAGTAAAAATTTCTCTTCTTTTAGTATTCATGTCGTGCAGATGATCATAATCTCTATTTAGAACTCTCTGTCTAACTCATCCTTCATTTTTTTTATAGATGATGCCTCCCAAAAAATAATAGAAGAAGGAATGGGAAGCAGCACCGCTCATTTAGGATGATCCCCTAAACGAATATGTCTTCCGCACCAAATTCAGAGCTTCTTTCATTAGCTTAGCTCATTTAGTAGCTGCTCAGAATTGTTAAAAGGCTGTTATCATATCTAAACTGATGGTTTATGCTTATAAAACTTAGGGGTAGGAGTATAGTCAAAAGAGTGAGAGAGTAAGAGAGCCAAAGAAGGTAGTTTTATGCCAAGGTAAGGGGGTGGCAATCATTTATAGTTCCCTTAAAAATTCTCAACCCTAGCTTCACCTTCATCCATATGCCAATGCCTAAGTTTAGGAGTGACTGTCGAGATAGAGCACCAGGATCTAAGTCACAGGGTAGTGGGAAGAGTGTTCGTACTAATCCGCTTTGCAAAAAATATGGTAGAAATCATCAAGGTATGTGTAAGGCTAGAGGTGGTGTATATTTTTGATGTGTCAAGATAGGCTATCGAGTTAGAGAGTATCCTAAGGTTGTTCAGTAGAGTCAGTACAATCATCTTTCGATTCCAGTCTGTCACCCAATTCAGTAGGGTGCCACGTCCAGTGCCACCAGTAGTCAACACCAGAATAGAATTTATGTACCCCATCCCCGACATGATCAAGAAAGTTCTCCTGATGTGGTTATAGGTACATGACAGTTCTTTTATTTTCATGTTTATGCTTTGTTAGATCCTAGAGATTCACTTTTTTTGTAAACCCATATACATTTGTCAATTTTAGTGTCAATCCCGAGACTCTAGCAGAGTCATTTTCTTAGTGTCTAGCACAGTAGGTAAGTATATCCTAGCCAGGTGGGTATATAGATATCGCCCGGTTACAGTATCCTAGAAAGTCACTTTAGTAGATCTTGTGGAGTTAGAGATGACTAATTTTGATGTCATTCTCGGCAGATGTTGGCTCCACTCAGACTATGTTTCAGTTGATTGTAGAAATAGAGTTGTTCATTTTTAATTTCCCAACAAACCAATCATTGAGGGGTAGTATCTTAGTGCTTGGGGGTCAGATGTGTTTTTAGATCCCTTCTCAGAATCCTATGACAACATATAATCTAGAGTTAGAAATATGAACCCAGAAGTTTAGCAATAATAAAGTAGGGATAGTGTTATCTAAATTTAATAGATATTGTATCCATGGGTTTAGATGTATGATAGGTGAACCAGAAGGATTGAAATTGTGTACACAAGAATTTATGTTTTTTGATTCAAAATTAAGTATGATGATGTGGGTGTGATTTAGAGATGTGATATTAGTAGGCTGTGAAAGAAGTTAGTGTGGTTCTTTAAAGGTTTAGGGATATCTATATTAAGTGTTAGAATCAAAGTTTGAATTTTTGAAGATTGGGCTAATAAAAAGTAGTGTTGAGATTCTTGATAGTGTGAACTCAGTGCATGGTTATACTCATGAAGATTCTTAGTTAGGCAGTGTTTAAGTAATTATATGGTGACTATTGGGGCTATAGATAGTTAAGAGTTGTATCTCAGAAGGAAGTGTTAGAAGGGGTTTTTACCCTTTCAGGTACAGTCTTCTAGGGTGAGTTTAGTATTTATGTGTATTTTGTATCTTAGACCCTAGAGTAAAGTGGTTATAGTTTAGTCTAGAGTTTATTAAAAGGGGTCCCACAAACTTAGAGTGATGGCATTTAGCTAAGGTGGAGATGATAGAATAAGTAACTAGGTCAGGCTCTCAGATTCCAGCAGTGATACCAGTATGTTGTAGAATATTAGCAGGGGGAGGATGATCCCCTACCCATTCTTATCTCAGTGCAAAGTTTTATTTTCTAGTCATCACGATATTTACTCATGCCTTATATGTCAGTTCCACGATCATAGTTAATGTTCACGCACACAATAGAGAATCTTGTACTCTTTTAGTTCCTAGTATAAGGAGTTCTAGTTCACTTAGCAGTACGAATCATGTTCCATAAAACTTATGAACTTTAAACTCAGGTCATGCAGCTTATGACTCATATACTCATGATGTACAGTATGTTTAGTTCCAACACTCATGCTATACTTTTAATGATCAGCAAAATTCACATTATGTCATGTATATCCTTAGTTTTGTCTCTGTAATGAATCCATGTCGTGGATACTCTATTTCTTAGGCCTTGGTTAAGCATCCAAGTTATGCATAGTATTCTTTTATATTTTAGGTCCTTATGCTTTAAACCTTTCAGTGTCCTGTCCTCATGAAATGAATAGTTATTTAGATAGGAGAGGGTAAATATTTCATGTTTGGGAAAAGATTGTTGTATGCCTATTTGATCTAAGGTTAAGTGTGGAGTAGGATTGAGGCCAAGTTTTTGATATATGTCATGATTAGTTGAAATTTTGTGTTTGATTTTCTTAAGAATTGCACATGGAAGTTGTTAATGATAGAAGTACTAGAGAGTACGGAGAAGATGCTTTGATGGGTTGTTTTCCTAGAAGTTCATGTGTGGTTATGATGATAGGCTTGAATGACATGTTTGTATATATTTTGGACTGAATATATTATGCATTAGTGAATGTCTAGTTAGAAGTTTAATGAGTTGTTGAAGTGGTAATAATAATTATTCATGAGATAAGAAGTTGTGAAAATGCAGGGTGTATTGAATTCATGATTCAGACTAGTGTTATGTGTGATGTGTAGAACTTTATAGATTCGAGTAGTCTTAAACATAGTGAGAGAATTCAGTTTAGCTCAGACTTCAGTAGATAGAGTTATTTGTGCCCATGTGAGTATTTTAAGTAGCCTCAAGCGAAGTGCAGTCTTGAAGTGAAATGTATAGTTGAGTATAAGCTTTCAGTATAATTTAGTCCGTTTAGCTAGCAGTTCAGTTTAGTAGAAAGACAGATAAGTTCCTATGGTTTTCTATTTTCCGATCTAGTCTTAATATCTGAAGTTTCGTGAATATGGCCATTCCAAGAGATAGTTTCTTCACATCCATGTAAATTGTGAATCCAGTTCATTTCATGCATCATGCTTCAGATTCAGATATTCGATCAAGATTCAGTTCTTAAGTGTCCTGTGCATCATCTCAGTCTTTCCTTAGTATTTTAGCTAAGTTAGTATCATTCAGGGAACGAAGTATCCTAAGGGGACATGTCGTGATACTCCAAGTTTTTACATCCTAAACCTTTCAACTCTTCTTCATGAAACCAGATCCGGCATGAGGCAATGTTTACTCATAAGTTGACTCTCCTATTTCTATGTCATCCTTATAACCATTCTCATGTCATTGTATGTATTCAAGGAATTAGTTCAGTTCATGATATTCAGTTCATGTATCATGTTTCAGACTCAGTTATGCAATCATATTTTCAATTATGTAGGTTCAGTAGGTGATTTCAGTTCCCTTAGTATTCTCAACTTAATTAGTCTCATTCGAGGACAAATGTTCCCAAGGGAAAAATATTATAATACCCCGTATTAGTTTTAGTTTAGTTCAACTCATAGTGCATGCATAAGAGACTTAAAGCCTAAAAAGTTAGCTAAGTATTGGGAGCTTAGCCTTATTTTTGGCCTCTTAACTGTACAAAATTCAATTTTAGGTTTGCTTGACCATAACATACATTTATCAGTTACTCAATTATTAGTGTTTCACTATTTCAGTTTACAGACCATATCAAAACATGTTTTATGCTTGGTCATGCATTCTCAGATTTTACTATTTTCATGTATTTATACTAAGCTATCTCCTGCTATTCAGTTAGTTATTATTTCATGCATATATACCATGCATTTCAGCCTAGCCTCATCTCATATACCAGTATATTCAAAGTACTGACCACAAACTTATTTCTTGCTCTATGATGTTTAATATCATAGGTTTGGACTCTTAGTTTCCTGATCGTGCTTAGGAAGATCAACTTATCAGCAGTAGTAGCAGTGGTGAGTCCTCATCCTTTGAGGATGGGTTTATCTTATATTCAGTTATGTCAGTAGTTCAGTTATTTATATAGTTGGAGTTAGTTGGGGGTTTTTCCCATCAACTTCACAGTCAGTCAGTTTTAGAGGGTTCTAGATATTGAAATAGATAGTCAGTTTATAAGTTGTTTTTATCAGTAATTTTAGTGTGTTTCTAGATGTTCAGAACTATGATTTAGTATTGTTTTCAGTTACTAAACCCTTATGGCATTGTCAGCTGATTTTTCGCCTATGTCTTCATTATCAATATATTATTCAGTACCCCCAGTAGGTACCAGTTCATGGGTTAGCTTGTGGTCTTTTGGGACCGTAAGCACCGTGTGGTATCCAGGGTGTATTTCCAGGGCTTAATAAAGGTTTATTGAAATATTACGCTGGAAAGTAAGAAATTTCAAACTTTTTTTATTAAAAATTAGTATGCCAACATAATCTTATGTAACACTTATAAATAGTTAATGGTATAGGAAACAGAACGACAATCACTACCTGAAAAATTATTTCGGTCTAGGTTATCCTTTGTTGAATTTCGTCGTTGCTTATCCATTGTCAAAAAATTTGTTCTACATGATGTCACAAACTAACACATGGTGGAAAGACTAGGTAAATTAAACTAACCTTTTTAAGAAACCAAATTTTCATTAACAATGTACAATAAAATAAGTACCTTACACATACTATAATTGGAGTGTAAATTCCATATTTGATGTGTAAATTTTATAAACGATGTTAAAATATCATACATACTGGGTAATGTATTGTACTCTCTCATACAATAGTATTCAAGGTTTTTACTTACTGCTGAAAACAAAAACATTGGCATCATACATAGATAGTAATGTATTATACCTTCTCATACATTAGTTGTCCATACACTGTTAATTATGCACACAGTAATCTTTGGCCAAATGTATAATATTAACTTACACATACATTATTAATGTATTGCGTTTTATGGCTTTCTTAGAATGTTTGTTTTTATCCCACTGATTTTTAATATTTTTTTTTATTTTCAAATGTATAATAGTAAATTATACATTAAACTATTACGTAATATGGTTTTTTAGTCTATCATGTATACGGGTTGTTATGTATTATATTGTCTTGTTCTTAAGACTGATTATTTTCTTGATGATTCATGATATTTTATCTATTTTTTTATTCGTATATATATATATATATATATATATATATATATATATCATTTAGATGTGATCTTCTACTATTTGAGAAAGAAATTGAAGCTCTAGTTAGGTGAAAATTATAGATATACAACAACAAGTTGCTTCTTCAAAACATTTATTAAGAATACATATCGTAGTTATTATCCATATTCTCATATATTCAGACCTCTATGCAAGAAGACTACACAAAATCATGTGTTGTGGCTAGAAATGAGGAATCAATCACCAACACAATTAATGAATTATGTATTCCTGCGGAATCTCCATGAAATATGGTTGATGAGGTCTATGTTCATGTTAACTGTGAAGAAGAGTTTCATTTGGTGTTGGCTATTATTGGGTTAAAGAAAAGAGTCATACATGTCCACGACTCAATATCAGGAACCATAAAAAGGGACCCACCCAATGAAATACACAAGTTGGCAGTGATGATGCCTACTTACTTATCTGATAGTGGGTTCTTTGAAAGGACAAAACGTACTGACTGAGCAACACTGGATACATACAAAGACAAGCTTGTTCAGTGCACTCAGCTTCTCAACCAACACCCATTTGATGCTTATTATGTTCAAAACATAGCCCAGCAAGTGTGTGCTAGTCTTTAAGTGCATCTTTTTTATAATTTTTCCATGTATAAATATTTAATAATTTCTTACGGCTTGTTAAATAATAATATTTTTTTATTTTAGGGACTGTGATATTTTTATAGCAGCATATACAGAAATCTTAAGTGAAAGGCTGTCAGTGCCTTCAAGTGGGTTTGATGCACAAACTCAACATTTATGCTCTGCATCTTTATTTTTGAATGATGGAGTCATCAAGGCAATTAAAGGATGCACAAGTGACAATGGTGATACTCTGTGACCAAGGCATACGTATGTCTAAACAATTGATGAAACTATAATAGTTAATTTAGATTAGCACAGTTTTCTAACCTTCAGCATGAAAACGTTTAAATTCTTGCTTTAGTAATAGATGCTAAACACTTACAACACTTGTTAGTTTTTTATGTTAGTTTGGATTTTGGTTTTTAATGTTGTATTGAATCTTCTTATACATACATATGTTATGTATAGTTACCAATAACTTTTAATTGGGTGATGTTTCGATTTAATTCAGTGAATTGCAATGACATAAAATCTATTGTATTGGTACTTCTCAAACATTAAAATGTTATGTATGAATTTACATAACTTATATATACTACCTTATACAATAAATTTAAAATCTACTCATATTACTATTGTAAAATCACATTCTATAATTCATCTGTTAATTTATACCTTGTACATAAATATGTTAATTATTCACTATGTTTGTAGATAATACATTATAGTGCCATTTATATCTAATGTATAACAGATAATTATACATTAGGATTATTTTAATACAACCTTACCATTACATGTAATGTATGACAAACCATTATACACTAAATTTTATGTAAAAAAAGATTATCTTTCAACATTTGAAATTACATATTAAAAGCTGATATATTTACATGTATAATGAATACCCATACATTAGTTACATAAAAAAAATGAACATCTCGACATAACCTATTTAATTTATACCTTATACATGAATATGACAAGTACCAACATTTGCTTAAAGCTAATACCTTACATGACATGTTTTTTCCAATAAAATGATAATGCTTAAAAGTCCATATTTATATTTAATGCATAATTAACTGTTATACATGAAATTTTACATAAAGAAAACATAGTTATCAACCTCAATAAATGTATAGTGAACCGTTATACAATATATGTAACATAATTTAACCTATTGTACTTAATCAATCCATTGTCAGATTTCATACTTTGGCTAAATTAAATATTTATTGACCATTAAATGTGATATGATAATACATTACATATGTCATTACACATAGGTATCTTCACTAAATTTTAACATTTATTAACTATACAATATAATAACATTATACATTACTTATGTCATTATGCAGTGATATAACATTGATCTTATACATCACTGTGTTTACAATCACCTATCAATCCAACTAAACATGGACTCTACAACATATGTTAAACAGACACATATCACTAAATGTATGTACCCTAAAAACCACATTTTGAACAATGAAAATACAAACTACCAATCACAAACTATTATTAAGAACTGAACTTGAAATAAAAATATTAAATATAGTTTAAACATTTTCAAGATTCTTTACCTGAATAAAGAAAACTTCTTATTCAAACTTAATCAAGATTCTACCAGATGAAATAAAAAAGAATGAGTCAACATTATTGGGTCATAACATGTATAAACAAATTATTTTTTCATGTTTCCTTTGGAAAAAAATAGCAGGTGCATCGATTGTGAACTGCACACATGCATTTATGCAACAGTTTGAATGCTTGTCTTTTTTTGGCCTCCCTGGAGGTCTTATGTATTTCTTTGGTCAGACTTCTTCATATTCAACAAATTGATTCATATTTCAATACTTCATGTGTGGTATTGAGATTATCGAAAATTATACGTCTTAACAGTAGTATTTGGCCTATATAAATTCGAGCAGCAAGGACCATAATCTTCAATATTTTTACTCGTCAATACAGTAATTACGTGTGCACAAGGAATTTCATCAATTTGATATTGGCCACAGTTGCACATGCCATGTTCAATAGCGATAATGTACATTCTTCCGGATTCATATACACAGTAAAGATAACTCGAAGCTTCCTTAACCTATTAGACACACATGCTTTAATTCAGATGATAAAATAAAAATTACCAATGATTAATTTTTTTCATTATCATAAATATTCAAACACATATCGTCATTCGTGAAGCCTTCATGCCATTAAGAGTCAGAATATCTTTAAATCTTCTCCTTAATATTGTCTTGGTATATGATGCAATTTCACTACTTTTACAATTTCATGTCGCAAATAAAATTCTTGCTTCTTCAAGAAATCCTAAAAGAGGAAGTTCTCGCGCCTCTACTAAGCAACCATTAATATGTTCGGCTATATTAGAGGTCATCATCCTACCTATATTTATAGGTGAGTAAGTTCGAGATCATTTTTCATATCCAGCTTTTTACTGGTATTCCTTAACCCTATGATCAATTTTAGCAACCTTTGACATAGTGTAATCAAAATCTTTTTTTCTATAAGCTTTAGCCATAGAATAATACAGGTCACTAAGTGTGTCTTTACTTTTTCTAAAATAAGTGCAAATATTTTTTTTCATAAGTACCAAATACATGCTAGATGCGTGACCTTAGGATACATAATGCTCAAACTTTTTATGATACTCCCGTTCCAATCTGATACAACACACATGTTTTTTCGTTTGCCAAATGCTTCCCTATACTGATGAAAAAACCAAGTCCACAAATTGTCATTCTCAAATTCCACAACCCCATATAATAATGGCAAAATACAACCTAATTAAAAAAATATATCATAACCAAATAAATATTTTGAATGTATAATATATATATATTTTAATTAAATATTTACAGAAATCCCTATACGTAATAGTTATATGTATAAGCAGTTCTAATACACAGATATATGCATATGTTAAAAGGGTTAAAAAAGGAAGACTAATACCTACACATCAAGTGTGCTTGCCGATAGAAAAGTTCCTTTGTATGGACTGCTTAAATGGGCACCATCAACAACTACAACAGGCCGGCAAAATTGGAAACCCCTTATCATGAGATTCAAGGCAATAAACAAGTATTTAAACTCATTATTCGCTATATTATAGATCCTAATGTGGGAGTCAGGATACACTTTGTTTAGCATATAAATCTATCATGGTATTTTTCGATATCCATTAGATGGACTACTTCTAAGCATCACTATTATCCTCTCTTTTGTGCGACATGGCTTCCTTTAGTTAATATCAACTTAATAAATGACCTTCATCTCTTCAATTATGTCCGTTGGTGTGTGTATTCTCTTGTGATTAACTAACTTTGGTGTTGTAAATTTACTCACACAAGCTGTTGTAGCAATCAAATTTTTCAGTATTCTATCACTAAGGTGACAAATATGTTCGGAATCAAATTACAGAATCACAAAAATATTCGATTCATTCATACAAGATGCCTTGAGGATCCATTTACAATCTTTGTTAAGACAGTGAAGGACATAGTTGTATCAAATATAAATAGGAAAAAAGTGTATGAAAACATAGAAATAAAATTCATTTTGATTTATATGCTAAATTATCATGTTACCAGATTCCTTATATATACGTTTCTATGTATGCTAAGTTACAATACAATAGTCTACCCATTTTCAAAAGATACCGAATGTTATAAGAAAATTTTTGGTTAGTTAAAAGAGGGAAACCTCCCTATACACAACATACATATGAATAAACAGTCCAATACATATCATATATTTAAACTAGAGTAAGTATTCAACTTTTGTTAATATATAAGGAGTTAAAATACATAAGTAATTAGAGTAATGGTGGTCTGTCAACTCTATAGAAAATTATTCAAACTAAAACAACCAACTTTTCCTATACATATGAAATCAACGTATAATATAATATGATACAGATAAGTAACAACTTAAATAAACTAAAAATGAATAAGGCAAGTTGTAATCACGTTTTGTAAATTTTTGAACTATTAACTTATAATAAAACTATAACTGATTGAAAATTTTAAATATATTATTGGTTCATACCTTTATTTGTCAAATCATTTAGATTTGGTATTGAAGCCATTCGCCAATGCATATTTTGCGATTACCACAACCAGGTTGCTTTATCTTTGTAAAGATGATCAACCTTTATTTCTGTGTTCTTGCAATCAATAATAAAGTTTTACACTTTAAATTCTGGAATGTATAATGAATATTGATTTTGCATTTCAACTACTATTAACACAAGAGCATCAAAATCAGTTCCATCAATATAAAGAACAAGTCTATTTTCATGATTATTCTAGCTCTTTATTTGACTTTTCAGACTTTGAAATACACAATGGATAATTGACAAATCCTAAAAAACTTTTCTTCAACTCAACGTACATCCTCACTCCATTATCATTCCTTATAATAATTGGAGAGGAGTTACCTTCAACAATATTTAATTTTGTAGCAATTGTCAGATTAATTTCAAGTGTGTTATACTTTCTGAAACAACAATACCATCACTTTTGTATTGTTCATGTACAATTTCAGACTGCTAAGAACCCAAATACCTCAAAAATACACCAATGTTCACATTGATTTTTGCAAATGAAAGAAAATAGAGGTTGAAAAAAATGCCAAATCAAGTGTGGAGAAATCACAATTTTTGTCAAATTGTAATTCCAAGAAAAAAATTATTGTGATGTTTCAGGATTTTTGTCAATTTGAATTATGGTTACTATTTTTAAGACTCCACAAAATTAGCACATTAATTACTGCCATTAATTATGTGAGAGAATAGTGGTGTTTGATTTTATTTTCTTAATTTTAAGAAAAATGGTTTACCTCATATATTGCACTAACGTATTAGGTACAGAGATATGTATATGTACTCTTTCAAGTTTGGGAGAGAGAAACTAAATATGGGGTCCTAAGTAATTACTTTCATTAAAGGTGAGATTATTTTTGTTTGATCAAAGAAAATTGCTGATAAATTAGCTTCATTCAGTCATAAACACAAACAACAAATCTTTTTACTAGCTTTGAAGGATTTACAAGAAAGGTTAGAGGCCTTTTACAATTGAATAAATGGGAATTTTCTTCCTTCAGTATTAGAAAACTTAATCTAGTAGAGATTTGATTTGAACCACCATGAGGACCAAATTCTATTTAAAATAAGAGTGGTAAACTTAGGTGTAATACCTCACATTTTTTGGGCTAGTCTTTGAACTGATGTTCCTACATGTATAAGCTATAATCTAAGTGATTCTCATATGAATATAAGTTTCATGATCTTTATCCTAGTGTGTGAAGTGCTCTTGAGGTTAAAAATGTTCATAAGAATCACTTAGAGCCATGTTGATCTAAGATCATTTGATTCATCCAAAATTTAATATTTGATTCTACAAGGGTCTACTTTAAACGTGTATAACTTTCGATACACATGGAATTTTTCAAATCAAGGCTCACCAAATTTTTATATAATTGAATCAACTTTCCAACGATATCAATTTTGCCTAAATCCGATACCTGAGTAAAACGTTACAGCCATTTTTGTGAGAGGCAGTAAGTCGAGGCGATATGCCCGCGACGCATGCTCCATTGCCCGCACCTATTTCCCAGGTTCTATTTTCATGTTTTCAAGGGCAAAAGGGTCCTGTCCTTCACCCTACCTCGTCCATAATAGATAGTTAAAGAACCAAAAGTATTATTTACATCATTATTCATCTTTTTGTCTTCAAATAAAGCCCTAGCCCCCTCAAGAACACCAAGAACTCCATCAAATCCTCTTCAAGAAAAATCAAGATTTCAAGTTTTCCAATTCAAGAAAGCTTTAAAGATTTTGTTTCTTCTTCAATATTAAAGCTTTAAGGTATGTGGGAGTTCATCCATGGGTCTCCTTTCACCCATGGAGCCCCAAAATCCTTTCTTTTAATTAAAGAATGAATTTTTTATTACTATGGTATTTTGTATGTTCAAAAAATATTGAATTTCATGTTTTCATGGTGATTTTAATTAATTTCAGCCCATGTGTGATTCCATGCAAGAATTAAAATTTCCTCATTCTATGAATTTGAATATTCCATGCTTTGTTCAAATAAATTCCATGATAGATCCAAAATTCATGATGTTTAGCACTATTCCCATGTTTTAAATTGATGCCTTTCACATGTTTGATGAAATTCCCATATCATGTTAAGTCAATTTTAAGATTAATCCCCAAGTTATGAATTTTTCCATGTAACTCTATTATTCCCTCATGATTAAGACATTCTTGTGTTCAAGTTATGAACTTTACATGTTTTAATGAAATACCCATGTCCTATTTCAAGCGAATTACATGTGAATTCCCTAATTCATGATTTTAGTTATGTAATCATGCTATGCTCTCATATTTAAGACATTCCCATGTCCAAGTTTATGATCCCCATGTGTTTGGCGAATTGCCCCTTATTAAAGTATTAATCTCCAAGTGCTTGATAGAATGCCCATGTGAATTGAATAGGGTAATCAAGACACGTTACCATGTATTTTCATTCATGTACAAGTCCATAACCTCCAAGTGTTTGATAAAATGCCTCAGTGAATGAATTGTGAATAATTGACTACGGCTATGCTTTTCAAGATCATGCTATGCGTATTCAATACCCAAAAATCTAGCTGTTTACCTAGAGCTACAGTAGTTACAGAATAGTCTCAGTAATGTCACGATCAGTAGTACTCAGTCAGTTACAGAACTCAGTGAACTCAGATGAGTTCAATCAGTCAACATGATCAGTGACAGTTCAGTCAAGCCTAGTACAGTCCAGTTGCAGTCCAAGTATCAATTATACATTAATAATTACCTCAGAATCCGTATGCCCTATTATTTTTAGAATACCATGACCTAAGCTTATTAGTTATCAGTTATTAGTGCATGCACCAACTAGTATTCTAGTGTCAGTCAGTTGGGAGAAGGATTTAGTATCGAGCAAATGTAGGGATGGCGGCTTCCTCATCAATTAGGCAGAGACGTTAGTAGCAGTCCTTGTATTTTAGAACTATGTAGCCAACATAGGATATGAGGAGTCACCCGTCAGATTAGGCTTGACTAACTTACAGGGATCACCCATCAGTTTAGGCTTGACACCCTTAGTCCTTTGAGACAGTACACCAGTTTAGTAGATCCATATGGCCAGCGTTAGTACCCGTGGTATGGTACTAACACCCTTCTAATTGGGGTTACATATTGGACCCCAATTAGCTCAGATTGGTGCATGTCGGTTAGATGAACACTCTCATAATTATAGTTGCAACTTCAAACTAAGTATGAAACTCAGTTCAGTTCTAAGAAATTAGTACTGTCAGAAACGATCACCCAGTTCAGTATAGAACTCAGTTTAGTTATACAGAATCAGGACTGTCAGAAATAGTCACCCAGTTATCAGTAACTCAGTTAGCAATAATCATAGCTATTAGTTAATCAGTTATTAGAACTCAGTATTTAGTTCCAGTATAGTCTTAGTTACAGTATTAGTTATAGTCTTAGTTATAGTCTTAGTTACAGTCTCAGTTATAATCTTACTTACAACTCAGTTACAGTTTCAATCATAGTCTCAGTCCAGTAATCAAATCAATAACTCAGTTTAGTTTTAGGTTTGCTTGACCATAGCATACAATTATCAGTTATTCAATTATCAATATTTCAGTACCCCGGTTTACAGACTATTTCAGAATCAGGTTATGCGCTTGGTCTTGCATTTTTAGATAATATAATTTTCACAAATACTCAGTTAGTCCCTTCCACATATGCATAATACTCTACAGTTTCAGTCCAGTTATTCAGACTAAGTATAGTTCATCCTTACATCCCAGTATTTAGCAATCAGTTATTCAGTTAATCAGATAAGTTAGTATGTTTATGCATTCATGCTTAGAGTGATTGTAAATTCAGATCCTTAATTTATTTCAGTCTCCATCACGTAGTTCCAGACCTAGTATTCATACAGAATCCATGTTTTATCATATCCCAGCTTAAGTTATGCTTATATCATTAAAGTAAAGTTTAGAGAAGCTAAGTGTAGAGATTCACCATCATATCAGAAAATATTCATCACTCATGCTTTGATATACTTCAGTTTTCAGTTTATTCTAGCCTATTGGTGAGTCTACTTACAGTTAGCATGCATATTTTACGATTACGTATGAAATTAGTTTTACTTATTGTATTTACCCCTTCATACTCAGTACATTCCAGAAGTGTTGATCCACATATATGTCTATGTGCTACATTGTCTCATAATATAGGTATCAGTTATAGCCTACGCATCATGATCAGACAGCAGGTGATATGTTCTCCTACTTTGGAAACTCTAGACAGTTTAGTTCATGTACAGTTTATTTTCTTTCATATGTATTAATTAGTGGTAGTTGGAGGCATGTCCCAGCTATCGATAGCCAGTATAGTAGAGGCTTCATAGATGTCAGTCAGAGTCAGTCATGTAATTTCAGTTTCATCCTTTAGATTTATTAGATTATAAAGCTTTATCAGTATTGTATCTATTTTAGATTTTCAGTATGATTATGTTTCCGCACAACAGAACAACTATTTATTATGTTATAATTTAGTTGCTTAATAGTATGCTAGTTCATGGGTTAGCTTGGGATCACTTGTGGTTCCAAGCACCGTGTGACGACTAGGGGGTAGTCTCGGGTCATTACATTAGCCCATAACATATAACTCTTCCAATCCATTTAAATTTGTAAGAAAAAAAAATCTTAATCTACATCCTTAGATTATATATTGTAAGTTATAACAATACTTCTTAGATTATAACTAATAACTGTTGGGTTCGAAATTGAGAGGACGTCATGCAAAAGCTTAAAGTTTGCAAATCAATATGGTGATAATTCAGATGACAAATAAAAATATACTAAAAATATATTATTGGATATAATTTGGCCAACTGGCCTACACAAGAAACTAATATTAAAGAAATATGAAAACTATAAACTATTTGGAGAAAATCTACCCCTAAACGAGACTTTTTAAACACTACATTATGGATACTATTGTGTTATGGTATGAGAAGGGGGTATTCTATTTATAGAGTCCAAAACCTTTTCTGTAAGAAAGAATTTAGCCAAATATGGAAAAGTTTTATATTTGTCTTTCAGGAAAAGTAAAAGTAATTATGGTATTATTTTTATTTTCCTTACAAAAAAATTAAAACTTAAATTTGGTAAGAAAATCAGGGCAAAAACCCTAACAAATCTCCCCTTTTTGGCTTGATTTTCTTGACTTGATTAGCCTTCTTCACATGCATGATCTTTGTTGTTCACATAATCTTCATCGCTGCTGTTTGACATGCTTAAAAATGGAGCTTTTGAGTTAAAAGTATATGAGCCCTTTTCGGGTTAAAAATATTGGAGCCCTTTTGTAGGGTTAAAAGTGAACTTTATTTTCAAATATGTAGCAGTAGGATTATTGAAAATATGATTGACAATCGTGTCTCCATATATAGGTTTTGGACATATATCTTTATTATATCATCAAATTGATTACAAATTGATTAGAACCGCCTTGGACTTGTCTTCAATCTCGTTTTATCAAACCACTGGATCTTTGAACCATAGGCTCTGGTACCATTTGTTAGGTTCGAATCAAAAGGGCGTCATGCAGAGGATTAAAGTTTGCAAATCAATATACTGATAATTCAGATGACAGATAAAAATATACTAAAATATATTATTGGATATAATTTAGCCAACTAGCCTACACAAGAAACTAATATTAAAGAAATATGAAAACTATAAACTATTGGGAGAAAATCTCTCCCTAGACGAGACTCTTTCAACACTACATTATGGATGCTATTGTGCTATGGTATGAGAAGGGGGTATTCTATTTATAGATGTCCAAAACCTTTCCTGCAAGAAAGAGGTTAGCCAAATATGAAAAAGTTTTATATTTTTCTTTTAGGAAAAGTAAAAGTAATTATGGTAGTATTTTTATTTTCTTACAAGAAAATTAAAACTTAAATTTGGTAAGAAAAAATCAGGGCAAAAACCCTAACAATAAAAATTTTTAAAATTAAAAAATACCATGAAGAATAATTTAATATAAATATCAAACAAAAATAATTAAAGAAAAAAATGATTTTTCCTGTTTTTGTTATTTTAAAAACAAAGAAGGTTCCACGTTCTTCTTCTCCATTAATATCCTTCTTCTTAATTCTGCTACAAATAAAAAACATATACTAATTGCTACACAAAATCCCTCAACTAAGGATGGTATTTAAGACAATGATTTGGATTAAAATACTGCTAAAGTATTTTAATTGAAATTGAGATTATTCAAAGGAAAAAAATTAAAAACAACAATTCGGTTATGTGAAAACATGAATGGTGATAATTTACATTCAATCATGATACAACATGGAGGAAGAAATGGTATATCGGCGATAGATTTTATTTTAAAGAAACAACTATTTTTTTTATTTTTTTAATTAAATGAGAAAACTTTGAATTAATTGAAATTATTCAAATGGGGGGAAGAAAACGCAATTCAAATATTTTTTATACCATGTTTTTGATTCCATTATGTTGTATATGATTTTTGCTGGTTTAAGTATCTATCATAATTAATTTTTCAATATTATATTGGTGTTTTTTGAATTTTTAAGTAACTTAATTTAAGAATTTCATATTTTTTTCCTATACTAAAATGTTTTAAACTAACAATTCTATATAACTTCAATAGGTAGACCTAAAGATTTTGGTGTTGAAGGAATTATGTATGATTCAAATACAAAGTTTGACAGATTGACAAATGCAATAGCAAGACAACTAAGATAGACATTACTTCAGTTCAAATTGATATTACGTGCATAATAAGTGGTAGATGTCCACCAATGATCATACACAATGATATAGGAGTCAAGGCATCGTTGGATCAAAATAAGAATATTGTCGATTTCTTCATCAAATTTCTATTATACGTAACTATGAAGGATATAGTATTGGATCAAATAGAACATATTGATCAATTCATCATTTGCATTGAGAACCAAAGATATAACAATGAAATTGTAGAGAGGGATCAACTATATTCCAATGATTCGGTTTGTTAGGTTAGATTGAATCCTGTGGAAGAAATCTTTGAAGAAGAATGAGTTGAAATAACTAGTGATCCGACAACTAAGAAAATAGTTTTGTAACGCCCCGAGAGTACACCCTGGGTGTCACACAGCTCTTACAGTCCCGAGGGACCACAAGCTAACCCATGAGCGATACCTGCTGTGAGTATTGAATAGCATAATCATAAATGCGGAAGAACAACTGATATGCCATAAGGTTTTAATATCTAAAACAAATACTGAATTATGAATCTGAAGAAATGACTATCTGAATATGATAAGATAAAGAAACACTGAATAACTATTTGACATGCCAATTGAAGTCTGGATACCGAATAACTAACCGTAATGTTTGAAAGCCGCTAAAATGACTGACTATGAGTTGATAGGACAGGCCCTAACTAACTCAACTAACTACTGAACTAAAGACATAAAGTAAAATAATAAGTCCTTGAAATATGAGGACTCACCACTGCTACTGCTGAGACTCTGAGAAGTCTAAGCGCGATTTGGGAGTTGAGTGTCAGAACCTATGATATGATACATCACAACGTAAAAGAAAAGTATGCGATCAGTACTTTGAATATACTGGTATGCTAAATAAGGTAGGGTGATATGCATGGCTTCATGAACAGGAATAATAACTATCTGAATATACATATAAAACATGGAGTACTGAATAGAGAGAACAAAATCTATAGATACTAAAAATATGTGAAATATGTAAATACTGTATATGCATAAAAGTCTGTAAATACTGAAGGAACATGAAATTTGTATATACTGGGGATGCATGTCCAAGCATATAACATGAAATGAATAAAAAGATGTAAACTGAAATACTGAAATAACTGATATCCGTATGCCTTGGTTAAACAACACTTAAACTAAGCTACTGATCTGATTACTGGACTAAGACTATGGGAGTAATATCTAACCGACATGCCCCAATTTAAGATAATCGGGGTCCAATTTGTAACCCCAGTTGGAAGGGTGTTAGTACTGTGCCACGGGTACTAACGCTGGCTATAAGGATCCACTAGTCTGGTCTACTATATTATCCCAAAGGACGAAGGGTGTCAAGCCTAATCTAACGGGTGACCCCTGTGAGATAGTCAAGCCTATACTAATAAGTGACTTCTCATATCCTATGATGGCTACGTAGTTCTGGAGTTTAGGGACTTTTACTAGAGACTCTGCCTATCTGATGGGGAAGCCATCATCCCTACACTCATTTGGTGCTAAATCCTACTCCCAATTGAATGACACTGAGTTACTGCCAATTTCTGAGTTTAACCGAATGATCTAGTAAGGCTCATGATATATTCTAAAGTTATTCTGAAGATACTGAGATGACTAAGTAAACAACTATGATTTTTGGTTATTTAACACCCCCAAGACTCAAAAGCAATAATAGTAAAATGACACTAAAGCTCAGAGGACATAGCATACAGGCTTTTATTAAATAATGGTTATTGTAAGCATTTTATCAAACATTTGATATGCATGGTGTATATAGAGCATGAGAATTAGTTTAAAGGTTATAGTAAGGCACAACTTCAACACCATTATCACAAATCATGAATTAAATCAGTGGACTATAATGTTCAATCATGTAGAGTGTAGTGATGGACATCAATTTCTCTAAAACATGGTATAAAACAAGATTCATGGAAATTCATAGTTTAATAATAATTTTAAATCAAGATAACTTGAAAGAATCATAATTTTACAATTTAAATTGGATACTTGAACTCCATGGGTGAAAGGAACCCATGGATGAACATCTAACATACTTGAGTTATTGAATTTGAGAGGATTGATGGAGAGTTCTTGAGATTTGGCCGTGAATTTGAGAGCAAGGGTTTTTTTTCTTGAGAAAATGATCTTCAATTTTTGAGAGAAATTGAATAATGATGATTATTTAGGTCACTAATGGGTTAAATCTAGTGTTTTAGGTTGATTAGGGTCGTGTGAAAAGACCCAGATACCCCTAAATAAATTAAAAAAATCAAAACTGAAAGCTGGAAATCCCAATTTTTGCTTCTAGCGTAACGCGCCATTATTGCAGAGGCTCACTGGAAATTGCCAAATTTGAAATAGGACTTCTCCGTGACGCACCATGATCATGGAGCTTTATTGGAAAGGGACAATTGTGAAATGGGACATCACCGCAACACGGTGGAATCGTGGAGACTAACTGGAATTTGACAATTATGATTTTACACTTCTTTGCAATACGCTACGGGCCCCGATCATGGTTTTTACAACTGAAACTTAAAATTAATATGCTCTTAAACTTAAAATTTAGATCCATTTAACTACTAACTTGATTACAAACTTTAATACATTTAGGTGTAATGTTTTTCCATATTGTTGTTAATAAATAAAATATAGAATAAGAATTTAAAATTATAGTATATAGTATTATATATATATATATATATATTATATGAATAAGATGATGATTATCATAATAAATATGTAATATAGGTTAAAATATTCTCTATAGATATATATATATAAATAATATTGAAGTAGTATATTAGATGGATGTGATTTAGAGAAATATTAAATAATATATAATAATAGAATATGATGATATAGTATGATATGAATATATATATGATATGAATGATAATGTGAGATTGAATGATAGATTAATAATAGATATGTAATGAGAGAAGATTGAATGTATTATTTGTATATCTGTATTGTATAGATGTGATAGACGTAGATATTTAGTGAATGTAATCTGATGTGATGATATTTAATTTAGTTTTAGTGAACTTGACATTATCTAAATTATTGATGAGAATGATTCCTTGGATTGAACATGAATGTATCTGACTTCTTCTGATTTACAGTGATGGTCAATTCTTCTACTTCCCATGTGGCTCCCTCAGAACTGAACTGACTTTGACTAGTGGAACTTCTTTATTCCTTAGTCTACGAACTTGACGATCAAAAATTTTGATTGGAAATTCCTTATAGGAAAAACTGTTATGAATATCCATACTTTATAAGGGAACAAGTACAGTTGGATCACCTATACACTTTTTCAACAATGAGACATGGAACACTGAGTACACTGAAGCTAGATCTGAAGAAAACTCAAGCTCATAAGATACCTTTCCAAAATAACTGAGAATCCTGTAAGGATCGACATATCGGGGACTGAGTTTCCCTTTCTTTCCAAACCTCTTCACTCCCTTCATGGGAGAGATTTTTAAGTATACAAAATCACCGACCTCAAACTCGAGATCCTTTCTCCTCATATTTGTATATGATTCTATCAGATCTAGGCTGCCCTAAGTCTTTCTCTGATCAACTAGACCTTTTCTACCACATCAAACACCAAATCAAGCCCCATTACTGCAGTCTCACTTACTTCAAATCAACTAATTGGAGATCTACATCTCCTACCATAAGAGCCTCAAACGAAGCCATATGGATACTGGAATGATAACTGTTATTATATGTGAATTCGATCAAAGAAAAGTAGTCATCCCAACTACCTTTAAAATCAACTATGCATATCTTCGAGAGTCTAAATAGTCCTTTCTACTTGACTGTCTGTCTGAGGGTGGAAAATTGTACTGTGGTGGACTTGGGTACCAAGACCCTTTTGGAATGGTTTCTAAAAATAAGAGGTAAAATGGGTACCTTTATCAGAGATAATAGATAATAGAACACCGTGCAACCTAACCAACTCTCTAGATAGAGTTTGGCATAGTCCTCAGTTGAATAATAGGTATGGAATGGCAAAAAATGAGCTAATTTGGTCATTCTATCTATGATAACCCAAATAGAATCATACTGATGACGAGTATGAGACAGACCTGTCACAAAGTCCATGTTCACTTTTTCCCACTTCCAAGTGGGAATACTTAACTCTTACATGGACCCACTAGGTTTCTAGTGCTAGATTGTATATCCGAGAGCTAGTCAGACTGCATAGAGTTCCCTTGTCTATTATTTTGGATAGGGGTACTCAGTTCACTTCGCAATTTTGGAAAGCTTTTCAGAAGGTTTTTGGTACCCAAGTGCTTTTGAGTTCTAATTTTTATCTGCAGACCGATGGTCAGGTTGAGCGTACCATCCAAACCTTAGAGGATATGTTGAGAGCTTGTGCCGTGACTTTAAGGGAAGTTGGGATGATCACTTACTATTGATAGAGTTTGCTTACAATAATGGTTTCTACTCTAATATTGGCATGGCTCTATTTGAAGCCTTATATGGGAGGAAGTGTAGATCACCTATAGGTTGGTTCGAGATGGGTGAAGCGGCAGTGAGTGGTCTTGATTTGGTATTTGATGCTATGAAAAAAGTTAAGTAGATTAGGGAATGGTTGAAAACTGCGGAGAGTCGTCAGAATTCATATGCGGATGTTAGAAGGAGAGACCTAGAGTTCGAAGTTGGTGACCTAGTGTATCTGAAAATTTCACCCATGAGGGGGGTGAAGAGATTCAGAAAGAAGGGGAAGCTTAGTCCCCGTTATGTTGGTACTTACAAAATTTTTATCCATATTGGTTAGGTAGCTTATGAGGTCAAGTTTTCTTCCGAGTTGTCCTCTGTTCATCCAATATTCCATGTCTCCATGCTTAGAAAGAATATTAGCGATATTGTGGTAGTGAGTTCCTCTGTGAGTGCTGACATTCAAGAAAATCTTTCTTTTGATGAGATTCCTATTGAGATTCTTGATTTCAGTGTCCAAAGACTAAGGAACAAAGAAGTTCCCTTGGCCAAGGTGTTGTGGTGAAACCAATCTGTTGAGGGTGCAACTTGAGAAGCTGAGGCGAATATGCGATTCAAGTACTCGCACCTATTTTCCATGAACTCCAATCAAGCCGAAGGTACCGTTATTTCCTAAATCATTAACTTTTGATAAAATTTGCAGCATTTCAGCTGTCATTTATTATGTGTTCAGCTGTAGTTTCTTGAATTTATGCATTCTATGTTGCATTCGGAGTGAGAAACGATGTGGTGATGAGTCTAACGAATGGTTTCATCTGTATGCTCTATTCCCTATCTAATTTTGGCATGTATAGCATCATTCTAGGATGAATTTTTCCAAGTGGGGGATGATGTAATACCTCAGGAAATTTTTCGTTGAAATTTTATGCGTAAATGTGTTAGGTTCTATCTTCTAAAATGAATTATAAATTTTTCGTCCTGAATGTCTTAGATTATGACCCACCATTGCGTAGAGTATTGAATAAGATTTCCAACAATATGTGGATCATCCAAAACGGACACCCAAGCGACGAGTTATGAACATTACGATCGAACCATGAATAGTAGTGAACAGTAAAACGTGCAGGAAAAAGTACAGAGGCCTAACGTATTTTTGCTCCAAATTTAAATGATCATAACTCCTTGTACATAATGATCTGGGTGATCTACTATATATTAATGGAAATATCTACGAGTCCTCTTTCCAATGAAATTGGTTTCATCCAATTTGTCTATTGGAGCAAAAAGTTATGGTCGATCTATTTCAGCCTACCAAAAGTAAATTCTTGGGTCAACTTCAAACGATCATAACTCCTCATGCACAATGATCTGGGTGAGATACTATATATCAAAGGAAAGATATGAGATTTCTCTTTCTAATGAAATTAGTTTCATCTAATTTGAATACTGGAGTAAAATGTTATGGTTGATCTACTTCAGACTATCAAAACAGTTCACCAAAGGACAGATTCGAGATTTTTTTTGAATTCTAGGGGCTTTTTGGTCATTCGTCCTCACCCAAAATCCGTCCAAACCCTATATTAAAGCCTATTAGAAGCATTATATGTTATATTTCATCAAATTCCCTCAAAAAGAAAACCCTAAGCTCCTACATCCAACTTCAAGAACCTCCAAAGTTCACCATTAATTCTGCAAATTTATTCAAGATTCCAAGTTCCTAGTTCAAGAACTCCAAGAACCATCATTCAAAGGCATGATTAACATCTCAAAAATGAGTATCGATCTAAAGTTTATCATTCAAGGTATGTGGGGTTTTTCAACAAGAACTCTCTTTCGTTCTTGTGCACAAAAGTATTTTTCTTTACAAAGGCATGATTTTTATTTTATTCTTACAAATTTGAAGCATAAACCCATATCTTATGATGATTATTACGAAATCTTAATTTTATGATTTTGAAATATGAATTTACATGTGTGGAGATATAAAACATGAATCTTGAACGATATTTATCATGATTTTGATATTTGGGTCGTGAATCCCCATTGGAATTTTTTTTTTTGAGAAAGTGTGTGTTATAAGCACGTTTATGTTGAATATTTGAGATATTTTGAATAATTTGACCTTTTGGTCTTAATGGAGCTGTTTTGAACTCGAGTGTGAAAGAAATCCACAACGTGGTTGATTTTGATAGATGGGAAGCATGATGGCTCCCTATGTATATTTATATATTACTGAAATTGTTTTGTTGTGGATTGTCTTTGAAATGATCTGAGCTAAGTCCGGGAGAAATCTTCAGCACCGAGTAGGAGGTATAAAGCGATCTTACTTCCCTAGAACTATGTTCCCCCGTAGGAGTGAGCCTGAGGCTGATTTATATAGTGATCACTAGTTTGTGCGGATTTGATATTGATAGTCCTACTCCGATGGCAAGGATAGGATGACTTTCCCCAACGTGGGTTGTACGTTGGACTCTATGTAGCTCACATGGTTTATGTCGGTTATAGGATCTTCCAGTGTGTGTGTGTTTACTTGTGTCTATGGTGAATAGTGAAGTGATTTGAAAGTGGTAATGTGAAAGTTATTCTTTCAAAATATTTAAATGATATTTATATTATGAGAATTGATATTCTTGATGAACTGAAAGTGATTGACAAATTATTTGATGACTCACATATGTTATTATACTTATTTCATCCTCTCATGATTATGATGATTTTCTTCGAGCTATGTGAGTCTTTCATACATTCTGCATATCTCTTACAAATATTTATGATGATGATGTTTATACAAATGCAAAAACCCCTATATACTCAGTTCCTTTCCATGGTACTGACCTACATCTTTGGATGTGGGCTGTATTTTCTCAGAATGTAGGTTCAGGTGCTCAGTTCTAGGTTCAACAGTGATTCTTCGGGCATGCTGTTCTACATCCTCTGTTGTGGTGAGTCCTCATGTTTCGAGCACGTGATGTTTGATGTTGGTTTCATGGAATTGTTTACATTTGATAATTGAGTATGAGTCAGTTGGGGCATGTCTCAATGGCTCGCTGGTTTTATTTATTTTCTTAGAGGCTTGTCAGACTAGTATAGATGTTGGGAGTTGACTAATAAGTCGTATTTTGTAATCTTTCTAAAATTCTTTTATTCTTGGATGATGATTACCCCGTTGATTTGTGTTGAACTGAATGGAAATAGCTCAAAGGGTTAGCTTGGGGCTACTCATAGCCTCAAGCACCGTGTGACGCTCTGGGACCCATTTTTTGGGGCGTTACATAATACCAATGCCAAGGTCGACACCACTGTCGACATTGTCCATACTAATACAACATTCCCTAACTCAAGTACAAGTTGAAAGATTTCCTATTTTTCAAGTTTTAGTGAGCGTCAAAACTTGGGTCAAATTCATTCGATTATAACTTCTTTTATATGTTTAATTAGAGGGCCTACTATATATCAAATGAAAGATCTTTGAATTATCTTTCCAACGATACCAATTTCGTCCAAATCTGACACCCGACCAAGAAGTTATAACTTTACAAAGTGGAGTACATCGCCTGACATAAGGTGTGCAATAAGGTGTACGACGCACACCCTAATATATTCGATAAGATGTGAAATACATACCCTAATATGTGATATAAAGTGTCCATCGCACATGTGGGTGTCCAGGTGACTTAAAAGTCCATTTTGGAGGATAAAATTGTCCTTTTTCCACCCCTATATAATGCCTAAACACGGAATTAAGCCCTTATTTCACCAAAACATATTTTTCTCTCAAAATCCTCTCAAGAACACAAGATAGGGTTTTCATAGAAGATTCAAGTTCAAGGAAATTCTTTCATCAATTATCAAGAATCTTCCTTCTAAGGTATGCGTAGTGCTCATCAACGGATTCCTTTCATCTGTGGAGTTCAAGAATCAATATTTGATTACTAAATCATGAAAATTTTGTGGTTATATGGTTGTATTCATGTTTTTGTTTGTTGTTTGTGCTATAGAATGGGAATTTTATGAATTTTCATGAAAATTATGATCATGTAGTTTGAAACCCATGAATTTGGGTGGTTCAAGATTTCTAAATTTGTTAAGTACACTTATGCTCAATATTATGTAGTAAGGTGTTTGATAAAATTCCTAGAATGATAAAAATCATGTATTATAACTTAGGGGTGAACTATATGATAAATTCATGCTAGTCTATTATGTTCAAAGATCTCACTTGTCATTGTAATGCAATATATGTTTAATGAAATGTACATGATGATAGGGGAATGGATTTATAGTGTGTCTATATGTCTTCCATGCTATGAACAAGATCATGATTTTGAAGTATCACATGAGTTATCCCCAAATTATTACAATATGAACTAAATGTTTCATGTTTGCCATTCCCTTATGATTAAATAGTTTCCATGCCATTGTTATGAATAGTATATGTTGTTGGAATGCCCATGATATTAGAATATGATATTTATGACTTGATTATAAGCATTCCTATTCATGTTAGATATTATGATGACCATTTACTTCATGAAATCCCTCACTCATGTATTATGGATTGTTATTGATGGTCATGTACTCAAGTCAAGTTGTATCAATTTCCTTCCATGGAGTCTTGGGGTACTTATACCCGAAAAATATAGTTGTGTGCCTAGAGCCATGACATGTTGTCACGATACTCTGTCTCAAGCCATGATCTATAGAATTCAGTTACTCATGGGACTCAAAAATCTCAACAATCTTAGTAGTTCAGTAATCTCAATTATGCTCAGTTAATCTCAGTAATCTCAGCTATGCTCAATTAATCTTAGTAATCTCAGTTATGCTCAGTTAATCTCAGTAATCTTAGAAAGTCAGTACTCTCAGAAATCTCATGAACTCAGTAATATTCCATCAGTCACGGAACTCAGTAAGTTTAGTTAATCAGTTTAGTTTAGTATCTTTCAGATAGAATTAGGATTAGGCACCGAGTGAGCCTAGGGATGGGGACTCACCCGCTAGTGAGGACTGAGATCCTTAGAACAAATCCCTAAGTTCCAAAACTATGTAGCCAGTGTAGGTACGAGATGTCACCTATTAGATAGGACTGACATACTCAGGGGTTACCCGTTGGCACATTTATATATATAGGACTGATCCCAGGCGTCTCCCATTGAATTAGGACTGACTCCACAACAGCTGTCTTTATCGGTGGCGCGGTATTGAAACCCTTCCAGTCAGGGCAGAGATTGGACCACAGTCAGCTTAGCATGGGGCATGTCAGTTATATGAATACATCCCATAGTTATAGTTTTAGTATCAATCTTCAGAGTAGAAATCAGAAATCAGGACTGTCAGATACAGTCATTAATCTCAGTAAGGAATTTAGATAGTTTCACAGACTTAAACACCACCTGTCATATAGGCATGGTCTCTCATTGAGTTATTCAGTATCAGTACTTCTAGAGATTTCCCATCAGATAGGCTTGATTTGAATCTCAGATTCAGTTGAGAATTCTCATTATTAGTTCCAGAGATCACCCGTTATTTAAGCTTGATCTCAAGCTTTGTCACTCTTAATCATTATTAGAAGATTTAGACTGTTAGCTACAGTCACTCAGTAGTAGTTACATCGGTTAGACCAATCATCACAGTTATATTAGTTAAATCAGTTTTCATAGCTTACATTATGAGTATTTAGTTTTAGAAATGTTAGACACGATCAATTAAACCAGTTCTTCATAATTCAAACTGTCAGAAACAGTCATTCATCTATTCAGTATCTCAGTATCGGTAAAGTCATGATGTCAGTTTTCAGACTTAGTAGTTAGTGTCTCCATGAGTTCAGTAGCAACTACGTATGTATGTATGTATGTATTCTCACGTTCATATTAGTCAGCATGTTCATGTATATAAACCTCATCCACTTAGCCTACCCCCACGTCTACTCAGTAATTTAGTTATACTGACGCATTCACGCTATGGTGCTTTCTTTTATGTTACACCATAGGTTCTGAGGTGCAGATTCCAGACAAGCAGTAGCCGTTCAGCTAGCAGTGAGTCCTCATCTTTCGAGGAAATGATCATTAAATTTATTATTTCATTATTTCAGTTTATTTTCAATTTAAGCAGTTAGTTGGAGACATGTTTCTTCAACTCCTTATTCAGACAGTTTAGAGGCTTTCAGATGATTACAGTGTTTTTAGATTCAGACTTTAGTATTTTTAATTTTGTTTTGGTACTGTGATACCACCTTATTCAGACGTTTTATGGTTCAAGATTGAACCTTATGGCCTTTTAGTTCATGTTTTTGCATCTTTATATGCATATTATGCAGTTACAGGTACAGATATCAGTCATGGGTTAGCTTGTGGGCCTTTGGGGTCATGAGGACCGTGTAGCATTCCAATTTAGAAAATTGAGGCGTTACAAGTTGATTTTGTATAAGCCAACTGTGAAAATTACTATATTACATGATTTAAATATATCTATCTTTTTTTATAGGTTGTGCATCCATAGATTGTGCCTACTAAGTGGGAGTCAGTGATGACTTCTTATATTACTCTAGGTCATGTTAATACTATAGCAGACCCAATAATGGAGTTAATAAAGAAGGAATTGGCCGGAGCAACAGCCATAAGAAGAGCAGTTAGATAAGGTCAGCCTAATGTTAAGGCTCTTCATGACCAACCTACTAAGGTAGATTTGGGTGTTTTTTCTGGTGGAGTTGTTGGTGTTGGTGGCAGACATACTGATGCTTCTACCACTCATGATGATGAGTATGTTAATGCTCATGAAAAAATAAATATGTTTGAAAACACCCCTTTTCACCCTCACACAGGTACATCTCACCCCTCTTCACCCTCATGTTTTTATTGTGAATGAAAAGAGTGCAAGAACAGACAGGATAAACTCTTTAAAAAAGTAGAGACTATCTCTAAAGTTTTCAAGGAATTCAAATACAAGAGGGGTGTTATACCATACAAGACGGTGAGGGAGCCATACACTCCTACAACGACGGTTAGGAAAAAGAAAAGAGCAATTAGCGACGTACTCTATGGTCAAAAATAAAAAAAATTGCAACTCCTCCCTTTCCAAAAGTTGTTGAAGTTCATGGACATTTAAGGTGGACATATATATGGAATTTGGCGCCAAAGATAAGAATGGTCCGCGACAGGCTAAGAATATCAAGCCAGGTGCACCAGATTACCCCAGGCCTCCATTTTTCCTCCAAGACTTCCAGATTATGATAGATATGCATATGAGGTATGAGGAAAAGGAAAGTTTACTTTTCCTAACCTAGCCTTCTAATATACCCCATGAAGAAGAAGCTATGCAATAAATGTGAAATTTATTTCAATAGCTGGGTATTCTGGTACAACTGGTAGTGGTTTTGTTTCAACTTATTATCCATATATTGCATTGGATTATTAATTCAGAGAACCCTATGCAACAGATGGACCATCCGTTTCATCTTTACAATTACTAACCTATTTAAAAATTGACTTCTTAGATCACAGCATGTTGACAAAATTCTCTGCCTCATGAGAAAAAGGCAATTAATGTATCCGAAAGCTTATGATGTTGCCAATAGCATAATGGACCTCAACTTCTACAAGAATAGCAAGGATAAGTACGATGTACTCAATAATGATGTGTCCGACTATGTTGTGAGATTTTATTTCTTAGTTTCTACGTTGGATTGAGATGAAGAAGAAATGATAAAATATATTAGAGGGGATAGGCCAAATCCACACGGCAAGAGCTGGACCAAGGCAAAGAGGATTCTTGCAGTCATTAGTGTGGATGGCATACATTATTGGGCTATTGAGATACTACTCGGGGAGGAAAAGATCAAAGTTTATGATTGCAATGTACCTGCCTTCGATGAGGTCCATCTTTTTTTCCATGTGCATCCACCGATGGAGCTGTTCCCCATCTTATTGAGTGAGAGTAAACTGATGAATCATTTGCCAAAGAAAGTATTGATGAATAAATCATGGGATTTTGAAGGTCGAAACAAGGGCATAAACCTTCAAAAAACAATATCGATTACGCGTGCGGCTCGCAAGCTCTTGCACACATCAAAGTTTGTTGATCGACATAGAAATGGCCGAGCCAACGACCTTTCTATGCGACAACGTTATGGCAAACCTGCAAGAGGTCTGGGCTTATGGGGTACTAACTATATGTTTGGAGTCTGTGTATATAGAAGAGCCTGTTATAATAATTTTTTATTTCAAGTCACACTTCACTTTACTTTAAATTACATGTACATATAGTGGCAATTTTTTTTTTTGGTGAAAGTTGAGTTTTTTATAATGCAATAATTGTCAATCTGTTGTAAAATATATTCTATCCGTTCTGGCAGATAGTTTACCTGTTGCAATAGGTTGGCCATCTGTTGCATTATGCCGATGTTACTTCTATCTAATCTGTTACAACAATGGGAAGACCTATTTGATAATTTCCAATAGATGACCTAAATCTTACAACATATGCCTAAATTTGTTTGATATTTTCCAACAATTACGCTTGAATATCTATGTGCTCGACAACACCAAACCAGTAGCAAATACACCAGCATGAAAATTTCAACAATTAGGCTTGAATATCTATGTGCCTAACAACACCAAACTAGTAGCAATAACGAAAACAATGTAGCATCTTCTTGCTCGATTTTTTTTCTCTTCAGAAGCCTTGACTTTGTTCAACAAACCTCAGATTTTACAATTTGCTTGTAAAGGGTGTCGTTCTTCATACCAATCAAAGTAATCGCATCCATCCAATTTTTATAAAAACAAGAACAAAATTACAAAATAATTACAAGTCAATAATTAATCAACTAATTAAATAAAAAAATATACCTTTGAAATCTGATAAGTAAAAAACCTACGATTTGAATTTTTTTTAGTCCAAGAAGTCTTCAATAGAGCTTCATGACCGCACTTACAATATCAAAAATCTTTATCACAAAAGATAGTGGAAGATGCGTTCGACATTGTCTAGCTCAGTTGGATAAAATGAAAAAAGATGAAGAAAAGAAAGACCAAATGCAAATAATTTGAAGAATTTGGATAGATTAAAAAAAAGATGATGATGAAGAATAAGATTTGGGACTTTAGAGTTAAATTTTAGGAAGAAGATGAATATATAAGACAATGGAGAAAAAATTATCGTTGAGGGCCAAAATCAGATGCCAAGTCAGCAAAAAAGGGGGTTCAATGAGCCTTAGCTGCATGAATTATACGCAAGCATCCAACAAGAAAAAAAGTGTCAAACTGACACAGTTGCTGCCTATTTTATTTTACGTATTTAAACTGAACATTGTCTACTTGATGCCTATTTTATTTTAGGTGTTTTAAAATTAACATTGTCGATGGATTTTGCCTTTTTTATTACAATTCACTTTCACTTTTTACATGTAGTGGTAATTATTTATGTCCAATGAAAGTTACATTTTTATAATGCAATAGATTCTCCATCCATTGTAATAGATATTCTACTTGTTCTGACATATAGTTTATCTGCTGTATTAGGTTGGTCATCTGTTGCATTATGTCAATATTTTTATCTAAGTCTATCTGTTGCAATATTGAGAAGACTTGTTTGATAAATTCCAATAGATTAACTACCTGTTGCAATATATGTCTAAATCTATTTGATATTTTTTAATAGATGTGTCATCTGTTACAACAGATACATTATCTATTGTAATATTTGAATCTAGTATTCTATTTCAATTAATAGGTTCAAATATAAGGAAAAAATAAAATTCATAGACAAAATAAAATAAATCAAAGCCTTCAGAAATTAGCTGAAATAAATCAACGAGTAAATAAAATATAAAATAATTATTATGGTTACAGATCTCAACAAATACATCAACAATTTAAGTATTGATGCCAAAAATTCCTAAGGAGGGGTTAGGTTATTACTTTGACAGACTCAAGCTATAAAGATCTACTCAATATGGACAAGTTGTTCTTCATAAGGTGTTATAGAATTCGTCTTTGGTTGTCGTGGATCTTTATTGTCGCTTACGTAAGGTTTCTGCATTTTTTGTTCTCCGTATTTCTATAAAAAGAGTAGCATATTGTCAATGCTATTCAGTAGTAACTTTTATATCCACCTAGAAATCCAAAATTGGTCAATGCTAATCACGAAGATACAACAAAATGAAAAAGGATAACTCATTTGTTCAAGCAAATCAAACAGGTCTTTCTCCTATTTTAAATTGTCCCAAACATATTATATTTTTGTTGCAATAGTGAATCAGCTGTTGGGACAAATTTCTACATGAGAAAGACTTATATGATAATTTTTAATGGATGAACCATCTGTTGCAACATATGACTCATCTGTTGTAGTAGATAGGTCATTTGCTGGTACAAATAAAAGAGACGTGAAGAGCTGTTTGATTTTCTAAAATAGACAAGACATATGTCGCAACAGTTACTTTATCTGGTGCAACGAGTTAGTCAACTGTTGCAATAGATATATAATTTGTTTGATAATTTTCAGCAGATGTATTATCTGTTGAAACAAATATGTATCTATTTTTTAGTTGGAACAGACATATATATTCACCTTTTTCAGCTCGTGCTGCTCTCCTTTGGACATTGTACATTGCTCAGTGCAACACACGGACAAAGGTGTTACAATTTCACTTTTTTTGGATGCTTGATAATGCATTGGAGATCACTTTCCTTCTCTTCTTAGCCTTAATCTCTAATGGAGTGGATGGATATAAAATCCTCTTTTATGGAATGACACCCCTCTTAGATGTCAATTCCTTTACAATAGTAGTTAATGCATTAATAGTATTAATCACTTCTTTATGTTTATCCCTGCAGTCTTGACATTTGCATGCAGAACATTCTCTGGGTGATGATAGGCGTATTTACACGCCTATAGTACCTTAATTTACCCATACTTTAGCTAAGTTTTAAGGACAAAATATGTCATTAATGCACTTTTAGTCCTTTTTCCTGTAAGTGAGCTAACAAACATGATTAGAAAGTTTCCAGGTATAAATAATGAAGATTTCAGTAGTTTATGGATAACTTGACGCAAAAGTAAGCTTCACGAAGGAAGGAAAGCAGAGTTTGGATGCCTAAGGACTAAAAGTGACGCATGGAAAACTTGTCTCGGGCAAAAACAACAATTCTAAAGACTTTGGGGATTAGCAGTAACTTAGTAGGATTAGGATAATGATGCAGTAACTTATTAGGATTAGGATAAGTACGCAGTAGCCTAGTAGGAATAGGATATGGTTATTATAAATACCCTATTTTGCTGAAGTTTTAGAGATCCGACTTCTATCTTTCAATTACTTCTTATTATTCATTCAACACTCAAATAATTCTTCTTCCCTTCTTTTCATCTATTCAACTTTTAATTTTTACGACAAGAGAAACGGTATTTGCAAGGAATTCATGCCACAAGTACTACCAAACCATACCACACGTGAGATCTTTATTTTGGTATAATGATAATGTCTATTGTGATTTCCGTTGCACTCATGAATAGCTAAACTTCTCTGTTGGAGTTATGGAAGCCTTATGAGATACTATCTATTGCTATGAGTTTGTGAATTCTTGACACGTATGCTGCTTATATCATTATTCTCTTCATGTTAATTTAAATTCTTGTGGTTGCAAACATATAGAATACGCCAGTATAGCATTAACTTGTTCGAAAGAAAAGTTACATGTCTGGAAAAGAGATAATGTCAAGGTAATAGGGCACCAACCCCTGTTAAAAAGTTAGTGCCATAACTGGATTAACATCTTGGAGAATTTGTACCATTAGATACGCCTTAAGCTCGAAAGAGTTAAGGTGAAATAGTCCTTGATGGTCGAAAGACGCCTGGATTTACCATAGAATACAATTCTCTATAAGCACATGCATGTCTGAATTCCGCATAACTCATAGCCAATAGATACGTACAACTCATAAGGTGGACATAACCCTAACTCTAAATTCTCATTGATTAAAATCTTACTAAACATTCTTTCTTTTTACTTTGCTATTTTCCGCGCTTACGTTACTATTTTGATACTCTTAAATTCACGCTACAATCCCCCCTTTTTACGAAACTTTCACCAAAAGTCTACTAATCTTCGCTTACTTAGTGACCAAGTATTCCCTGTGGGATTCGACACCCAACCCAGTTGGGTTCTATATTTGACAACGACCGCTTACACTCTTATGAGAGCTGTAGTTTGAGCATTATCAAATTTTGGCGTCGTTACCGTGGAATACAGTTGTCAACTAAGTTTGTGATAGTTACTAGACCCTTTGGTCAAAGATTCTCGTACTTTACTTTTAGTTGTTGTTTTTGTTTTCTACAGGTTTTTATTCAGTGCATGCCCCATACTCGAAGTTCTGGTCAACCGTTATTACCTTTCAATCCTGAACCACTTCGTATTGGCAGAATGGAGGCGCAGCAGGAAATTGAAAGAAGGGCTACTCAACAGGAACAGGCCAGACTAGCTACTCTGGCCGCCGCTCAAGTGTATCAATAGAATATTGATAACCCCAGGCGAGCAACAAATCCTGACGATGAGGATCTAGGTGATGACGAGTTACTAAACCCTAGGCGTGATGCTGAGATGGCGACACCTGCCAACAGAAGAGATCGTCAAGCTAGGTTTAGGCCTGAACGCCGAGCCGTGCAAATACCGTTCGATGATGATGATGATGATCTCGATGGAGCTGGTGCCACAGGAGCCATTATTCCTCCACCATTGGCACCCGGAGCAAAGTTTAACATCACTAGCACCATGATTCAGTTATTGCAACTCAAGGGATTATTTAGTGGACTTGCAGGTGATGATCCGAATATGCATCTGGTCAACTTTATCTCTACATTCAAATCATTCGACAATCCTGGCGTTGGACAGAATGCTATTCGGCTGCGCTTATTTCCATTGTCTTTATCTGGTGAGGCAACTCTATAGTTGAATGGGCTGACTCCTGATTCTATTACAAATTGGAGGCAATTGAAAGATGCTTTCCTAGAAATATTCTTTCTGCCATCCAAAAGAGCACAATTAAGAGATGAAATCAGCAACTTTCGGCAGCTTCCAACCGAAGCTCTCCACGAAACATGGGAGAGGTTCAAGACGAAGCTTATGAGGTGCCCAAACCATCACATGACCAATGTCCACTTAATGGAGATACTATACAGATCCTTGAATTCAATAACTAAACCAGTGGTGGATAATGCAGCTGGAGGATCATTTATGGACCTCACCTTTGTTCAGGCAAGCGATATGTTAGACCGAATGACAAAGCAAAGTAGAGCCTGCCACACCAGGGATACTGAGGTGGCAAGCCCCACTTTGTCTATTGGCATGACTGTAGAACAAAGGAGAAGAGAAAAAGAACGTGATCAAGATATGGCGCACATGAAAACAAAAATGGATCTTCTTACAAAGCATTTATTATCAGGGAAGACCGAAAAAGTCAAAGCGGTAGCGTCAAAAGGAAGAGATGAATCTAATTCCGAGGAAGAAGCTAACTACTTGAATAACTAGGGGGGTTTCCGAGGCAATGACCAAGGAAACCAAGGTCGGAACTATTATGATAAATATGGAAACAAGGACCGCGATCAAGGAAGTTGGAAGAACAAGACTGACAAGAGTAGTCTGTATGTTCCCCCAGGAAGATGTGACGCCACTGCATCTGGGTCTAGAAATATGTCCATGGAAGATATGATGGATAAACTATTGAAAGGAGTGGAGGCAACCAGCACGGGAGTAACGGAGGTAATAAATGATTTGTCCTTAATGAAGCAATTGGTTGACTCGCATTCCACTTCAATAAAACAAACAGAGCAGCAATTGAGCCAACTTTCAGCGGCACTCAATCAAAGAAAGATTGGCACTTTACCTAGCGACACTGTACAAAATCCAAGGAACGACAGATCATGCATGGCTATTACTACCAGGAGTGGTAAGGTGCTGGAAAATTCATCCCAAAGCAAGCAAGTGGCCGATGACATCGAAGGTAATGCAGAAGTCGATGACGCTGTAGAAGCTGATGAAGGCGTTCATGATGTCACTTCTCGACGTCCACAGCCTGAAAAGATTGCCGAACCAAGGCAAAATGAAAAGAAAGTAGTGGAGAAAATAATTCCCCTTCCACCACCTCCTTTTCCTCAAAGATTAAAGATGAGAGCTGTAGTTTGAGCATTATCAAATTTTGGCGTCGTTGCCAACCTGAAGCAAGATAAAAAGGAAGTGGTGGAGAAAACGATTCCTCTTCAACCACCACCTTTTCCGCAGAGACTGAAGAAGAAGGTTGATGACACCAAGTTCAATAAATTCATGACGATGTGAAAACAACTGACCATTAATGTTCCGTTGGTAGAAGCACTAGAACAAATGCCTGGGTATGCGAAATTTATGAAGGATCTTTTGACAAAGAAGCGGGCAGAAAGCTATGAGTTGACAGATACTGTTCATCATTGTAGTGCAATTGCTACCCGATCACTAGTTTAGAAGAAGGCCGACCCCGATGCCTTCACTATTCCTTGCACCGTTGGATCTTTGAATTTTGCCAAGGCATTATGCGATTTAGGAGCCAGCATTAATTTGATGCCATTATCTATTTACAGAAAGTTGGGGTTGGGTGATCCTACTCTAACCAATATGAGGCTCGTAATGGCAGATAGGTCGGTAAAACGACCTGTTGGTATTTTATGCGATGTATTGGTGAAGGTTTCTTCATTCATCTTTCCAGCAGACTTCGTTATTTTGGATTATGAGGCAGACTCAGAAGTTCCCATAATGTTGGGGCGCCCTTTCCTTGCAACAGGAAGTGTGCTTGTTGATTTAAGAGCTAATGACCTTTTATTCCGGATAAATGACGAATTAGTTTGCTTTGATGTGTGTAAATCAATGAAACAACCCAAAGATCTGAATGTATTCTTGGTAGCCGATGTTTATTTTGATGATGAGAAAGAATTACCTAAAGAGGAGCAGCTTATTGATGACCCATTAGCGGTTGTGCTTATGAATGTTGAGCATAAGGATGCTGAAAATTATGAAGAAAATATTTGTGCTCTAACAGGATTAGGGTCATATCCTCATGCTCCCAAGAAGCTGGACCTTGATCTCAAAAACCAACCTACACCACCAGCTAAACCATCTATTGAAGAGCCACCCACGTTAGAATTGAAGGAGCTGCCTAGTCATCTAAAGTATGCATTCTTAGGAAGCGGTAACACACTTCAAGTTATTGTGGTGGCAGATTTGGGTGAAAAGCAAGTTGTATCTCTCATTGCGGTTCTACGGAAGTACATAAGAGCCATCGGTTAGACCATCGCTGATATCATTGGTATTCCACCTGGGATTTGTACACACAAGATTCAGCTTGAAGAAAAATGCACACCAACTATTGAGCATCAAAGGTGTCTCAATTCACCTATGCAAAAAGTGGTGAAGAAAGAAATTATTAAGTGGTTAGATGCAGGGGTTGTGTATCCAATCTCCGACAGTAAATGGGTGAGCCCTGTACAATGTGTTCCCAAGAAAGGAGGCATGACGGTAGTTGTGAATGAAAAGAATGAGCTTATTCTACTCAGACCTGTTACAGGATGGAGAGTATGTATGGAATACCGAAAGCTAAATTCGTGGACGCTTAAAGATCACTTTCCAATGCCATTTATAGACCAAATGTTTGATCGACTGGCAGGGAAAGGATGGTTTTGTTTCTTAGACGGTTATTCCAGCTATAATCAGATTTGTATTGCTCCCGAAGATCAGGAGAAGACAACGTTTACATGCCCATATGGTACGTGTGCCTTCAAACATATGCCATTTGGGCTATGTAATGCACCCGCCACTTTTCAGCATTGTATGATGTCCATTTTTTCTGACATGGTAAGAGACACTCTGGAGGTGTTCATGGATGATTTTTCAGTGGTGGGTGAGTCGTTTGAATCGTTCTTGGCAAATCTAAGTATGGCGTTGCAGAGGTGTGTTGAATTCAATTCGGTGCTAAACTGGGAGAAGTGCCACTTTATGGTTAAAGAAGGTATTGTTCTTGGGCACAAAATCTCCGAAAAAGGAATTGAGGCTTATCGAGCAAAGATTGAAGTCATCGAGAAGCTACTACCACCAATTTTTGTAAAGGGAGTTCGTAGTTTCCTCGGTCACGCAGGCTTCTATCGGCGGTTTATGAAAGACTTCTCCAAACTTGCTAGTCCATTATGCAAAATTTTATAGAAAGATGCAAAGTTTGACTTCAATGAAGATTGTTTGAAGGCATTCAAATGCCTCAAAGAGAAGCTAATTGAAGCTCCTATCATTGCAGCACCAGATTGGTCTCTAGCATTTGAAGTCATGTGTGATTCTAGCGGGGTAGCTTTGGGTGCTGTACTTAGCCAGAGAAGGGAAAAGTTATTCCATCCAATCTACTATGCAAGTAAGGTCCTGAACGAAGCCCTGAAGAACTATACTGTCACAGAACAAGAGCTTCTAGCGGTTATGTATGCTTTTGAAAAGTTCTGTGCTTATTTTTTGGGAACCAAAGTGGTAGTTCACACAGACCATGCAGCCCTGAGATATTTAATGACAAAGAAGGATGCGAAACCAAGGCTAATCCGATGGGTATTGTTGCTGCAAGAATTTGATTTCGAGGTAAAAGATAGAAGAGGTTGTGAGAACCAAGTGGCTGATCATCTATCTAGACTCGAGAACGAGCATATAGCGCAGCCTAAAATCGAGATTGATGATGCATTCCCTAACAAAGAGATCTTAGCCACGATGAATGAAGAGTTACCATGGTATGCAGACTTTGCGAACTTTGTGGTGAGTAATGTGATGCCTGCAAATCTATCTTTTCATCAAAAGAGGAAATTCATGCATGATATAAGACACTACTTCTGGGATGAGCCATATTTGTTTAGACGATGCGCAGATGGAGTGATCAGACGATGCATATCTCATTTAGAGGTGCCTAGTAAATTGGAAGCATGTCACACTTCCCAAGTTGGGGAACATCACGCAGGTGCTCGAACAGCAAGGAAGGTATTGCAAAGTGGCTATTATTGGCCGTCGATATTTAGAGATGCCTACAAATTTGTGAGGATTTTGCAACGAAACTTTCATAAGGATGATATGGTACTACTTTTCAATTCAAGACTGAAGTTATTCCCAGGTAAGTTAAGATCCAAATGGTCTGGTCCGTACAAAGTTCACCAAGTCTACTCGTCTAGAGTAGTTGAGTTAGAAGACAATAATGGTGTTGTCTTTAAGGTGTATGGCCAACGAGTGAAACCCTACATTGGTCCTCCTGACTCGATAAAATTCATGGCCACCATATATCTCGACGAAGTCTAAGTACTCGAGGTAACTATGTCGTGCCGCGACAATAAATCAAGCGCTAGATGGGAGGCAACCCATCATTTGTTTTATCATTTCTTTTGCATTTGTTTTTACTAAATAAAAATCCAAAAATAAGAGTTGATCCACGACCAAAACTAAGGCGCTTGATGGGAGGCAACCCATCGTTCTAATCGTTTTTGTTGTTTTTCAGTAAATGTAGGTGCAAGAGGTGTAAAGGAGGAGATTGGTTTCAAATTTTTATTTGGGAGTATTGCTTGTTGAAGGTGGTAAGTTAGGAATAAAGAAGAAAAAGGCTATGGGTTGGGCATTGCCTATGAAAATATAGGCAACGAACAAGGCAATGCCTATGTAAATATAGGCAACGAACAAGGCAAGCCCTATGCTATGGCCTAAGCTCTCGGATTCTAGAGTGCCATAGCATAGGCGCCGCCTAGGCTCAACAATGCCATAGCCTTTTGTCTCTGAATCTCATATGCCATGGCATAGGCGCCGCCTATGACTAACAATGCCATAGCATAGGCGCCGCCTATGCTCAACAAGGCTATGCAAAAGGCGTCGCCTATGCCAAGCATAGGCAAAGCATTAGACGCCGCCTATGGTCACTTTTGGTCTCCAAATCCGATTCCAAATGGGTCAAAACCCGACCCAAGCTTGTCATATAAATAGAACCTTTGTCTTAGAACAAAAATGCATTGCAAACCATACCTAAGCACCGCCTACCTCTCCAAATCCTCTCAAAAATTTTCCTTTTGCTCTTTTACTTTGCAAGAACATCTTCCAAGGCCATCAACCAAGTAAGTACTTCTTTGTTCTTCATTTATATTCCGTAAGTACTACACTACTATGCCTATAATGAATTGTTAAATCTTGAAGTAGTATTAGTTATTTGAATAAGGTTGATTTGTTGTGATACAACTAAGTGAGTGAAAGAATACGTAAGGATGATCTTGACTTGTTTCCAACTTGTATTTGATTTTGATGCACTGTCATACTTTTGCGGAATTGACATGGTCAAGCAAATTGCATAATCTTGTAACTAGAAAGCTTACATGTTGGAATGATTTGTTCATCGAGATGAGAATCATGGTTGACTACAAACATACTATGTTGTGATTATTTCTAAATGCTACAACTTGATTCAATCTTTATGTAGTAGTCTTGCTCAAAAGAGACATCAATTCAAACATGAAAGTATTGCCAAGATTACATGAACTAGAATCGAAAAAGGATAGTTAAGATGACAAGAAAGAGTATGATTGCACTGATAATATTGTTGGAACATAACACCTTAACGTACATCGATGAAGTCTGAATAATCGGTAACGTTTACTTAATTAGTTTGTGCCAACAAACTAAGTGTGGGGTGGTGCTACTACTTCTTGTTTGTTGATTTTATCCACCAAGATGAAGCAAACATGACTATTATTTTAATCTCAGGTACAATGGCACCAAAAGCAAGACAAGGAAAAGAAAAAGCAACCACTTCACAAAAAGGCCAGAAAAAGGGACGGAAAGAGCAAGGTGAATCCTCCTCGCCGCATGTTTGGAATTAAATGGGTCCTAGAGGAGCAAAGAAAGGAGTGGTATAGGAACAATAAAGAAAAAAAATATGTTCATGTGGAGTTGATACACAAGGAAAGCCTAGAAAAGAAAGAACCTCGCATGTTGGCCAAGATAATGGCGTTGCATCTTCCAAGATATGGGAGAATGCAATCTCGATTTAACACTAGAATTCTATGCCAACTGGTCACCGAAAACTACAGGGAGTGAAGTAAAGATTCGGGGCCAAATTCTGCAACTAAATGCGGAGTTCTTCAACTCCTTTCTAGGTTTGCCATCTGTTGATCCATCACCACTCAAGGAGCTGTATAATAGACCTCCGTACAGGGCCATTAGAAACACACTGGGTGGAACAAGATCTATGGCACGATGGAGTAGACACAAGGACACCGGCCGGCACAACACCTTCCCATATGCTTCCTTGAACAGGGAAGCTATGATATGGTTGCGAATTGTCAACTCTTGACTGATTCCAGGGACACAGTACACAAAGATAACACGAGATAGAGTGTGCTTGGTGTACGCATTGATGACGAATGTCCCTATCAACATTGGGGCAATTATTCGATCTATAATGCGTAAGGCCAGGCTACACAAGAGGTCCCACTTCAGCTTTGGAAATCTGTTGACTGCAATATTGAGGAAGGAGGACATCAAAGAGGAGTCGGCTGATCATAAGCTTCCACACAACCTGAAGAAGGTTGACCTTACAAAGGTTAAAGATGCTGAAACTATGCATGGCGTCAACCTTACCACTGCAGAACAACATGCTCGGGATGAAAGTTTCTTTCGCCATCTTTATGGCATGACTCGGTTTACCATGATGAGCGGAGGTCGTGTTCCAACTGTTGTAGAGCTCCAACAGCTGGATTATCACTATCCAATGAACGAGCATGCAAGGGCTATGTGTGGAGTAGGTGTGTATTTTGAGGAACCTCTTGATGACGATGTGCCAACCGATGATGATCGCAGAATGCCAGACTCCGACGTGGAGGAGAATTCTGATGACGACGACTCCAATGATGATTCCGACGAAGGGGGTATGACCCCAGACATAGAGGAGGAGTCCGACTAACCAGGTTCTTCTTATTTATTTTCCACTGAGGGCAGTGTGTCCCGTCTAAGTGTGGGGTGATGGTATTTGCATACTATACTACTTTATCTGCATTTGCATTTATTTATGTTTGTTTGTTTTGATTTTTTTTAGTAGTTTTAGTAGTTAAATTTTTTTTTTTAATTTTTTAACTTTGCATGAAATTGTTCTAATAGGCAGCATGGTATTATGACAAGAGTCTGTGATAAAATCATTACTATTGAGACATTTAGGCTTTAAATGTGACTCACTATGTGATAAGTGTGTGGTTTAATTCATTCATCTGTTGGGTCAAGAGTCTATACTACTTCTAATAAAGTCGACCATGTGCCTTGTGTGTGTGAGATGATAGTATATTCTATGTTTGTGGCTGATGCTAGAACTTGCCTGGTATGTATGTAAAGCGAAATAAAGAATGTGAGTTTAGGAGATGATTTAGGCATTTCTTTGGCAGCCTATGATTGTTTACCTTCTTTTTACCTACCCGTGGACATCATCCTAGATAACCCCCTTTGAGCCTTTAGCCTATTTTCTTTGACAGCCTCATATGTAAGCCTAATCCATTTTTTTTCAAGACCATAATTTGATCCAAATTCCTAAGTGCTTTAAATTGTAAAGCCATGTGACAAAATAAGAGGAAATTGGGTGAGAATAGTGCCTTAAAGTGAATTGGTACTTGAATTCGTTATGAAAAAGAATGGTTATCATAGAGGTGTGTTATAAAAAAAAGAAAAGAGAGAAAAATGAAAAGAAAAACAAAAAGTTAATTTTATTCAGAATTGAATAACAAAGGAGGTAAGAAGGAGTGGTAGATCAAAAGAAAGGAGAAAGGTTGTTTGAAAGAAAGTGTTAATGACATAATATGATGTATTAAAGCGCTTAGGAACAATAGTCACTATTTCTGGCCAAAATAGTCCTACCCGTCCCTTAGCCTACATTACAACCAGTAAAAGACCTATTTGATCCTAAGCTTAGCATTCTGATATTTAGTGGAGCATTACACTAAGGGCAAGCCTATGGTCATCAGTTGCAACATATGAATTCTTTGTGAGAGTGAGGGCAAGGAAAATCTTATACCCATGTTTCGAAAAATACAATACTTATGAGTGATTATGGGTAATATCTTATGTGAGACACACATGGTTGATGAGTTTTGGGTAGTTTGTATGATTCTTTGTGCCTTAACTTGTGGAAACGAATTATCCATCATCACGAGTCTATGTTAGAGGTTGAATTGTTTCTAGTAAAGATTAGAAAACTACTCTTTGTTAATAATTGTCATGCCTGTCTTGATGAATATTTTGTGTTGTTACTGTGAAATCCCAAATAGATGTTTATACGGACATGATGTTTTGTTCGAGGACGAACAAAGCTTTAAGTGTGGGGTGTTGATGATAGGCGTATTTACACGCCTATAGTACCTTAATTTACCCATACTTTAGCTAAGTTTTAAGGACAAAATATGTAATTCATGCACTTTTAGTCCTTTTTCCTGTAAGTGAGCTAACAAACATGATTAGCAAGTTTTCAGGTATAAATAATGAAGATTTCAGCATTTTATGGATAACTTGACACCAAAGGAAGCTTCACGAAGGAAGGAAAGCAGAGTTTGGACGCCTAAGGACTAAAAGTGACGCATGGAAAACTTGTCTAGGGCAAAAACAGCAATTCTAAAGACTTTGGGGATCAGCAGTAACTTAGTAGGATTAGGATAATGATGCAGTAACTTATTAGGATTAGGATAAGTACGCAGTAGCCTAGTAGGAATTGGATATGGGTATTATAAATACCCTATTTTGCTGAAGTTTTAGAGATCCGACTTCTATCTTTCAATTACTTCTTATTATTCATTCAACACTCAATTAATTCTTCTTCCCTTCTTTTTATCTATTCAACTTTTAATTTTTATGACAAGAGAAATGCTATTTGCAAGGAATTCACGTCACAAGTACTACCAAACCATACCACACGTGATATCTTTATTTTGGTATAATGATAATGTCTATTGTGATTTCCGTTGCACTCATGAATAGCTAAACTTCTCTGTTGGGGTTATGGAAGCCTTATGAGATACTATCTATTGCTATGAGTTTGTGAATTCTTGACACGTATGCTGCTTATATCATTATTTTCTTCAGCTTAATTTAAATTCTTGTGGTTGCAAACATATAGAATACGCTAGTACAGCATTAACTTGTTCGAAAGAAAAGTTACATGTCTGGAAAAGAGATAATGTCAAGGTAATAGGGCACCAACCCCTGTTAAAAAGTTAGTGTCGTAACTGGATTAACCTCTTGGAGAATTTGTACCATTAGATACGCCTTAAGCTCGAAAGAGTTAAGGTGAAATAGTCCTTGATGGTCGAAAGACGCCTGGATTTACCATAGAATACAATTCTCTATAAACACATGCATGTCTGAATTCCGCATAACTCATAGCCAATAGATACGTACAACTCATAAGGTGGACATAACCCTAACTCTAAATTCTCATTGATTAAAATCTTACTAAACATTCTTTCTTTTTACTTTGTTATTTTCCGCGCTTACGTTACTATTATGATACTCTTAAATTCACACTACAATCCCCCCTTTTTACGAAACTTTCACCAAAAGTCTACTAATCTTCGCTTACTTAGTGACCAAGTATTCCCTGTGGGATTCGACACCTAACCCAGTTGGGTTCTATATTTGACAACGACCGCTTACACTCTTACGAGAGCTGTAGTTTGAGCGTTATCACTGGGAGAGGCAAAATCTGTATAACCAGTATGATCATACTCATAATGGTTTATTTTAAATACTATAAGAGGAGCATAATTAGCACCAACAGCAACGCCATTACCACTACCAAGAGCTCCATCACCACTAAGACCATCAACAAAACAAGCCCACCCTCCAAAATTATTTTTCTTGTAATGTTGCACAGACCGTAAATTAACAAAAAAATCATTAATTAAAATAAAAACTCAATTATAATTATACTTACTGCATCCTTCGGAGGTTTTAAGATATCAAGAAACTTTGTATTTTTATTAATTTTGGCCGACAACCATCTCAAGATTCTTGGATAGAAAACTTTTTCCAAGTAGTTCACTTGATGTCTCACATAAGGAATGGCTTCAAACGCCCAAGCCTATAAAATAACACTAATAAATCAAAAGCATTATTGAGTAAAAAATGAATGATATCATAATAAAAGAAAGAAACATTTACCATGAAAGCCTATGGAAAGCCATATAAGTTAACTGTCTTTTGCGCTAATGGAGTCAACAAATATTTGACAGTCATTTTGAAGCTTTCATAACACACCTCAAGATCCTCAGAGAGCTTTATTAAACTGACATTTATGTTGTTGTTAACGTCTCTCACACAGAGAATATTATGTACAAACCAAACCAAGCACAATGATGTCTCTCAATGCTTCTATCAAATTTTTATTTTTGAAGCTTGGAACAACAATGGACACCAGGTCATCATGATCACACGACTTATCGTTGCCTCTTTTGAGTGTGCGGGGTGCTTTTTTGGGTTAAAATAGGTATAACTTGAGAAATAGGATAAAATTTTAGTCCAGTAACTATGGCGAACTCCTTCCAACCAAAACAAACAAGCATGCCGCAGTAATTTATCCACACCTTATGCATCTTATCTTTGTTTTCATACATAAACCTATGCTTGAGAAGTTCATATACCATTTTTATTTGGAAACGAGCATTGTTGTCCTCTGACAAATCAAGATATTTTCCAAAGCTGTTGTCCCTGAAATAAGAATCCAATTTTTGTTCTCAAAGTATTTTTTTGAAGGCTTAGAAAGATTTTTCCATGACTGACTTAACCACAAAATTATCCGTTAAATCTGTGGCACCATTGCACTGCATTCTTACAGGATAATAATCAATTCTGAAGGTTTTGAGCAACTCTTTGATGGAAGGGCTATTAGCATTTGGATAGTCTCTTTGGAAACATTCCTCCTTCCCGTATTTATCATATTTAGCTCCTGATTAAGATAACGCTTGTAAAGCAAACTCATAGAGTGGTGGATATAGCCTAGCTGCTTCACTTGTTTCTTTACTTGGACTTGATTCAGTTTCTATTCATTTGGGATCTATATTATCTAAAATTAACAAAAACAGAAAAATATATTATAGTTGATTAATGCATCGTTAAAAAAGGATAACAGTAAATCTAATAAATAAAATAGTAAAATAACAGTTCCAATAGATGACTGATCTGTTGCACCAGGTAGTATATCTATTGCAGTATATAACCAACCTGCTACAGCAGATAAGTAATTTGTTGCAATAATACAAAATGTATCACTTATCTTTTAAGACAAATGAATGTTCTGTACAACAGATCACACATTGTTGTAATATATAAGTAATCTATTAGGACAGTTAAATAACCTGTTGCAACGGATGAGTAATCTATTGCAATAATATAAAACATAGCACTCATCTATTGAGAAAAATGAATGTTTTGTGCAGTACATCACACATCTATCGCAACATCATCTGTTGCAACATATAAGTGATATGTTAGAATAGTTAAATAACCTATAGCAATGGCTGAGTAATCTATTATGACAATACAAAATATATTACTCATCTGTTGAGAAGGATGAATCACCTGTACAACAGATCACACATCTATTGCAATATATGAGTTATTCATTGGAACAGTTAACTAACCAACAGGAATGGCTGAGTAATCTGTTGTGACTAAACAAAACACATCACTTATCTTTTCAGAAAGATGAATGGTCTAAGCAACAGGTTGCACATCTGTTGCAACAGATGACTGATCTATTAGTACATTTATCAACGGTTAATATTATTTAGATTTCTTCTAATAGAAGGGTCTTCTAACGCGGCAGATGAATAATGAGTTGGAAAAATCAAGTTTTGTACATGTCCTATTGTAAGAGTTCATAGGATTTTATCCAACAGAAGGTTCATCTGTTGCATTAGATGATTAATCTGATGGTTCCTTCGTTGCATCAGATTGTTAATCTATTTCATTAACTTTTTTATCTGATAGTTCCTTCGTTGCATCCAACAGTAAATTTGTTGCATCGAATGGTTAATCTGTTGCAACATATGATTAATTTGTTGCATCAAATAGTTAATCTTTTGCATCATATGATAAATCTATTGCATCAGATTTTTTAATTGATGGTTTCTCTATTGCATTAGATGATTAATCTGTTGCATCAAAATTTTAATCTAATGGTTCCTCTGTTGCATCAGATGGTTGGTCTATTGCATCAGATAAAAAATTTGTTACATCAGATGATTAATATGTTACACCAGATGGAAAATCTGTTGGAGAAAAAAATAGTAGCATGATTTTGTTCAACAGAAAAATAGCAATATCACCATTTTTACCAAAAACAAGAATAGAACAAATCAACTCAAATTATTATTTTGTTTGTATAAATACAAACAATGAAAATCAAACTTCAGAAAAATGCAATAAACAACAAAAAATCATAATTCACTTCGAAAAGAGAAGAGAAGAAATACCAGACATTAGAGTTTTATTCAGACGACATTTTAAATTAAAGCAACAAACATTAAAATCGTTAACCAATACTATAAGAGAAGTTGGCTTAAGTTCCTAATTTTCTTCAAAACTAAAATGGCCATAATTTTGTACATATGAAAAAAGAAAATAAACGATAAAGAATTCAAAGTTGTTGTGGGCAAATAGCAAGGCTATCATGTCAATTAACGATTGTAGTTGAAAAATAACTCGAAGCCCAACTATTTTTCATCAGAGGTTGAAGTCGCCGAGGATAAAAAGGAGAAATTTGTAGAACTATTGGTAGGAAGAGAGTTGAGAGAAGCTGTCGAGAGAGAGAAGAAAGAGACTGGTTAATTTGGATTGAAGAGGGGTGTGGATTAGGTTGATTTGTATTTTTGAAAATATTAGAAAGTTTTGAAAATATTAATCAAGTCCACAATTAAAGTAATACCCCATATATTTCTAAGCTAGAAAATGAACCATTGTTCCTACGTATGAAACCTCCTATCCTGTCATTCATATTTGAGTACATTATTTACAATGAGTATCCTAGTGAGAAGAGAGCTTATGATGTGTTAAGCGTGTTCATAAGAGTCACTTAGAGTAAGGCAAGATAAGTGCTTTTGAATCCATCAAGTTTTAGTATTTGATTTTGCAAGAGTTATCTTTTAACGAGCATAACTTGATGTATATGTAGTTTTTGGAAGATTTAGACCCACCAAATTGTACAAAATTGAATTATCTTTCCAACGATACCAATTTTACCACAATCCAGCACCCGAGCAAGAAGTTATGGTTTTGCAAAGTGGAGTCTATCGCCTAACAAATCGACTAAGGCTACTGGAATGGTTATGCAATAAGTTGTGCGACACACAACCTAACTTATGCCATAAGTTGTACGACGCACAACCGAACTTAGGCAATAAGTTGTGCACTGCACAACCTAGCTTACGCGATAAGTTGTGCGCCGCATATATTATGGTCCAAGTGACGTAAAAACCCTATTTTGAGTTATTTTAAGGGAAGAATGGATATTTTCCACCCCTATATAAGCCTATAACACGGTATTTATCCCCAATTCAACCAAAATATAGTCACTTCTCTCAAAATTCTCTCAAGAACAAGTTAGGGTTCTCAATTCGGGATTCAAATTCAAGAAAATTTCACCGTAAATCTTTGTAGAATCACGTACTAAGGTAAGCATAGTGTTCATTCATGGATTCCTTTCATCCATGAGGCCCAAGAATCAAGTTTTAAACTATAGATTATGATATTCATGATATGGGTTGATTATGTTCATGTGGTTGTTGTTGTATGATTCCTAAGTTGGAATCTTTATGTGTTTTTATGAAAATATGTTAGCATGTGAGTTGAAAACTATGAATTTTAGTTGGTTATGATATATTAATTTGATGATTATGACATGCCTTAATTCATTCAACCTAAGTGTTTGATAAAAAGCATAAGAGACTAGAAATTATGTAATATAGCTCAATTGTGATTTATGTGATGGATTCATATTTTACCCTTATGTTTAAATGACTCCCATGCTATTGATGTGCAATGTAGATGTTTGTTGGAATGCTCATGATGTTAGAGTATGAAATTTTGACATTAAGTATATGCATTCCTACCATGTACCAGATTAAAACAACTATGTACTTCATGAACTTCCTAACTTATTGTATTATGGATTGCTGATGTCGGTCATGTATTCAAGAAGGCCATGCCTTGTAGTTTCCATCTATCGAGTTCTGGGGGTACTTGTACCCAAAAATTTAGATGTGTGCCTAGAGTCAGTGTCATGTTTTCATGATATCCTCAGTCGATTCATGTTCAGTAGAATTCAATCAGTCATGTGACTCAGAAAAACTCAGTAATCCCAGTAATCTCAGTAGTATTCCGTCGGTCAAAGAAACTCAATGAACTTAGTCCAGTTCAGTTCAGTTAATTATGTTCAGTATTTATTCATATGGGAGTAGGATTTATCACCGAGTGAACCCAAGGATGAGGACACACACTGACAGTTGAGGGTGTGATCTTTAGAAGCAATCCTTGTGTTCCAGAACTATGTAGCCGGCATAGGTTGAGACATCAACACTGACAGATGAGGGTTGATGAGGTGGATAAACACTGTCAGATGAGGGTCCTACCATTCTCTTTTGGAGACACTGTCAAATGAAAGTCACCCACAGCTTTTCTTTACCAGTGCCACGGTACTAACACCCTTCCAATTGAGGTTACAGATTGGACCCCAAATTAGCTATAATGCATTATTTGGGGCATGTCAGTTAGATGACTACTTCCCACAGTCTCAGTCTCATTAAAAGAACTCAAATAGTTCTTCAGATTTCAGGACTGTCAGATACAGTTAACTCAGCACAGTACGAAACTCAGCTAGTTTCCTCAGAACCTAGACTGTCAGATACAGTCGCTCAGTATTAGTTATATCAGTTATCAGTAACTTATGTTATAAGTAATCAGACTCTGTAGTCAGTACCATCACAAATTCAGTTACAGTCACTTATTTATGCATGTATTCTCACGTTCATGTTATACAGTCAGTTAGCATTATTCATGCATTGCATTCAGCCTACCTCGCATGCATACCAGTACATTCAGTCGTACTAATGCATTTGCGATATGGTATTTTATTCTATACCATAGGTTCAGAAGCACGAGCTCCAGAGCATTAGTAGCATTCCAGTTTCAGCAGTCAGAGTTAGCAGTAAGTCCTCATCCTTTGAGAACATGATCATTACTTTATTTCTTCATTACTTAGTTTATTTCAGTAGTTGGAGTTAGTTGGGGACATGTCCCATCAACTTCTTATTTAGACAGTTCAGTTTTAAAGGCTTTTCAGACTACAGTATGTTCAGACAGTTTTGTTTTAGTTTGTTTTGTTATTGATATACCATACTTTCAGATGTTATGTTTTATTAGTTTTGAACCTTATGGTCTTTCATTTTTGCATTTATATAATATATTATGAGTGTTCAGGTACAGATATCAGTCATGGGTTAGCTTGTTGTCCTTCGGGGTCATGAGCATCGTGTAGCATTTCGGGTACCAGATTCGGGGCGTTACAATTGACTTAATCAAGTTTCCTAATTATGTTTGATCCTTTAAGTTGGTCAATGTCACCAATCCTTCATTCAAGACTTAAAAGACACCTTTCCTTCAATTTTCTCAAGTAACGTAAACTATTCAGGAGTTGTTGCCTTGAGTATCATGTTGCTCAATGCAGAGACAATAATTGAACATTCAATTAACTGTAAATGTCCTAGAAAAAATGTAACTCAACCTACAGATAATCTAACATGAGAAGAATTTCAAGTTGCAGAGATAATTGCTTAATTTATTCAAGAAAATATATTGAAAAGAAATTTCAAAAATGCATAAATTCATTAAACCAAGTTACTATATCAAGAACCCTAAAGCCTAAATCGTATGTATTGACTGAATTCTACAAAAGTAATATGAACAATTATGAACTTAAGCTATTCATTCTAATCACAAGCTCCTCAAATTTTCATAACATTGATAATACAAGGATTGATGTGTATTCATAAGTTAATATTGTTAGGATTTTTGTCCTGATTTTTTTACCAAAATTAAATTATATTTTTTCTTGGAAGGAAAATAAAAATAACTATACATACTTTATTTTTCCTAAAAGAAAAATATAGAAATTTTCCATATTTGGCAAATCTCTTCCTTGGAGGAAAGGTTTTGGATATCTATAAATAAAAGACCCCCTTCTCATACCATAACACAGTAGTATCCACAATGTAACCTATAAAGAGTGTTTGTTTAGGGAGAGATTTCTCCCAATAAGTTTTAGGTTTTTCAATTTTATTTTTAATGTGTAGGTCATTTGGTCAAACCATATCCATAATATGTCTTTTAGTATTATAGTTTTTTTGTCATCTGATTTATCATCTCTATTGTTTACAAACTTTAAGCTTCCATATGACGCCCTCTCCATTTCGAACCCAACAAGTGGTATTAGAGCCTACAGTTCAAAGATCCAATGATTTGGTGAAACGAGATTAAATAGGTTCGGAGCAGTTTCAAATCAAGATGCAACCAGTTTGGCGATAATGACGATTTTCTGCAACTACTTGTGGAGACAATTGTCAATCATATTTCAATAATGTTGTTGTCACATATTTGAGAAGAAAGTTCACTTTTATCAAAGGGCTCCAATATTTTAACCCGAAACGGGCTGATATATGTTAACCCAAAGAGGCTCCATTTTTAAAGCATGACAAACAACAGTGATATATGAATAATATGTGAAGAACGGAGATTATGCACAAGAAGATGGAGGACCAAGAATATTTTGCAGAAAATCATGTCAAAAGGGGGAGATTTGTTAGGGTTTTTATCCTGATTTTCTTACTAAAATTAAATTATACTTTTTTTTTGGAAGGAAAATAAAAGTAACCATAAATACTTTTACTTTTCCAGAAATAAAAATATAGAACTTTTTCATATTTGGAAAACGTAGGTTTTGGATATCTATAAATAGAAGACCCCTTCTCAAACCATAACACAGTAGTATCCACAAGGTAGCCTTTAAAGAGTCTTTGTTTAGGAAGAGATTTCTCCCAATAAGTTTTAGGTTTTTCAATTTTATTTTTAATATGTAGGCCGTTTGGCCAAACCATATCAACAATATGTCTTTTAGTATTATAGTTTTTTTGTCATCTGATTTATCATCTCTATTATTTGCAAACTTTATGCTTTCGCATGACGCCCTCTCAATTTCAAACCCAACAAAGATGAATGTGATCAAGAAAATACAATAAATCAATAGCTGCATTAATGTAAAAGTGTAATCATGAAAAAAAAAATTCTATTTCCTCACAGTAAAAGAAGAAGCAAAAAATTTGAGAACTATCACAATTGAGAACATGACAAATAGAAACTGATTCTACAGCTAGTAAACACACCTTTCCCTGAAAAATTGTCATATCCGCACGAACTTATATATAATATACACGTAAAAAATAAAAATATAAGTGAAATCAAATTATTTTATTAAAATAATAAAGAACATACACATAATTACTAAATATTAAAAAAAACACAAATTTTTTTCTATAAATCAGCATGAACTTGAATATGTGAAACAAAATAAAATTTTAATCACATAATATTAATATTTATTACTTTTGAAATATCAAAAAATATAAATTACTGAAGTAGAAGAATTTGAATTAAGAATGTGCATTAGCAATTTCCTTCTTTAATTTAATCAAGACATGTTATTTTACAAAAGACTTAGCATCTTCTACACCATGAGATTATGTGGTCTGACAAAAATTGTCCTGGTGTATAGCTGCCAGATTGAATTCTACCATCTTTTCATCCGTAAAGACTATGTCTCTAAACTCATGCTACCCATAAACAACAAAACATCAGTTACACATTTACATTAACAAGTGTGGTCAACTTCAAGAGATATAAAATAAAAATACAAGAAAGTAAATATCCCATTATCTGATTACTATATCGTTTAAATATGGTTATCTTTAAAGTCTCATTGTAAACGAGGTCTTTCAAGGACTTCCAATTTAAGATAAGTGGACTTTGATATTGAACACGAGTAGCAACTATTTTTTCAATATTCTGACAACACTCATAGAATCATATTTGAAGAGCCAAATTAAAATTACCAAATGTAAAAAATGTTGAATTTCTCTTCAAATCATGACTATAAGATTTATGCAAAACTTGAAAACACTCCTTTCAGCAATTAAAGTTCAGATACTGTTCAGATTCAACCAAGTTAAAATGAAATTTAGTTATGAAATTTCTTAATAAATCAAGTTTTAAAATCTGATTATGCAGTAGCGTTTCAAACTTGTATATATCTTATTCCATGATCACAAACTTCTTATCCACAAAATCTGAATAAAAATCTAATCTCATAATTAACTTTATCCAGTCCAGGATAATTATGACCATGCCATCTCTATCATTATCCATTTCAACATGTAAATTTTTTTTAAGAAGTTAAGGCTGCACTTTAAGTTGTTGTATGTTTAAAAAATGACCAAACGAAAAATTGTCAAACATTAGGAAATGATCTTAGTTTCATTTTACCCTAAGATCATCAAATACATCCACCTTGATATATGAACATCAATATGTGTATTGTTTTTTATATTTACAAAAAATGATGAAAATTATGAAAAAAAATTGAACATTCAGTTATTGCGAATTGAGTAAAATTAAAAAAAGCAAGAGAAGGAAAAATTTAATTATGTTATAAATGTATTGACATTATAGTGAATATCTATATAGATAAGATCTATCAAGATTTAATAAGATCTATTACGATTTGAGTGTCTATCTTTTAGTTAGAAATTAGGAGTAAATTTCTCCTATTAATAAAAGAGCTTCCATTGTAAATAATCCTTAACGATCTCAAGAGAATCCTCACGAGAAATAATAATTACTCTTTATTCTCTCTAGTTTTTTTTTTTATTCTTTATTGTTTCATAACACGTTATCAGCATGACACTCTAACTAATGAGTTTCATACGGCTTACAAATTTGTTGCGTGCCTAAAGGTTTGGTAGCAATTGCATCTTTAGTATAACTCTATTATTGGTTTTTTTGCTCTCTGTTTAATTTACTTCCTTAGAAATTATGAAATAATACCATCTGTCATGAACGGTTAAGGATCAAAGGGAAATTCAAATATATATAAATTCAATGGTTGCATATTTATCTTAATCCGTTGATATTGTGGATCTCTGCACTATCACTTTAAAGTTTATTAATATTATGTTATTAAGTTAGTTCTTTGTTTTACATCAAGGCAGAGTTACGCAAATATTTTTAATTTCTATTAATCATATTCCCCTCCCTTTTATTCATATATTTTATATTAAATCTGAAATTTTTTATTGAATTGGCCTATTATGTCATTATTGGTTGAGGATAAGATGGTGTATTCAAATTCTATCGTATCAAGAGGGTAAGACATCAGATTAGATGCACCATGATGATAAAATGTTGAATTAAGTTTCATCAATTTATGAGCCTAAGATGCCTTTATATGGATAAGACGTTGGGTTTTAATATTATGATAGCTAAGGCAAAATAATGGATATTTAATGAAACATGTCCTATTAAATATGTTTCATTCCTTGAATTGAATAAAGTCGCAATAAATCATATGTATGCCTCAATTTGCTTTTGTAGTAGCTATCATAATTTGATATGCTTAAGGCATGATTATATTCCATTTGTTAGAATGAAAATTTTGATTATTATAAATACAGATCTATACCCTAGGTGAATGTGACTGTATATATACTCGAACGTATTTTTTGTTGTGAAGACATCACAATGCACCTCTGAATGAGGAAGAATAATTGAGAAATGATTGTGATGGTATCACAACTCACCTGGAAGAATAATTGAGAATTGATGGTATCACAACTCATCTCAGAATGAGAAAGAATAACTGAGAGGAGTTATTATGAAATCTACTTCTGAAATAGTATATCAGAAATTTACTCATGTCATAGAAAATCTGAAATTTACTAATGGAAAAGCACATGTCATGTAAACTTGGATTTTACTAGATTAAAAGTTCATAAATTAACATGAACGATTGCGACATCCCAAAGATGTGCATACTGAATATTGAACATATATTGAAGAATTAGAAAATTCTTCATTACTTTAAATGTTGTTTGTTCTCCTGATAAGTTGGTTGGACCAACTAATTTTGGGATTGGATCCCTTAAAATCTGAAAAAGTATAAAAGGTGAATAAGGGCCCGTTTACCTACCATGTGATATGTTGAAAATATGCATCAATAAGATGATCACATGTACATTTATTGTCAACATTTGACCTTCATAAAGTTGCTTGGTAAATATTAATTGAGTAAAGAATATAATTTTCAGATTGCGTAATCAAGAAAATTTGTCTTGATGATGATGGTTTGGCATTGAATGCCTTCGATAAATAACTAAACCATTCTTAATGAGAACAAAGCTTCATGTGTTGGTCTGAAATATGACATGTTGCATACAATAGCACTTGTATGCATTAGACCAATAAATTATGATTATTTCTTCCCTCTTAATTGGTTCAAGGTCAGGAACCAATTATTCTATCTAATAGTTTTGATGTGCGGTATACGATTAATGAATATACCATGATGCAGAAAGATGGATTCCTCAAAGAAGATAGAGGATGTATGTTAGTTTTCCTAACATAAGGGGGAGTTTATAAGCATCTATGAAATATCTAAGGAATTATCATTAAATCCTCATTCAAAACATAATTCAAGTCAAATACTGAAAGCATCTCATATTTAAGCTACAAGTGCTCCTATTTTGTGTCCTTAAATGACAAAGTCTACGCATACATAAAATATGGTAGACTAATCAATTCTAAATGAAATAATCCTTGAAAAGAATAAGAATCTATTGACCATAATAAGAAGGAAATATGCTCTTGTAGAGCCTACGACATAACACTTCATGAAATCTTATAAGAGGTTTAGGTATCTGAAAATAATGAAGTGATGAGATTTCAAAATGTTATTTCGCATTGTGAACCAATACGAAATGATATATCATCAAAGATATCTTTGATACAATATTGGCGAAATATTGTAAAAGACTACGAGGATCTGAATTTTACGTTAATTTAAGCATGCTGACGTAGAAATATTTACCAAGTGACATAAAAGGATGTATCTTGGTAAGTGAAAACTTATTTGAATTACACTCAATACACTTGAAAATGTCACAAATGAAAAGTTGAATATTTTCACTTGACAAAATATATCTTGCAAATACTACAAGGCTTGATATAGCTTTTTCAATTAATTTGTTAGCAAGGTATAGTTTTGTTTCTACTAGAAGACATCGAAATAGGATCAAACACATGATCTTATATTATTAAAAAGATTACAGTCTCGATCTTATTAGTTATACTGATGTTGGGTATTTATTTAACCCACATGAATCTCGGTCTCAAACATGCAATGTGTTCACATATGGGGACACTGTCATATCTTGAAGATATACAAAGCAATCTATCTAGCCACTTTATTAAATCATGATAAGATAATAGCTATTCATGAAGCTAGCCGAGAATGTGTATGGTTGAGGTTCATAATATATGTCATTCGAGAAAAATGTGGTTTGAAATGTGACAATGTATCCACAATTTTATATAGAGAGAATGGGACATGCATAGCACATCTTAATAGAGGATTCATAAAAAGAGATAGAACGAAACACACTTCAGCAAAGCTTTTCTACATACATGAGCTACAAAAGAATGATGATAATAACATGCAACAGATTTGTTCAAGTGACAATGTGGCTGATTTATTCACCACGTCTCCTCTAATTGCAACTTTCAAGAAGATGGTGCACAAGATCGGGATGCAAAAGTTCATTGATGTTCTCATCAGGAGGAGAAAATACGCGTTGTACTCTTTTTTCCTTTCAAGGTTTTGTCCCGCTGAGTTTTCCTTATAAGGTTTTTAATGAGCCAGCCTATATGTGTATAGTTAGAGATGTGTCCTCTTTTTCCTTCAATAGATTTTTTTCCTACTGGATTTTTTCTAGTAAGGTTTTAACGAGGCATATTATCTATCAACTAGACATTCAAAGGGGAGTGTTATAAATTTATTTACATTTTAGTGAATGTCTATATAGATAAGATCTATCAAGATTTAATAAGATCTATTAGGATTTGAAGTATTTGTCTTTTAGTCAGAAACTAGGAGTAAATTTTTCCTATAAATAAAAGGGTTTCCTTCATTGTAAATAATCCTCAAGGATCTCAAGAGAATCTCCAAGAGAAATAAGAATTATTCCCTATTCTCTCTACTCTTCTTTTTTATTCTTTATTGTTATTAAACTATTTGTTAGATTAAAAAAATAAAACTTCAAATATTATACCTTTTCATACACAAAATAAAAACTATAAATAATTTAAAAATAAAATAAAATAAATTTCCTTATACACTTTGTTGAAATTCCTCTTATTAGCCTTCCTTTAACAACACCCTTGTCACTTGTTGTTCGGGGTGTATAGATCAAACCGAAAAGTCAAACCAAACCGACGAACCAAACCAAACCGAGAAAAAAAATTGACTTATGATTTGGTTTGGTTAGTTTGGCGTTAGAAAAAAAACCAACCATTCTTGGTTTGGTTTGGCGTTGACCAAAAAAAAGTCAAACCGAACCCAAATCAAACCAACATAGACACACACACACACACACACACATATATATATAAATATATATATATATATAAAATATTATAATTATAACTTTTTACACATAAAATATTAATTATAATCTACTTTTTAAATACTTTTTCAACTAGTTTTAGTAATTTTCAATAATTTAAAAGCAGATGTACACATATATTCAAATTTGGGCCTTTAAGTTGTAATATTTATCTATTAATTGCTAATTAAATGATCCAAAACCCAATGTAAATTTAAAACCTAAATTTTTCACTCTTCATCTCACTTTTTAGTTTCAGGAGAGTTTTTCGTTCCTCATTTTTTTCATAATTGTGATTTTTCATTAGCACATGAGTGAAAACATATATTTGATTTAGTCTTCGATCACAATATAATTGTAAGAACTAAAGATTATAAAAAAAACCCAAAAAAAAAATGAAAAACCAAAAGAACTGACTAAAACCTAAACCGAAAAAACCAATTTTTTGTTGGTTTGATTTGGTTTATAGTTTTAATAAACCGACATAATTGGTTTGGTTTTTTTTTAGAGAGAATACCCTATTACCCCCTGAATTATACTCAAAACGGCAGAAACACACCTCAACTTAAAGGGGGTCCTATTACCCCCCTAAACTAATTAAAAGTGTAATTTTGATGCCCTTAATGCCTACATGGCACATACGTGGTACAACACACTGAAGTGTCCGCGTAGGCACACGTGTGCCACGTAGGCACTAAGAATGTCAAAAATACACTTTTAATTAGTTCAGGGGGTAATAGGAACCCTTTAAATTGAGGTGTGTCATAGCCGTTTTGGGTATAGTTCATAGGTGTAATAGGGTATTTTGTCATATTTTTATAAAATCGAACCAACCCGACCTATGTACACCCCTACTTGTTACAATATTTTTCATGCACCTTGTAACATGAGAAACACCTTCATCACTATTTGGTTTTTTATGGTTGGGTGAAGGAATTTTATTTTCGAAATTGAAATCTGCTATTTGCTCAGTTACAGTATATTTTCTCTTACTATTCCTCTTTTTTTTTTTTTTTTTTTGAGGAATAGTAGATTTCTTTAACAAATTGTCACTTTGCATGTGAAAAATAAGTTGCTACAATGACAATAATTATTTTTATCAACAATTACATCAAAATCAACTCACTTTAATTTTCAGTAAGCCATCAATCTCAACTTTCTTTATATTATTTTTGATTGGAGAAGGGGTGAAACACCCTAAATCGAACAAAGGTCAAGAGAGCGCAGTAAGGCTACTCTCTTCAGCTACTCTAGGATTTTATCAAGTTGGAGTAGAATCGAACTTAGAAATAAAAGGCATAATTCATCCCAAACTTGAATCGAATCTCCAAAAATTAAGAAGTATAATCGAAAAAGAACAATAAAGGATGATACCTTTGAAAATTCAAACACTCTTTGAAAATTTAAAAAGTGAAAGATAATTAGGGTAGGCATTATTAATGAGGAAAAAATATTAACCCAATAAAATAGAGATAGAAGAAAAGCGTGAATAGTTGAAAATATAAATTAATGCAACGTGTAGTAATAAATGATTTAGAATCAGTAGAAAATGTGTAGGGGATAATTTATTTAGTCAAATTTTTACTCACAGAAAACTTAATTATTGATGTGAGTGTGAAAGATGACACAAAAAATTAGGAGATATTTCAATTGATATGAATCTAATAAAATTTTAAAATACAACAACAACAAACCCAATGGATTCTCACAAAGTGGGGTCTTGGGAGGGTAAGATATACGCAGTTTATAACGCTACCTCCAAAAAAGTAGAGAGGTTGTTTCCGATAGACCCCCGGCTCAAGATAAAGAATAGTAAATAAGGGGATGGATGACATAATAGAAATAAGGAATAAGCTGAAATAATAGAATAGAAATCAGAGAAATATGAAATACAAGAAATAAGGGCAACACGAACTAAGAAAGTAAGAACTAAGAAATAAGAAATAGGGCAACCACTTAGTTGTAACATACACTCACATACCAAAGACACCTATGTACACAGTCCTAGGATTACTAACCCGGCTACACAAGATCTCTCATGCCTGCTTGCTACAAGCCACACACTCACACTAGCCTTCTACCCTTATCCGCACCCTCCACACCTTCCTATCTAGGGTCATATGAAGTTGCTCCATGTCATGTCTAGTCACCTCCCTCCAGTATTTCTTCGGCCTACCCCTACCCCTTCTGAAGCTATCCAAAGCTAGCTTCTCAAACCTACGAACAGGTGCATCCGCGCCCCTCCTCATCGCATGCCCAAACCATCTCAACCTTCCTTCCCGTATCTTGTCCTCCACCGAAGCCACTCCCACCTTCTCTCGGATAATCTCATTCCAAACCATGTCCCCTCTAGTAAGCCCATACATCCAACGCAATATTCTCATTTCCGCCACCTTCAATTTTTGAATGTGGGAGTGCTTGACTGGCCAACACTCCACTCCATACAACATGGCAGGACAGACTGCCACTCTATAGAAAAAATTTTAAAATAATTTTTTAAAAATATTATTTTTGAAACTTGCTACAACTTACAATTAAAAACACAATCCAAGAATTATCAAAAAGTTTTCATAATTTGAAATGGTTATTACCAATCGTTTTAGCTTAGCCCATGAGGCCTGAAATTTAGCTCAAATCGATTAACAGAAATTTTGTTAAATTATTTTTTTTTTAATTTGATATATGACACAGTCATTATAAAGAAAAAGTATCTTTATTAGGTGCTAAACTTATAAATGAGCAAATAAAATAATTAAAAGTTGCTCCCTCCATTTCTTTATAAATATTCTTTTTGTGTCGTAATTTTGTTCCTGAATAAGTGTACGTTTAAGGTTTTAAGAATACTTTGATTATAATCTTCCTATTATGCCCCTGAATTCAAATGTAGTATTCAATTTTAATTTTAAAGAGATAAAATTTAATTAGAGTAAGTTGGTAAAATTAACTTTAATTTTCTAGAAGTGAATAATTTATTGAAAGGTATATGTAAGCCAAAAGAAGAACCTATTTAAGAATGAACAGAGTAGTAAGAATTGAACGGCTTAGTTTATAATCCACTTTTAAAATTATTTCAGCCCAAATAACTTTTAAACAAGTTATTAACCCAATCAATTTTGGCCGACTAAAATTCAACCTGACTCGATCATTAAACACAGGTAATCTAAAATACATAAAATTCAAATCCTTCTTGATAATGCCCATTTGTTTTTGTTAAGATTTAGACATCTGAATCTGAATGCACATTTGAATGATTAAGATGTTGTCTCTAGAACTGAGAACTAAATGGACTGTTTATTTTTCAAAATTTGAATGTGCAAAGTTTATTTATTTGTAAGTCTAATAAAAATATAATTCAAATAAAAAATTAATTATATATTAAAAAATATTTAATTTAATATAATAAAAATATTATTTGATTAATAAAAACAAGAAACATTTATGTTTGTTAGTAAAAGTAGAGGTGGTTTGTAATGATAGTGATAGTGGTAATAATTGATGTTAGTGACTAGTAATCTTAGCGGAGAAAGTTGTGATGTTAGAGATGGTTAGTATTATAGTGACTGTCATGATGGTGACGATTGATAGCGGTGGTAGTGATTGTGATGTGAAGTTGGTTGTTGCATCCTACTACACACACAAGTATACGTGATCGGACAAGTAATATAGTGATTCCAAAGAACCGAATGTCGAACTCACAGGGATTACTTATTTAGCAAATGACTTAATTTTAGTCCCGCTAATTTTTCAATCAAGTGTTGTAACGAACCAAAGAGTTTGTGAAAGTATAGTAACTAATAAACTAGTAAGAGAGTAATAAAATGAAACAATCACAACGTAGGAAAAGACAACCAATACGAGAGGAAATTTTAAGGCTAAGTACTCTCCACAATCATGCAAATCATTATCCATATAGTTGGTCAGGTCGGTTATCGAGTTGTTGGTTCACATGTTAATAGTACGATTATGGTCTTTCAAACCTCTAAATGTCTACCTAAAAGGATATCATAACTACATCATTGAGCGGGGAAGCAATAATTCATTTTAGATGTTATACGTTATCTTCCTGTAGCAAACCAAACAAGGCGTTTTAGGTACATTCCTGTCTAAGATGAACATTCAAATCCTTTGATATTTTAAAGATAAGAACTTGTTCCTTAAGCTTTTCAATTTATCCTCATGATTCTCATTCTGGGTTCACATAAGGATTAAACATATATTTTAATAGTGGTCAATTATTAAAATAGTAATAACAAGAGATTAAGAACAATCCATATGATAAATCAATGTTTAACCAACTCTACAAATAACGAGTACAATCATGCATTCGGCCTTAACCCCAGAACAAGGGAAGTTAGTCACGCATGTTCATAATCAATATCCACAAAATAGAAATAATCATACCAAATTAACAGCAAAAGAGTTGAATGGTGAAATTACCCTAAATAGAGCCCTCGTAAGTGTTTCTCCTTTCCTAGACATGAGCAAAAGATAAGCCAAAATATCACAACTGTTCATTTTATAGTTAGGATGGTATACAAGATACAAATCAACGTGCCACACCCTTATCACGGAGTCTAAGGGTCATGGCACGCTAATATCCGGGAAGCATACTGAAAATTGCCAATCTGCTTTTAAGCCTCCGTGCCCTGCCCTTATCACACATACTAAGTGGCATGCCAAGTCACTATCGCACATGCCTACTAGAGTTTTCCTTATCTTTTACACCCCTAATGTGCCACATCCTTATCGCGGAAGCTAGGGTCTATGGCACGCTGCTATGTTGAGTTCTGCACTTCCAGCTCCTTGTGTAATCTTTCTCTTTTGGTCCTTAATACTATGTTGTGCAAGCTTTGTCCCATTCTCTTTGTGCTCATCATGTTTCTCCTAACACTTTATATGATTCATAAGCTTGAATTTCATGCCTAAATCACGTTTATTTTCATCAAATTCTAGTCTTACAACACTAATCATAACCATCATCTTGAGAATACAATTTTAGCTTAAACATAAGACGTTTCACAAAATTTAGTTCATGAAATAAGTGTACATGAGGGTAATACTTGGCATTTGGACGTATAAATACTCCCCATATCTTTGGTTAATGTTACTATATAGAGGTGTTGATCGTGGTGTGATACAATACAAAAGTAAAAAAATGAAACACAAGTAAAGAAATTGAAAGACAATAAGGTAAAGGGATAAACATAGACACAGAAAGAGGAATCATAAACAAACCAATAGTATATTAATCAAAGGTCCTTTAACGATTAACCTAAACAAGCACCTAACTCCTACAAAAACTTATAGTAAGATTAATTCCCCCACAATTAATGTTTTTAAGAAACAAAAAAGATTTGAACAGCTATCATAAGCACTCACACGAGTATTCTTCATCAAAAAATCATCTACTAAAGAAAATAAGAATCCTATTGATCTTGAGTGTATTTATATGCCTAAGCACCATAACCTATCTATATTTTAGCTGAGTTTAGAGAACAAAGTACCTAGTTTCTTATGTTTTTACTCTACTTCTACGTAATTGAGCTAACCGATGTGATTAGCATAATTTCAGGTATTAATGAAGTAGATGAAGACATAATGGGACTATGGAATGCGGATGGCATATGACACAAGAGAGAGTAGTAGTCTGGACCAAATGTGGCGCCTAGAAACTATGTCCAAGACTAGTTTATCATTTATATTTAGTTCAGGGACTTAGAAGGCAATTATGAGAGAAAATATTATTAAAAGGCTTAATGCTGAATTTTTAGTAAGAATTGATTATTCTGTATTATTTTGGATTGGAGAGTGGCGGCTTAGCCTGGAGAGAGAGAAAAATATTTTCTCTCTTGTTTTCACTATTCGTACACCAAGATCATTTTCTAGTTTTTAGTATGATGAATATATTTATGATGCTTCTCATTTTATTCATGAGTAGCTAAGTTTATTAGTTAGGGTTATGGAAGCCATGTAGCATACAATCTATTACTTTGGATTTTGAATTCATTATGAATTGATTTGTTTACATCATACTCTTTTCGCTTATCTTGAATTCTCGTGGTTGCAAACATAGAGGATATGCCTTAAAACGTAACTTGTTTGAAAGAAAGGTTGATGTTCAAAAAATATAGTAGTGACAAGAAAATAGGATTTCCAACCTATTTCATATGTTAATGCCTTTAACAGGATTAACTACTTAGAGATTTCGTATTGTTTTTGGTAAACGCTTTTAATTTAAGAAAACTAAAGTGAATTAGTCCTTGATGGTTGAGAAACACTAGGATTATGTTATTCAATACAATACGTTTGTATGTAATCACGATGCATGTATGAATTCATAAAGCCCATAGTTAGAAAGTATTGAAAACTACAAGGTGGAGATAACCCTAGCTTTCTATTTCTCTGAATTCAAATACTAATACACATATTTTATCTTGTTAAACTGAAACCATTAATTTATGAACTTAATCAAATCCCCCTATCTATTTTACAAAAACAAACGATTAAAAGTCAACTAATCTGCATACAACTTAATTAGCACCATATTCCCTGTGGGAGTTGACCCCAACCTAGTTGGGTTATATATTTGATAATGACTGCTTACTTTCTCGTAAGAGAGGTGTAATTTGGGTGTATCAAACTTTGGCGTCATTGTTGGGTAATACGGTTGACGATTGAGTTTATGTGTGTTAACTGACTAGTAGTCAAGTTTCCTAATTTTATGTTTATTTGTTGTGTTTGTTCGTTACAGGATCATTGTTATTTATGCCACGAACCAGAAGTTTAGGAGAACCATTATTACCTTTCAATTCTGAATCTCATCTCATTGAAAGAATGGCTAACCAATAGGAAGCTAAAAGATTAGCCGCTTTGGCTAATACTCAATTAAATCTACAGAATGCAGATAACCTAGGTCGGGTACCTAATCTAGATGAATAGGACCTGGGAGATAATTATTTAATTGACCCGGCTAATAGGAGGCGTACAATAGGGGTAGTTGCACCTGTAAATTAAAATCGTCCATTCAGATAAAGACCATACCGCCAACCTGCACAGTTTGATATTGACAAAGATGAGGATACTTTAGACGGAACTAGATCTACAGGGGCAATCATTCTACCATCACTAGATCCTGGGGTGAAATTCAACATCACCAGTACTATGATCTAGCTACTAAATCTGAAAGGACTTTTGGTGGATTACCTGGTGATGATTCAAATCTATATTTGGTGAATTTCATCAGTATTTGTAAGTTATTTGATAATCCTAAAGTGGGACAAAATTCTATTCATTTAAGATTGTTCCCACTGTCTCTGTCTGGAGAAGCAGCTATGTGGTTGAATGAGCTGACTCCTGATTCTATAACAAACTGGAGGCAATTAAAAGGAGATTTCCTAGAAAGGTTCTTTTTGCCCTCCAGAATATTACAGTTGAGGGATGAGATCAGTAACTTTAGGAAATTGGCTAATAAAGCTTTGCATGAGACTTGGACGAGATTTAAAAAGAAGTTAACTCAATGCCCAAACCATAAGATGACTGATGAACACTTGATGGAAATATTCTACAGATCTTTGAACTCCATTACAAAGCTAATAGTGGATAATTTTACAGGAGGAGATTTTATGGAGTTCACCATTACTGAGGTTGCGGACATGTTAGAAAGAATGACTAAGACAAGCAGAGCTTGGCATACCAGAGATTCTGTGGTAGCAAGAAATACTGGGTCTAGTATAATATCAACAGAGCAGCATAGAAGAAAAAAGAGCATGATTAGGATATGGCTTACATCAAAACCCAGATGGATCTGCTTATGAAACATTTGCTATTAGGGAATATAGAAAAGGTAAAAACTATGGGGTCCTATGGTAAGAGAGATGAATCAAACACAGAGGAAAAGGCTAACTACTTGTATAATTAGGGGGTTTCTGGACCGGTGATCAAGGAAACCAAGGTTGGAACCATCAAGGAGATTGGAAGAATAAAAGTGATAGGAGTGGACTGCATGTACCTCCTGGAAGCTGTGAGAATGCTGCCACCAGTTCAGGTAAAATTTCCATGGAGGACATGATGGAGAAACTATTAAAGGGAGTTGAGGCAACCAATTTTGGGGTGACTAATATGAAGAATGGCATATCTTCCATAAGTCAACTAGTAAACTCACACTCAATTTCTATTAAACAACTGGAGTAATAGATAAGCCAGTTATCTTCAGCATTCCACCAGAGATAAAATGGGACTCTACTAAGTGATACAGTTCAAAATCTGAGGAATGATAGATCGTGTATGGCCATTACCACTAGGAGCGGTAAGATGTTGTCTAGCTAAGCATCGAGAGCATCCTCTTACATTGATGCAGTTGAAATAGATTGGGAGATGGTTGATGAATCTTCAGTGGTGCCTGTGGAGTTAGGAAGTTCAAAAAAGAATAGTACGGTAGTGGAACAATCACCTAAGCCAAAGCATGTTAGTGATGTGGAGCAAGGCATAAGAAAGGAGGTAAAAGTTGCTCCAACTAAAATACCAAGGCCACCACCCCTATTTTCATAATGATTAAAGAAGAAAGAAAATGATGGCAAGTTTATCAAATTCATGGCTATGTTGAAGCAGCTGATAGTGAATGTACCCTTAGTTTAAGCGTTGGAACAGATGCCTGGATATGCTAAGTTTATGAAAGACCTGTTGATGAAGAAAAGGACTGTGAGCTATGAAACAATAGAAAATCTTCATCATTTTAGTGCTATTGCTACAAGATCTATTATCCAAAAGAAAGTTGATCCGGGAGCATTTACTGTTTTATGTACGATTGGATTGCTAAAGTTTGAAAAAGCCCTTTGTGATCTTGGGGCAAGTATAAATCTTATGCCTTTGATGGTTTTCAAGAAACTAGATTTGACATATCCTATGCCCACCAATATGCGGTTTCTAATGGCGAATAGATCGATAAAAAGACCAATTGGGATTCTACAAGATGTACTTGTAAAAGTTACAGATTTTATATTTTCTGCCGACTTTGTAATTCTTGTTTGCGAAGTGGACTTTAAAGTAGCCATAATTTTGGGCAAGCCATTCATAGCAACTGGGAGAGTGTTAGTTGACATGGAGCTGAATGAGCTAAAATTTAGGCTCAATGAGAAAGAAGTTAGTTTTGAAGTATATCGGTCTATGAAACAATAAAAGGAGATAAGTTTCTTCTCGATTGTTGATGTATTCTACATAGATGAGTGAGATGTTTCAGTTATGGATAGGTATGTTGTGGAGACCATAGCTGGTTTGGTTGAACTTACAAGCAAGGATGTGAGTGACTTCAAAGTGGTTGGACTAGGAATAAAGCAATGCCTTGATCCAACAAATGTGATACAAATGGTATCATCGATGTATCTTGATGAATTCTGAGTAGTTAAGATAATCGAGTCGTTCTGTGATATTAAATCAGGCACTGCATGGGAGGCAACCCATGATTTTTTTTTAATTTATCATGTTAAACAAAAATGCAAAAATAAGACTAGAGCCACGACCGAAACTACAGCGCTTGGTGGGAGGCAACCCATCCTTCTAATCATTTTTGTTGTTTTTAATTAAGTGTAGATGCATGATGTACTATGAGGAGATTAGTACCAAATTTGGTTTGGAATTGAGCCGTGTCAACGGTGGTAAGTTTAGGAGTGATGGGAATATTGCAGGTAAGTTAGAGTGGTCAAATGTGTAAGGCTTAAGTATGATTCATGTTAGAGTCATGCCCTGATCTATGTTAATCCGACCCAAAAGGTTTGCGGTGCGACGTTATTTTGTGACTTTCAATAAGGTCTGTGGTGGTATAGTAGGGTACGGACCTTTCTCAATGCTTTATATAAAGAATAGGGTGCATGGCGTCCAAGTTTAAGTGTACTACAGGTGTGTGGTGCCCAATATTACATAGGCCATGGCAAAGGCGCCGCCTAAGATATATCTTAAGATCACCCTCACGTATGCTATAGCTTATGCATCGTACACCTTAAGTTTGGCGATGGCTTTTGCATCGTGAATCCCACCGCACACCCTCACTGTTTTACTTATGCAATAACCAATGTGGCACACAACCTAATCTGTGTGATACCTTGTGCGATCACCTATGTGGCGCATACATACCCTTAGGCTATCAGGTGTGTGACGCCTACCTTATCGCCAACACCTACTGCCTCACTTATGCAATAACAAGTGAGGCGCCTAAATCACCTTGTGCGGCAGGATGCACACTTGAAGTTGTGTGATTACTTATGCGCCGCCTAGACCAATGCACATGCTCACTATTTTAGTTGAGTGATGGCATGTGCGACGCACACTTAATGATCTGCGATAATATATGTGTCGCATACCCTTCCAATTTCAACATGAATCGAACTTTAACTTAGGTCAACCTGACACAGATTTTCATTCTTCAAATAGACTTCACACCATAAATGCCCAAATTCATCCATATTGTACCTTTAATCCGTACAATATTGAGCTCTCACCATTCTCTTTATCCTTTACTAATCTTTCATCCTTAAGGTAAGTTTTGCTTTCTGAATCCTTCGTTATTGTGACTCTATGTTATAGCTAATTGATTTCTTAAGGATTACGAATAAAGTTCTTTCTATGGCGATTTCATGAAAGTGATGGTGTTTTGTATATTTTGATATGGTTTAAAGTGTAGAGCATGATTCTGGTCAAAAAGTGCTTCATTGAAATAGAATTAGGGGAATTGAAGAAAAATGGCTCTGATGATGATCTCAATGCAGGTGGCATGAATCCTAATGAGGACGAGGAGTAGTACTAGCCAGGTTCTTTATTTTGTTATTTGCACTGGGGACAGTTCTTAGCCTAAGTGTAGGGTGTCTGGTTACTTAGCTACTTATTTTGTAAGAAAATAGTACCTTCTCCTTAGTATTCTTCTGTGATAGGATTAGTTATTTTGTTTATTTTATTTCTTGTTAGATGTTTATTCTATTTAGTTATAATTAGGTGCTTTTCTTGATGATGGATGGATGGCGACCGTCTTAAGAGAAAATTAGTCATTTAATTGCATGTAACTATTCTTGTGGATCACATGACATTATAACATAAGCATGTGATTGATCATTACGTTTGAAATATCCAGGATCTAGTTGTGACTCTTGTTATGATTGTTAGTTTTATTTGAATTCATGTAATTGTTGGGTCGAGAATCTATAATGCTCCTAATTGAGTTGATCATGTGTCATGAGTGTGTAAGACTATTGTATATTCTTTACTGAATCTAATGCTAGAACTTGTCTGGTGTGTGTGCAAAGCAAAATAAAGATTGTGAGTTTAGGAGATGATTTAGGCATTTCTTTGATAGCCATTGTCCATACCTTCTTTTGAACTACCTTTGTACATTATCTTAGCTAGCTCTGTTGATCCTTTAGCTTGTTCATTTGTTAACCTCATATTTAGCCTAATCTGTTCTTTAATAGACCGTAATTTAATCCAAAAGCTCTTAAGCGCTTTAATGTAAAAACAATTTGAGTTAGGAGTTTTACAATTAGAGAAAAAAGGTGAAATTGATGCCCCAAAGTCTAGTTATTGGTGTGTGAAATTGATGTGGTTGGGAGTAGCAAAAATTGTTGAAAAAGTTCCAAATTTTTTCCGGGACACGTTACAATGAACCTATTTTGGCCCTGGTCCTTCTTACACATTGTGCACCTCAGCTAAAGCAAATTGCTTAAGTTGAGGGTGGCTATTATAGGGGTGCGTAACATGACAAGGGTGCAAAAAAATATTTGAAAGGGTTCCATACTCACACCATAGTGTTATTAATTGAGCTTAATGAGTTGGGGTAAAAAGCAAATCTGTTAAGATAGTAGAAGTGGAAATTTGTTGTTAGAGATTGGTCTTAATTGCATAATGTAGTGTATTAAAGTGCTTAGGGAAGATAGTCGCTATTTCTGGCCAAAATAGTTCCTACCCATCCTTTAGCCTGCATTACAACCCGTAAAAGACCCATTTGATCCTAATCTTAGCATTCTGATATTAATGAAGTATTACACTAAGGGCAAGCATATGATCATCAGTTGTAATTTGAGAATTCTTTGTGAGAGTGAGTGTAACTTGATTCTTATACCCATTTTGTTAGAAATTGAATGATTGTGAGTGATTATGGGTAACTTTCTTGTAGTGAGGGCACATGGTTGACGAAGGTTGGGTAATTTATATGATCTATTTGCTTAAACGGTATGCATGAATTTTCTAAATTAATGAGTCTATTCTTGAGGGTAGGTTGTCTCAAATAATGATTCTTGAATCTACTTCTTGCTCATAATTGTTGTGTGAGCCTATTTGAGAATCTTGTTTTCCTTTATGGGCGTTAAGACTTGTGTAGTATGCATAAATGGATTTGTTATTCGAGGATGAACAAAGTTTTAAGTGTGTGGTGGTTATCTTGGGTGTATTTATATGCCTAAGCACTATAACTTATCCATATTTTAGCTAAGTTTAGAGAACAAAGTGCTTAGTTTCTTATGTTTTTACTCTACTTCTATGTAATTGAGCTAACTGATGTGATTAGCATGATTTCAGATATGAATGAAGTAGATGAAGACATAATGGGACTATGAAATGTGGATGGCATATGACACAAGAGAGAATAGCAGTCTGGATCAAATGTGGCACCTAGAAACTATGTCCAAGACTAGTTTGTCATTTATAATTAGTTCAGGGACTTAGAAGGCAATTATGAGAGAAAAGATTATTAAAAGGCTTAATGCTGAGTTTTTAGTCAAAATTGATTATTATGTATTTTTTTGGATTGGAGAGTGGTGGCTTAGCCTGGAGAGAGAGAAATGTTTTCTCTCTTGTTTTCACTATTCACACACCAAGATCATTTTCTAGTTTTTGGTATGGTGAATATATTTATGATGCTTTTCGTTTTATTCATGAGTAGCTAAGTTTATTAGTTAGGGTTATGGAAGCCTTGTAGCATACAATCTATTACTTTGGATTTTGAATTCATTATGATTTGATTTGTTTACATCATACTCTCTTCTCTTATCTTGAATTCTCGTGGTTGCAAACATAGAGGATATGCCTTAAAATGCAACTTGTTCGAAAGAAAGATTGATGTTCGAAAAGAGAGTAGTGACAAGAAAACAGGATTTTCAACCCCTATTTCATATGTTAATGCCTTAACAGGATTAACTACTTGGAGATTTTGTATTGTTTTTGGTAAACATTTTTAATTCGAGAGAACTAAAGTGAATTAGTCCTTGATGGTTGAGAAACACTACGATTATGTTATTAAATACAATATGTTTCTCTGTAAGAACGATGCATGTATGAATTCATAAAGCCCATAGTTAGAAAGTATTGAAAACTACATGGTGGACATAACCCTCGCTTGCTATTTCTCTTAATTCGAATACTACTACACATATTTCATCTTGTTAAACTGAACCCATTAATTTGTGAACTGAATCAAATCCCGCTATTTATTTTACGGAAATGAATGATTAAAAGTCAACTAATCTACATACAACTTAATTAGCATCATATTCCCTATGGGATTCGACCCTAACCTCGTTGGGTTATATATTTGACAACGACCACTTACTCTCTTGTAAGAGAGGTGTAGCGTATCACCTATCTATTTATAGCCATAGGATATTTATTACAAAATGAGCCTAAAAGAGACCCAAAATCCTAAAAGTAAACTATCCAATTCGGCTGAGTTTCTCCCTGAACTAAATTGCTATTTCCATTGCCGAATGCTTCCTCCATAGTTAATTGCACCTTGAATCACTAATTAGTCCTTCTTCTTTGACATTCTCCTCATAGTGGATTGCAAAAATCCTCTTCATCTCTAAAGCATCTCCAATTGTATTGGGTGAGAATCATTGGGGAAATCCCACTTACATCATACTCTCCTTCTTGAAGAGAATCTGTCCCCAAATTTAAAAATTCATCATTTTCAATATCAAAATTCTCAGGAATGTCCTTGTAATTGGAATGGATCATAACTTTCTTAACCAAGAAAAGTGAAATACTAATCTCTCATTCCCGAGGCAAAATGTCTTCAAATGGCACTTTGTTGGAAATCATATTTGTTATTCTAATATCCCATATTTGTATCCCCTACCTTCTCATCAATGTTATCAACTTCCCTACGTATCCTTCCTCTTGCTCCATTTTTTCCTTGTAGTAGGGGTCACCTTCAAGGAGAATAATATCTCTTAGAGTAGGATACTCACTCATTTAGTAAATCCATTCTTGATATTTAAATCATTGAGTACCCTTAAGATTAGGATTACCTCCTTCTCTAGGGGGATGCTTTGGAGCATTATTCTCAATAGGCTTCTTCTCAAAAGGCATCTTGAACTCGGCGCCTTGACTCCAAGTTAAGGATACTTGACTTCTCTCTTTAGGATTGATGGATTTATCCACTTTGATATCTCGTTCAATATCAATAGACGCTTCTAAGAGATTATCCATTCGGGCAAACTTTTCATCAACATTCTAAAAGCAATTTTTTTATTCAACCTCACTTTGAACTTGATCTTATTGGTGTGCTCTTCATCCTCGTTGTAATAAATCTTCAAGAGTAGGTATTAGAATACATCATAATACACTTCAAAATTTTTGTATTCTTGTCTCAAATTTTACAACTTGGCAAGCAGCCCTTAGCTACACCTCTCTAGCATATACTACTATTACTACCGATCAAACTCCAATGTTACTATCGAACAAACTCTCTGGTAGCCAAAGTCTCTTGGTCTTGTCCACTTGAGGATACTTGAATATTATTTTGCATAGTAGAATTTAAGGAATTAAGATTCTTCTCCACACTCACCATCCTTCAATCTACATTCGTCACTGTTCCTTCCATATTTGATATCTTCACATTCATGTTTGAATTCTCTCCCCTAATCACATTTATATCCTGTCAAAACCCCTTGATGGCCTCGATCAAAGTGTTTAAGTTTTCCCCACTTGTGATAGGCTATATCTTATCTTACGGTTCCATGGTACCTATCAACAAGATACTCAATAAAAATAAAAAACAAGGTTAACGTTAGTGAAAGAAAAACTCACAACCAATAGTGTGTTCACACTTTGATTGCCTCATAATAAGCTTAAGTAAGTTGAACTTTTCTTATCCCCATTGGTATACAAAGTTAAAAAAAATTCCTTATCTTGGCTAAAATAGGTTCTTGTTAAAAGAAGAATGGATGACTCGATTAAAACTAAAGGACTTGAATCGAAAAAGTAAACTAAGAAATAAAAGATAAACGAACACAAAGAAAATGATAAGAAAAAAATGGACTCAAGTGTAATTGAAAGCCAAGTAAGATCACTTACTAGTTGAGTATTAGCTTAGGAATCAAGAGAATGAAACTAGGATGATAGAGCCTGAGACTGATTGGATAAAATAAAGTTTGCATCACCAAACTTGAGTTATAATCTCCAAAAGGTCACTTTCTACTACCAAAGTGGTCTGTGCATCATTAAATTGGACCTTTATCACATACATTGACAGTTTGTTGGACAAATTAACAAACTATCCTTTTATTTTGCAACTTGATGATGTCATGTGAAAAACCAGTGACTCTCCGAGCAATTTTGTGATGGGGATGGTGGTGCACCGATTTGGACAGTTTGTCCTCACAAAACTCTCATATTTTAAGAAATTTGTGGTCCTAACTGCACCCTATTTCGTAGTACACTCCCCCATTTTAGAATATTCCTTTTGTACTATTATTATCCTTACCTCTTTGACTCTTTCTTGGATCAAAAAAAATCATTTGAATGATTCTTCTTCAACAAGATATGAATTTTGGGATGAACACCCAAAATAACTTCAGTATTTAAAAATTCATATCTCTCCCAGTTTAGCTCCAAATGTCATGAAATTTGAAACTTAAGCTTCTTATCCTATGGAGAACAAATTCCAATAAGTTTGAAGCCTCGATTTTATCCCAATAATTTCAGATTCAACAACCCAATTTTCTTTTTTTCAAACTTAAGAAATGGTAGATCCTTCAATATCACTTCAATCAACACCAAATCTCAGATCTAGACTCACGTAGAACTAGATAATAAGAATCTAGCACTAAAAACTCAAGTACAAACAAAGATCAAAACTCAAATTTTTGCAAAATTTTAAAAATATTTTTGCACATTTTTTTTTATGATAACAAATTCTAAAACTAGAATCATTGGAACAATCCTAAGTTCGGTCCTAATACCAAGTGATACAATACTAAAGTACAAAAATAAAACACAAGTACAGAAATCCAAAAAGAATAAGGTAAAAGGAAAAAGTAGACTTAAAAAGAGGAATCATAAATAAATCAATAGTATATTAAATCAAATGTCCTTAAACGATTAATCTAAACAAACATCTAACTCCTACAAAGATAAAAAGTGAGATTAATCCCCTCAAAACTAACATTTTCAAGAAACAAGAAAGCTCCCAATATGTTATCTTACGGATTCGCAAGTGTATTCTTCATCAAGAAATATATATTGGATAAAAAAATAAATCCAAGGCATTTATATTCATGGGCTATTTATTACAAAATGAGTCTAAAAGTTCCCAAAAATCCTAAAATTAAATTGTCCAATTTGTCTAAGCTTCTCCACTGCACCGAATCGCTATTCCCATCACCAATTGGCACCTTGCATCGCCAAATTGGTCTTTTTTCTTTGCTAATGTCCTCATGGTAGGTCGCAAAACTCCTTTTCATCTCTAAAGCATCTCCAATTACCTTGGCTAAGAATCATTGGGGTAATCCCGCTTGTATCATAATGGATGAAAAATATATACATGATGATTGAAGATATGTTAGTGGTAGCTAGAGTCGCTGTTAGTTATGATGATGGAGATAATTGTTAGTAGAGATGATTGGATCGATGGTAGTAGTGGATACTGGTAGTAGAGGTGTCGACATTGATGACAATGGTGGTGGTGGTGGCCGAAGAATATGTGGAGGTCGATGATATGTTAGTAATAGTTAGTAGTGGTGTTAGTTGTAATATATGAGCTGGTTGGTAATAGAGATTGACCGACAATGGCTAATGGTATTATTGATATTGGCATTGACAGTGGATATAATTAGAATAATGAGAGTGGTAGGTGTGATAGCGACTGACAATAGTGGTTGGTAACAATGTTGGTTATTAATGGTGGTTGTGATGATGGAGGCATTTGGTAGTAGTGTGTAGTGGTTGACAATGGTGATGGTAGAAAAGGTGATTAGTGGTGGTGACTGTTGATTATGGATAGATCAATGGTAAATATTTTCCAACACAAGAATACATCTTAATAATATTCAGACTTAATTCTATATCTGAATGAATAAGACCAGTTTAGACCTATAAAGAGCTAAAACTTTAATAAAAATAAATATACTCTATACTTGTAAAGATGCAAAGTGCTAGCTAGTATGCACTGTTACCTTGATCAAATAAGTATTTTACTGTTCCATTGCCTATAACAACGTGTTAGTTAAAGTAGTTAGTTGTTAGTTAGTAGCTAGTGGCAACTCAAGTTGTTAAAGAGTTAGTTAGAAAGATTTCAGAAGTTCATGTGAGGATCATGTGAGTGAGTCTATAAATATCTCCCCTATTTATCTTATTGAAACCAACTCTATTCAATAAAATTTTAATTTTTGTTGCATCTTCTCAAGTGATACTTCAACTATATAGACTTTGTGTGAGATTTGAGAGTTGTGTTTATTGTATTTTAACATGGTATCAGAGCATCGATCGGGGAGATTTAGATAAAGGCATTGATCGTAGTGATATCCCCGTTGTTACACTTTTTAGCTTTTGTTCAGTGAGCTAAAGAGAGAGTTTAGATTTCTATCTTCTAAGCTAAAAATTCCAAGTTATTTTCTCTTTTGTTTGAGTTCCTGCATGAAAGCCAAAAGGATTTTGTAGATTTTTTATCTTAAGAAGTTGAGATTTCAAGGTATTTTAAGGTATTCTAGTATGAAGTTGTGTTTTTGAAAAGAAACAATAGCACCAAAGATTGATCCTAGTGATCTTCTGTTCTTAGGAGCTTCAGATATGACTGGAGCTGTGTTGATCCCAATTAAAATGGTTGACTTGGAGAATTATGGAATCTGGAGAGGATCAATAAATATTGCATTATTGGGAAAGAGAATATGGTTTTGTTACTGGAACAAGTAGTAAAGATACATATAGAGAGGAATTACATGAGTAGTGGGAGACCTGCAATGCAATAGTGTTATCATGGTTGATGAGTTTAGTCAGTGTTAAATTGTTGAGTGGTATTATGTATGCAAAAAATGCATATGAAGTATGGGACGATCTCAAGAAAAGGTTTGATAAAGTGAATTGATGAGGCTTTACAAGTTGCACAAAGAGATCAACAACGTTTATCGAAGAACTGATTCAGTTTCTGGATATTTTACCACACTGAAGAACTTATGGAGTGAGTATGATGTTGTGGTTCCATATCCACCATGTAATTTCCTCAAGTCTAAAGAATATGCAGATCATCTATACCAATTAAGATTAATCTAGTTCTTGAGTGGACTGAATGATTCCTATGATCAAGCCAAGAGGCAGATCCTAATGAAAAGAGTTACACCTACCTTAAGCCAAGCATATGCAATGATAGTGAAAGATGAGATTAAACAGCTTACTTGTGTTACAACTATGCGTTATAAGGCTGAACCTATAGCTATGCAAGTAAATAAGAATGCTAAAGTTACTGGTTATGGAAGTCAAGGTTTCAAAGGGAAGAAGTATAACTACTATAATCTTACTGGACACATAAGAGAAACCTTTTATAAGTGGATAGGCTATCCATCTGATTGGAAGTATAAAAGGATGGGAAATTTCAATGGTAACTCTAGAGGATCATATCAATCCTTTCATAACAATCAAGCTCATGGAAGGTATAGTGGACATCAAATTGCAGGTCAGCCTACCAATTCCTTTTCAGCTCACAATCTCACTGGAAATCAGTCAAATGAAGAATCAAATTTCAGGAGCTCAATTCAATAGCAAACGAAGTAAATACATCAATAGTGTTGTGATGGCTAATGGACATGGTTTCTTACAGGAAGATTACAAGCACATAATAACATTACTAAACAAAGATACACTGAATTCCAAGCAAGCTAATATGTCAAGTATAGTTACTTGCTTATCATCACATGTTAACCTACATGTATGTGTGGTAGACTCTGGTGCAACACACCATGTTGCAGTATATAAATACATGTTTTTACATTTCCATAAATAGTACATACATAGAGAGATAAGGTGAATCTACCTACTAGAGCTAAGGAAGATGTATCACAAGTTGGGGAAGTATAAGCACTTAGAGATTAAGAAGTTTAACTTGTTATCAGTATCCAAGATGATCAAACAACTTTCATGCTTTGTTTCATTTTATCCTGATTTTTGTATATTTTAGGACCTTCGCAGTGCCAAGGTGAAGGTGAAGGGGATTGGTAAGGAGGAAGGGAGATTGTACATCCCAAAAATTCTCTATAAATTTGAAAGTAATGATAATCAAAATATAGCTACAAAAGTGGATGTGCAGGACTGCAGTCTATGGAACAAATGGCTTGGGAATCCTTCTTCTCAAGTATTGAGATCTCTCAATTTACTAAGACACAACACAAACGTAGAGCTATTAAAAAGTATCATGTATGTTTATTAGCTAATCAAGCTAGACTAGCATTTTCTAACAGTGATTCTAGAGCTACAAGGTGTTTTGATGTTGTCCACATGGACCTTTGGGGACTTTATATTTGATAGGAAACACTATTTCTTGACTATTGTAGATGATCATAGTAGATATACTTAGATTCATTTGTTGCAATTAAAGTTTGAATGCATTGTGGCTATTAAAAGCTTCTTGAATATGATTCAGAATTAGTTTGGTGCTCAGATAAAAGTTCTTAGATCAGTTAATGGAAAAGAATTTCTTAATTTTTAGTGGAATGGTTTGTTTCAGCCTTTGGGAATACTACATCAAAGTAGTTGTCCTTATACAATACAATAAAATAGTGTAGTTGAAAGGAAACACAGACAAATATTAAATGTAGAAACAACAATTAGATTTCAATCTCAAATGCCTATTAGATTCTAGGGATTAAATATGAAGGTTGCAGTATATCTTATTAATAAATTACCTTTTTTATCTATTGATGGTAAGATTCCTTATAATGTAATGTTCAGTAAGGTTCCATCTTTGACACAATTGAGGGTTATTGGTTGCAATATGCTTGAATGGTCCCAAAAAGTGATAAACTTTTAGAGAGAGCAAGGACTGTAGTACTAATGGGATATTCAACCTCTTAAAACGGATATTTGCTGATGGATGTGCTTAGTAACAAGATGTTTGTCACTAGGGATGTTGTGTTTCAAAAAGGTTTTTTTCCTTTCGCAGGCAAAAAAAATTCAGACTCACCTGCAGATTATCTCAAGCCAAGTGCTATTGCTGATTCACATATAGATGTATATGCAGATCCCTTTAAGACATTAATTTTTTCTGATCAAGTTTTTGAACCACCAGATATGAGTGAGCCTCCTTCAGAGATTCCAACTAGTACATCATTTGAGAATCTTCCTACTTCATTAGATGCTGGTGCATCATCCCCATTACCTATAGAAGGGGCTCCTAGGATATCATCTAGAGTATCTAAGTAACCTTCTTGGATGATGGATTACACCTCACCAGAAGAGGGAAGGGAACTAGATACCCCCCGACAAACTATTTGTCATATGCTAATACCACTTTTAGTTATTAGTGTTTTGTATCTAACCTTCAAGCTTAGTTAAAATTCAGTCTTACACTCAAGCTATTTAAGATGAGAGATGGATAGAAGCTATGAAACAAGAACCCAAGGCTCTTAAAGATAACCATACTTGAGAAGTTGCTGATGTACCTCAGGACAAAAACATCATAAGATCACGATAGGTGTACAAAATTAAATACAAGGCTAATGATGAAATAGAAAGGTTCAAGGTAAGGCTGGTGGCTAAGGGGTATAGTTAACAGGAGGGATTGGATTATCATGATACTTTTTCTCCAATTGCTAAGATGGTTACGGTTAGGTGTGTCATTGCATTGGCATTCTCCAAAGGGTGGCACATGTATCAAATGGATGTGTATAATGCATTTCTACAGGGTGATTTATATGAAGAAATCTACATAGAGATGCTAGTTGGTTTCAAGGTATCTGGATAACACAAGGTCTGCAAATTAATCAAATAATTGTATAGGCTTAAGTAAGCCTCAAGATAATGGAACATCAAGCTTACTGCAACCCTGATTCATGCAGGCTTCACTCAGAGTTCTTATGATTACTCATTCACCTTAAAAAAGGTTGAAGGGGTGGTTATGATACTAGTATATGCGGATGACCTTCTAATTACTGGTGATAGTATTGATATGTTTAATGATGCAAAGGCAATACGACACCAACAATTCAAGCTCAAGGATTTAGGATAGCTCAAGTACTTTATAGGCATTGAAGTGTTAAGATCCTCTCAAATGGTGTAATCTTAAACCAAAGAAAGTATATATTGGAGATTATTGCAGACACAGGACTTGATTGTGCCAAGCCAGCTCCTACCCCACTAGAAACTAATTAATGCTAAGTTCACTTCAATTGAGGTAGACAAGGCAGTAGGTGTTACAGGAGGAGATATTACCCTCAAGGATGTCATTTCTTACCACAAGTTGATTGGGAAACTGATGTATGCGATTGTAACTAGGCCAGATATTAGTTAAGTTGTGCAAACTCTGAGTCAGTTCAAGCAACATCCTAAGATACTTAAAAGGAACTGTAGGTCAAGGTATTTGGCTCAAAGCTCAACCTATTGCAGAGTTGATATGTTGGTGTGATTCTGATTGGGTTGCTTTTCCAAACATAAGAAAGTCTATTACTGGTTATGTGGTTCAATTTGGTGACTCATTAATATCCTGGAAACAAAAAAAATAGCAGACTGTCTGCAGGAGTTCAGCTAAAGCAGAATACAAAAGCATGGCTTCAGCTTTGGCCGAAATCACTTGGTTAGAAGGCTTATTTTCAGAACTGAAAGTGCCTATCATAAAGCCTATTACAGTATTTAGTGATAGCAAGTTTGTTATTCAGCTTGCAGCTAATCCCATTTATCATGAAAGTACAAAACATATTGAGATTAGTTGTCACTTCATCAGAGACAAGATCAAAGAAGGGCCAGTGCAACCTATGTATGTTCCAAAAAATAACCAAATTGCAAATATTCTCACTAAAAGTCTAGTTAAGACCAACACTTACACCTCCTAGGCAAGTTTGGTGTGCTCAACATCTTGCACTCTGCAGCTTGAGAGGTAGTGTTAAAATGCAAAGTGTTAGCTGGTCTGCACTATTACATTGATCAAATAAGTATTTTATTGTTCCATGGCCTATAACAGTTTGTTAGTCGAAGTAGTTAGTTGTTAGTTAGTGGCTAGTGGCAGCACAAGTTGTTAGAGAGTTAGTTAAAAAAATTCTAAAAGGTCATGTGAGTGACTTTATAAATATCTCCTCTATTGATCCCATTGAAACCAACCTATTCAATAAAATTTCGATTCTCTTCGCATTTTCTCAAGTGATACTTCAACTATGTAGACTTTGTGTGAGATTTGAGAGTTGTGTTACTGTATTTTAACAATACTGTAAGGTATTAATCATTCATATCCAAATCTTCTTTTAAGTGGAAACAAATGAGAGATTATTAACATTTCAATGAATCATTCAATTAAGCGCATAATGAACTTTTAGCAAATGCCATAATACATAGTCAACCACTTCTAATCTTTTTCCCAAAAACCCATAAAAATCTTTTTTTATCGTTAAAATTAGTTGCTAAAAGTATAAAACAAAGTTAATTATATTTAAATAGCATAGTTATTAAACATGGAAACCCACCAAGCTTCATCCAAATTGCCACGTCATCTCGCCGGAAAATTAGCCGGAGTCAGATCAATCTCAATCAAATTCTCTTCTTCAACTTCACTATTCCTCTTCCCATCCAATTCAATCTCTATTAATCCTTCTGTATCTTCTTCCTCCCACTCGAAACACAAATTCTCCGGTAAATCCCCTCCCGAAGAACTATCGGTATCCATACATGTATTCATAGCCGTATCCATATCCGGGTAATACAACGATAATGATCCATATTTCTCAACAACCATTATCTCCCCCTCATCTTCATACTCCTCCTGAATCACCTCCAATGGAACTCCCACATTCCATTGGAAGTAAAATGTATCGGGGTTCGGGGTGGTGGGCCCCACATCATTAAAAATATCACGTGGAGTTTGTGATGGTGTTGATATTTGGGCGGAAATGCAGTCCTTCCAATCGGAATCTCTTTTAAGTTTGTCGGTTTTCTGAGTGGCGCCGAGTCTTAGAAGTGAAAGTACGAGAATTGAGGTGGAGAAGAAAACTGGAGAGAAAAGGATTGAGCGGAAAATAGTTGCGGGGAAGTAGAGGAGAATGACAGTGTAAAGAGTGATAATGGTGGAGAATAACGGATTTGAAGAGGGAGAGTCCAATGATTTTTCATGTATCGCCATAGCGTTAGGGGTGGGCGATTTGATTCGGAAAGGAAAGAATTTTACTATGGTTGAGTGTTTAGAGAGAGGGAAGAATAAATTCGATATGTTGGATTAAGTTGAAGAATGGATGAACAGACAAGAAATGATGGAATTTCCAGTTGAGTGGGTTGAATGAGCATATGTAGACCATGCACTATATTCATTTTTCGATTCTTTACGGGGAGAGAGTGAAAAGAAAATGGTTTTGTGGGGTGCTGTGGGGTGAAAAATATTAAAGTACGATTTTTCAAAATCATAAATTTTCTAGTAAGTTTTTTAGAATAGTGTAATGTAGCATTTAAGATAATCATCTTAAAGAAATACCTATATGTTTTAAGTATTTTTTTCGTTTCATTTTAGTTGATCCTTATTGATTTGACACTCTTCTTAAAAAAATATTTAATAAAAATTTATTTTTAACTAAAGTAATCCTATTAATTATGCATTGGATATATAAATTTGATTATATTCACTTTACATAGCTATTTAATAATAGGGATAGTATTTAAAAAACACAATAAACTTCTCTTTATTTTAAAATTTAGACAACTAAAATGAAATAAATCTTTTAAGCAAGAGGGTCAACTAATGTGAAATAGAGGAAGTAATTCTAGGTAGAAAAATTAGATATAGAGTGTTAGATATTTGTAGAAGATGATAGAATATCTAGAATTATTCCTACATGTATACAGAGATGACATTAGACATTTGTAATCAACCTAAAATAATCTAATTCAAGTACTTTTCTTCCATAACCAAGTTCTCATTTCCAATATTTTCCTTCACCTTCATAGTTTTCCCTTCTTATTGAATCTTTTGATCTTAATTGATGATTTTGGGCTAGCAGAAAATTTCCTGAATTATATCTTTCTTCTGCTATTCTCTGCGGGTGTCAAGAAAATCAACGTACTTCAAGGAAATCGACTAAAAGGGAATAAACTATTCAGCCAAATATTCGTTTATTAGGTCAAGTAATCAAATTATTAGAATGAAGTTACAAGCCATATAACTAATCCAATATTGGTAATCCGTGATAATATGAATGTAATGGAAATAATATTGTAAGATATCAAAATAGATAATCAAATTGAATTAAGTAATTGAGAAGGAAAGACATAGAGTGAATCTTATTGAGTTACTGTTGGGTTTGAAATTGAGACAGCGTCATGCGGAAGATTAAAGTTTGCAAATTGAGATGGTGATAATTCAGATGATAAATAAAAGTATACTAAAAACATATGTATTATTGATATATTTGATCAAACGACCTACATATTAAAAATAAAATTGAAAAATATAAAACCAATGAAAAAACATAAAAGAGTAAGTTTAAAGCCGTGTATAATCAGATAAATTCAAATGATTATAATAGTGAAGAAATTTATAAGATAAATTGACAATCATTTTCACAATTTTCGCATGTTTCAACAATTATATAGGTGAGATCATGAAGATTAAAATAACTCAAATAACATTTCAAATATCTTGAAATGTATTTGTTGTCTGAATTATTTCGTGTTTGGACAATTAGAGCCTTCTCTAATGGATTATATCGTGCCCTTGCTAGTTTTTTATTTGATAGGTGTTAATTGACGCAACGGTTGACTATAATATTATCTATGCAGTACACGCAAATCCCAACAATTTTGTTCTACCAAATCATGAAACAAAAATCATGTAAAAGAGTATCACTAGCATTACCATATGTTATCATTCACGTGGCATAACCATAAAGGAAGATGTTATTCAAAAGCTCACTCTCTTATTTGCCTGATTTCCAATAAAATTATGCACATTTATAAATCCCAGCAGCCACATTTAGCTTTTAAAAGGGATTTCTTAGAGTAACTATAAAGTTGCTATCATTGTAATTTGAAGATTATAAATTTAAATTGACAGAAATAATTTTTTTACAGAAAGTAAAGTAAGGATGCGTACAATGAAATCTTATGATTCAATTCTTCTTCAGCCTCAGCGCATAACAAAATTTTAGTGCATCAGACTGTCTGAAAATAGTTACACTTTGACATAATCTCTTTCATTCTTCTTTAAAGTTCGAAAATTGTCATTTGCGCCGTTCTAAATGAATAGTCGCTTTAACTTAAAAGTTTTACTTCAAAATAATTGTCACTTAGAAATTTAAGATTACAATAATAATATACTCAATGTATTCCCATATAGTATGATCTGGTAAGAATAGAAAAAAGTAACTACTATGTTTTGTATTTATTACTTTTTTAATAGACATGAAAAAAATTAAAATGACAGCTAAAATGAAATCAAAAGAGTAACAAATTACATGCATTTTATAAGTAGAGTACTTTATTCCTCTTTTTTTCTTACTCCTTCGCCGTGTTTTTTTTTATTTTTTTATAAAGGGGTTAATAATCACATTTTTTTGTTTTGATTTTATAAAATCTGTATATATATATAATAATTGTGAATAGTCTAATGTATAATTATGCTAAGTAACATCTTGAGAACTCGCTACTTGATATTTGAAACAAAAATTATTATTATTAATTATTTCATTTTTATTTTATATCTATATATATATATATATAAAACTAGATTAGACACTACTAAGAAAAATAGTTTTTTCGACCATAAAAAATTGACTACAACTTGTGGTCGCAATAAAAGCGGCCACATGTGGTCACGTTTATATTTTAAATTTCCAAAATAATCATTACAATTATATCTTTAATAATTTCTTTTAAAAAAAAGCGACCACAAGTGGTCGCTTTTTGATTTTAAAAAATTCCACTAGAAAATAATTTTAAAAAAGCGATCACTTGTGGTCGCTTTTATTTAAAAAATTTAATTTAAAACTATATTTATTGAGAGACCACTCGTGGTCGCTCTTATTTTAATTATTAAGTTAAAAATATTTTATAAAGCGACCATTTGTGGTCGCTTTTGGAATTAAAAAAATAAAAAAGTAAATAATTTAAGAAACCGACCACTAGTGGTCGCTTTTTGATAAAAAATAAAAAATAAATTGAGACCACTTGTGGTCGATTTTCTTTAAAAATAAATAAAAATATTTATATAAAAGCGACCACTTGTGGTCAATTTTCTATTAAAAAAAAATAAAAAAAGAAGATAATTTTGAAATAGTGACCACTTGTGGTCGCTTTTATTTTCAAAATTAAATCAAAACTATTTTATAAAGCGACCACTTGTGGTCGCTTTTGGAATTAAAAAAATGAAAAAGAAACTTATTTAATAAACCGACCACTAGTGGTCGCTTTTTGATGAAATATATATTGAGTCCACTTGTGGTCGGTTTTCTTTAAATATAAACAAAAATATTTATATAAAAGTAACCACTTGTGGTTGATTTTTTATTAAAAAATAAAAAAACTTAATTAAACTCAGATTTTGTAAAAAAATTATACTAAGAAATATATCAAATAAAATAAATAAATTCCGTTAAACATAATCTTTATCTTTTACTTATGTTTCAGTATATAAAATAAATATTTTCTATTATATATACATTAAATTATGTTAAACAAAATCTTTGCATAATCAATTTGTCTATATATACAGTTGAGGTAATAATATTATGCTATTATTGAACTTAAAATAATGTAACGTGCATATATATATATATATATATATATATATATATATATATATATATATATATATATATATATATTCAAACATATTGAATACCTTGATTTGAAACGATTGAAGTAATAATATATTGTACGTTGAAGTTATATTAATGTAATCTAATCAAATTAATTGATAACTCATCAAAGTATGTATATGAAATACATTGCATTATATTATGGGGTCGGGTAATATACTCGTGTACGTACGTATGTATATAGTACGTATTTAGAACTTGATAGTCGATAGTGTGTATGTATGTATATATATATATATATATATATATATATATATATATATATATATATATATTATGCAGTAATGTACGTAGTGCGTAGTTTACATTTATATATATATGTATGTATATCTCTTGTGTAGCGATGTACATAGTACGTATTCAAAAGTAAAGCTAAGAAGATATATCCAGTTATATATTGAATATACTGATATGATGTGATCGATCGACCAAGCTAATATATAGTATATCGTTGAAGGTATAATAACATAAGATAAACTAACCGATGTATATTATGGGGTAATAAAATCGTGTATGTGATCCATGTATATAGTACGTATTTGGAAGCATGATAGCCAATCGAATATACATATATATTTGTATATCTCATGTAGTGATGTATACAGTAATCAAAAGATAGATAACTGAATCTAACTAAACGATAATCCAATAGATTAACACATTGTATTACGAGGTATATGTATAATATCGTATTTAAAAGCCAATTAATTAAAAATTCATCCTAATTTATGAAATGCATTGCAATTATTATATGATCGAGGAAATATACTACTCATGTTAATGTGATGATAAAATAACTAATTATTTGATTTATATATCTTGATTTAAATTATTTGAGATTAATTTTTTTAAAATAAATCGACCACTTATAATTAATTTTGTCAACAACTTTGTAATACCCAATTATGGACCCGACCCGACCCAATTCAAAAATTCCTTTCTAATTACCCTAATCTCACCTACCCACCCTCAGAACTACCCACCCTCATCTCATAACAACCCTTCGCCCATTGACAACAATAACAATCCACCGCTGGCAGCAATAACCCATCGAGAACTGCAACAACCTGCTGACGCCAAAAACTCACCGAGCTCAGTCACCGACGTCAAGTTCTTGCTTCTGCATATTTTATTCCATGTTTGTTTAACTCTTCAGTGTACTTCTTTTTCCATTTGTTTCAATTCTTTATTGAAGGCTTTACAAGCCCTTTCTTGGTCTTCACTATCTTCTACTATAAGGATGATGCTTCTTAGGCTTGAATCAACTCAATCTTCCAATTAGTAGATAACATCTCTGATCCTTTTCTCTAAAACATTAAAGTTTCAGTATCTTTAATTTCCTCTATATCATTATCAAGAAAAAATTGTAGTGTAGATAAAATTTGATAAAAAGATTGAACAAGATATTGTTGTATAAACCTTACACAAACTAAAGATGTTTTAGGTTGTAAGAGCTGTTGCAATGTATGCATAAGTGAAGAAAGAGAAACATAAGCCATTTCTCTGAAGTGTATGTAATAGGTTGTGCTGTTGAGGATTTATAATTGCTTTCTAATTTATGCCCCTTGATGTGACGTAGCAACTAATTTGATGTTGTTGTTTGATAGAATCTGAATTTGAGAAAAGGAATGCTTTGCTATATTTTGGGGATCGCTTGTCTCTTTCTCTTCAATTTAGGTCCAGCAGAGGTAAGTTGATTTCTATCTATTTTCTTATATTAAAGTCTTTAAATATAGTGTTAGGGTGAGATTGTTCGTTGTAGAAGGATTTGAAAGCAATAGGAATTTTGTGATGATTACATAGTGTGAGAGGGACATGCGACGCCTCTACTTATTTGCTTTATTAAACTTGTTCAATTGTTTTACTTATACTATAAACTTGTCCAATTGTTTTACTTATACTTATACTTGTGTGTTGAATTTACTAAAGTATGGTCGCTTGATAAGTGAATTAGGAACTTGAAAATGTTTAAGTGTAGGTACTTGAAAGATGAACTTGTGTTTTAATTTTAGTTAAGTATGGTCACTTGATAAGTGAATTAGCGACTTCAAAATGTTTAAGTGTAGGTACTTGAAATGTGAAGTTTTGGTTTGAAGTTATTAAAATACATGGTCACTTTAGTTTGGTAAATTGAGAAGTGAATTGGTGACTTGAAATTTTTAAGTGTAGGTACGTGAAATGTGAAATTTTGTTTTGAATTTAGTAAAGTACATGGTCACTTGAAAACTTAATTAGTGACTTGAAAATGTTTAAGTGTAGGTACTTGAAATGTGAACTTTTGTTTTGAATTTAGTTTAGTTTGGTCACTTGAGAAGTGAATTAGTGACTCGAAAATGTTTAAGTGTAGGTGTAACACCCCATATTTTCAGGCTAGAATTTAGATCATTGTTCCTATGCATATAGACTTGAACCCAACAATTCTATGTCTATATATTTGTGATGATCAATTCTATAGTGTGAAAATGTCCTATATATCAGTCGAGGTCATAAAAATCTCCTAACTCAACGATCATTAGTCCTTGTACATAATGAGTTATGTGTACTACTATATACTAAAAGAAAGATCTGTTAGTCCTATTTCCAACGCAACTTCTTTCACCTTGATACGATATAAGAGTATAATGTTATACTCATTTTACTTCGATGTATCTATATGTCAACTAAGTGACAACTATGCTGATAAGCCATCACTTAGGTGACGACTAAGCTAATGATCCGTCAACTAAGTGATTACCCATCAAATCTAGTCATCAGACTAGGACAGTAAGGGGGAATTCTAGCCTAAAAGTGATGACTTAGATCACGAGCTGTCACCTAAGTGACGGGCCATCAACCTTGGTCATCAAATAAAAAGTTTCTGCAATTTTCTTTAGTTTCTTTAGGGATATTTTGATCTTTTCCTCACTCACCCCCGCCCCCCCACGAGTTTCAATCATACCCTAAGCATTATAATCCATAATCTATAACTTTTTAACATCTTAAATCCTCTTTACTCTTAAGAACAACAAGAAAATTAGGGTTTTCTCTGAAGATTATCTCCCAAGAACAAGATTCAAGCTCTTCTTCAAGAAAACCAAGAAATTATAATTCCCAATCCAAGTACGTTCAATAAATATCAATTCTCTTTCAAGATTAAACCTCTAAGGTATGTTAGATGTTCATCCATGGGCCCTTTTCACATGTGGAGTTCAAGAACTCAATTCAAAATTAAAAGTTATGATTTTTATATGATATTGTGATTTTAACCATGAATTCTGATGAATTTCAATCTTATATCATGTTTACAAGAAATTGTTATTAGAGTTAAACCTATTGTTATTAAAGTTAAACCTTACATATTTTAATGGTGCTTATTGGTTGGTTTACTCCTAAATTTGTGAGTTTGGTATTTCAATCATGATATTACTATGATAAAACTACTCCCATGCTTAAACCATGAATTGCATATGTTTGATTTCAAGTTAAGAGTATATGTGTTTTCAAGTGGAATGAGCCAATACATATTTTTAATGTTATGACCTTCATATCAAATCCCTAAGTTGTGAATTGATTCATGTAACCATGATATTGTTGTATGCTTTCTCATTCCTATGGACAATTTTATGGTCCCCATGTGTTCGATGAAATGACTAACTGATGAGTTTTGAATAATGCTTTCTTGTTATGGTTTCAAGCTTTAGTATGTCCCTATTGTTATTTCTATCGAGTCTTGAGGGTTATGAATACCCAAAAATTATCTGTTTACTTAGTCTAAGTATTTTCAGAATTGTTTCAGACACATATGAGCATTATCAGTTTTGTCAGTTATCATGTCAATCAAACTTAGATCAGTTTAGTAATCTGGGTCAGTTGCTTTTTCAGTTAAACTTAGTTTAGTCCCTTAATCAGTGTCAGTTTAATTTGGAGTAGGATTCAGCACCAAGCGAACCCAGGGATGGGGGCATTCCTGTTAGTATAGGGTTTGAACCTTAGTAGTAATCCCTAAGTTACAGAACTACGTAGCCAGCGTAGGTTTGAGATGTATTCCTATTAGTTTAGGGTTGACACATATCCCATGAGTCTTCCTATTAGTTTAGGGTTGACAAGATATCTTTTTTCTAGTTTAGGATTGACACAGCCATTGTTAGTACCCATGGCATGGTACTATTACCCTTCCCATTGGGGTCACAGGTTAGACCCTGGTCAACTCAACTCTAGGGCATGTTGGTTAGATGATACCTCCCACAGTTTTAGTTTCAGTATTCAGTTCAGAACTTAATTTAGTTTTTCTCGACCATAGCATACAGTTTATTAGTTATTCAGTTATCATATTTTAGTATTTCAGTTTACAAACTATTTCAGAACTTGTTTTATGCTTGGTCATGCGCTCTTAGTCTTTATAGTTTACATGCATTCTTACTCAGTACCTCATGCCTTACATTTAGTCAATTATTACTCATGCAGATAAACCCATGCATATTAGCGTAACCTTATTTAGCATACCAGTACATTCAAAGTACTGATTGCATACTAGTTTTTTGTGCTATAATGTCTTATATCATTGGTTTGGATGCTCGAATTACCGATCATACTTAGACTTTCCAGTGCATCAGTAGCAACAGCCATGGTGAGTCCTCATCCTTCGAGGATGAGTGATCTTATATTTATTTATGTTATTTAGTTTAGTTATTTAGTCAGTCGAAGTTAGTTTGGGGCTTGTCCCATCAACTCCATGATCAGATAGTTTAGAGGCTTTTAGACTAGTATAGACAGTTATTTAGTTTTAAGTCATTATCACTAGTTGTTATATCAGTATTGTTAGTATTATTTTACAGAACTTATCAAAACTATGTTTTAAAACATTATGGCGTATTAAGATATTCCACATATATTATTTTCTTATTATTACTCAGTGCTCACAGTAGGTACCAACTCATGGGTTAGCTTGTGGTCATTTGTGACTATAAGCACTATATGATGTCCAGGGTGTACTCTCGGGGCATTACAGTAGGTACTTGAAATGTGAACATTTATTTTGAATTTAGTTTAGTTTGGTCACTTGAGAAGTGAATTAGTGACTTGAAAATGTCTAAGTATAGATACTTAAAATGTGAACTTTTTATTTTGAATTTAGTTTAATTTGGTAACTTGTGAAGTGAATTAGTGACTTGAAATGTTTAAGTATAGGTACTTGAAATGTGAACTTTTGTTTTGAATTTAGTTTAGTTTGGTAACTTGTGAAGAGAATTAGTGACTTGAAATGTTTAAGTGTACGTACTTAAAATGTGAACTATTGTTTTCAATTTAGTTTAGTTTGGTAACTTGTTAAGTGAGCTAGTGACTTGAAAACTTTTAAGTGTAGGTACTTGAAATATGAATTTTCCATTTTGAATTTAGTTTAGTTTGGTAACTTGTGAAGTGAATTAGTGACTTGAAATGTTTAAGTGTCGGTACTTGAAATGTGAACTTTTGTTTTGAATTTAGTTTAGTTTGGTAACTTATGAAGCAAATTAGTGACTTGAAAATATTTAAGTGTAGGTACTTTAAATGTGAACTTTTGTGAGTTGAACTAATTACTTGAATATGATTGATTTTTTAAATAGAACCTGATTATAGCTAGATATGTCAACAAAATAATGATAATAGAATGTTTCTTAGGGTGGAATTTATTGAAGGTGTCAATCGATTTATTGAACATGCCAAGACACTTGACTATTGATCACTTTTTCTGGAGATTCGTTGTCCTTGTGTTAAATGTGATGGTACAAACATTCTAAAAGAAGAAGTTGTGAAGGATCATCTTTATAAAATAGGGTTTCATGAGGACTTTTAAGATTGCATACTAGTCATGGTGATGTTGAGCAAAATAACTTTGTTGTTGATTTAAATAGTAGGTCTGCAGGGCATAATAACTATCAAGATACTAGGATGATAGAAATGGTGCATGATACTTTTGGGATGAAACTTGGGGGCAAATTTAGGAGAAATATCGAAGATGTTTGCAATATAGAAGCATGCCATTTTTATGAACAATTGCATGCTGCTAGTCATCCTTTATTTGACGCGAGTGTTTGCACTCTTGATTGTCTATTATTTTTAGATTATTAAGTATTAAATCAGATTGAAATATTGCTTAAGGAGGAATAGACTCAATGATAGACCTTATTAAAGAGTTATTTAACCCCGCTTTAGAGGTTCCTAATTCTTTCTATAAGGAAAAAAGAATGGTATCAAAGTTAGGTATCTCCTTGGTTAGAACTGATTGTTGTGAAAATGGTTGCATGCTATACTTTAAGGAAGATGCTAACCTAAAGTCCTAGAAGTTTTGACAACATCCTCGCTATAAGCGTGGTTGTCATGGAAATAAAATTACTATTAAGACAATACATTATTTACCTCTAATATCAAGGTTGAAGAGGTTGTATGCTTCAAATAAGTAAGCTTCTCATATGAGTGGCACAATGAAAAATAGAGGGCCTACTGGTGTTATGGGTCATCCATCTGATGAAGAGGCTTAGAGTCATTTTGATTCAACTTATCCAGATTTTACAGCTAATCCATGAAATATTCGATTGGGAATGTGTGTGGATGGTTTCTCACCTTTTTCTATTGGTGTTGCACCATATTCATATTGACTTGTATTTATCACTCCTTATAATCTTTCTCCTGAAATATTGACGACTAGTCCATATATATTTCTGAATTATGTTATTCCTGGCCCACATAATCCAAACAATGGAATAGATGCTTACTTGCAACCTTTGATTGATGAACTACAAATTTTATGGAACAAGGGGGTTGAAACTCGGGACATTTTAGTTAAATAGAATTTTAATCTGCATGCATGTCTAATGTGGACTATTAATGATTTACCTGCTTATGGAATGTTGTTTGGGTGAATAACAGCTGGAAAGTTGGCTTGTCCATACTGCGTGAAAAATACAAAATCTTTCACATTGAGATATAGTAAAAAAAATTCATGGTTTGATTGTCATCACTGTTTCTTGCCACCTAATCATGAGTTTAGGAGACTCAATAACCCATTCAGAAAGAATAGAACTGAATATGATGGTCCACATCCAAGGTTTTCTGGTCATGACATTGGCAGATAGTTTAGGATTTTTCAAAAGTTAGTGAGGAACCAATGTATAGGTTTGATGGATATGGCGTTTCACATAATTGGACTAAGCAAAGTACATTTTGGGATTTAGAATATTGGTCATATAATTTACTTACACATAATATCGATGGCATGCATACTGAGAAGTACTATTTTGATAACTTGTTCAACACAGTTATGGATATTACCAACAAGACAAAGGAAAAATTCTAAGCTAGACTTGATTTACCTGAATATTGTAAGCACATGGAATTACACTTGCAGGCTGGGCCCAATGGCAATGTTCTTAAGATCAAGGCCAGTTATACTTTCAAGTTGGACCAAAAGTGAAAAATATGTGAGTGGGTCCAAAGTTTAAACATGCCAGATAGATATGCCTCAAATTTAGAAAAAATGGTTGATATGGCACAAGGAATCTTACATGGAATAAAAAAATCATAATTGTCATGTTTTCATAAAACAATTACTTCCAATTGCTTTTATTAGTTTTCCTAAAAACATATGAAAACCAATAGCAGAGATTAGTTTGTTCTTCAAAGACTTATGTTCCACCACATTAAATGAAGAAAAGCTGGATCAAATGGAAAGTAATATTGTTGTTATCACCAAAAAGTTGGAGAATATTTTTCCTCCTGGGTTCTTTTATGTGATGGAACATCTTTCCATTTACCTTGTCCACGAAGCTCGGCTAGTCAGTGTAGTTCAAACTAGGTGGGTGTATCTAAGCGAGCGGTAAGCAATTGCAACGTGTTTAATTTATTAAATAATTCTTCAAATTCATACATATCTATTTTTATATAGTAAACACCTAATCTTAATATTATGCAGGACAATTAGAAAATTGAAAAGGGGTCCTAAAAATAAATATAGGGTGGAAGGCTCTATAGTTGAGGCATATCTTGCAAGAGAAACATATCAATTTTGTTCATACTACTTTGGTGATCAAGTTACTTGTTTAAGAAACAGATCAAATTGACATCAAGACGATGAGAATGAGTCTCATTTGCAACCAATATCAATTTTCAATAAATCTGGTAGTAAGGCAAAAAAGATCATATTTCATCATCTCACTACCATGGAGCAGAAAACAACAACTTTGTATGTCTTGCTGAATTGCTCATAAGTTAAACCTTTTCTAAAGTAACGATATTCAATATTAACATATCATATTTATTTACTCATTTTACTAAAGAAACTAATTGTGATTCACATGTTGGATCTACAGTTCATTTAACACTCAATACCCATAAAATCAAGTGTATGCATCCTTTGCAACATGGTTTAGACATGAGGTATGTAAGTGTACTAATATTTCAACAAATTTTAAATATTTACACATTCTTAAGCTAATATATATATATATGTGTGTGTGTGTATATATATATATATATATATATATATATATATATATTCTTAGGTATACCATTCACAAAATGCGACCGCATACGATTACTTCTTGAAATTTTTTTTTGGGATCAGTTGAAGCTCGTACAATGTCCTATTACACAGTAAATGGATTTAAATTTTCCATCGAAGAACACTCCAGAACAAGGAAAACAAACAATAGTGGTTTTTTGGGTTAAGAGTGATGATGATGTGGATTACTTTGGCATCATACAAGAGATCTTAGAAATGGAGTATACTGGTTTACCAATAAAAAAAGTTGTAATATGTCGATGTAAGTGGTTTGATCCAAGCATAAGAGGCACAAGAGTACTTAAGACGCATAACATTATTGAAGTTAAGCACCATAGGACATATCTTTTTTATGATTCCTTTGTTCTCGCACAAAATGCTAAACAAGTGTACTATGCTTCTTATCTATTGTGCAGAGATAAGTCTGATTTGTGGGATATAATAAAACAAAGCTAATAGGATGGGTGAAAGTTGAGAATATGTTGAAGACTGTGTATCAAAATAAAATGCAGATTGATCACCAGTTAGTGGACATTGATTTAGTGGATAGTTTAAACCACCCAAAAAATATATTTTAAGAAGTTAATATTGCAGAAGAAGAGGCTGAGTTGGTAGAAGATGAGGAAACTTCTGAAGAAGGGTTTAGTGGAGAATCTTCGGACGAGGAGAATTAGTTTGTGTAGGTTGTATTTGTTATGTATTAATGTCTTTATGCTTTGTACTATTTACCTTTATTCTTCTTGTTTAAGATTAATATGTAATATCCTGTGTGAGATTACTGTTGTCACTTTTCCATCTTTTATGTAGTAGTAGAAATATTCTTGTCTTTCTCATGTTGTTGGAGCGAGCCTAAACTTTATATGGTTATACCACTATTTCACCAGTCTTTTAATAATGATTTAATGATTTGAAATGTGAATTAGGAACTTGAAATTAGTTACTTGGAATGTGTACTAATGACTTGAAAATGGATGTACGTTCTTTTCACAACAAATCTTCCTTTTTTTATAAGATTCTAAAAGAGACATTTTCTTATATATTCATTTTGTAAGGACTAACTACTTGTTAACTATACACAATTTAGATTGGAGCTAAATGTGACAGGTAAGGATAAGAAGAAAGAAGAAAAAGAACCAAACAGATGAAGATGTTTGGATTGAGCCTCGTGCAAAAGCTATTCATGTAAGAATCACATTTTGTATTTATGAATTTTTTTTCTCAAAGTGGATATTATTCAAGTATGACTAGTTTAATATTGTTTTACTATTAATTTTAACTTTAATTTGAATATAGGACAAATATATGCAGTTCATTAATGAATATCGCAGTACTCAGCCTCCTGAAAGTCAGGGTGAAATAATACTTGAAGATGTTGAGGAGTACTTGAAACAAACTGTGGGTTCTCCAGTTAGAGGTGCATACTACCATTACCACGGGAAATGATTTAGCGAGAATATTAGGTCTTCGCTCGGTGATTCATCCTTTGCCTCATCAGTTGATAGAGAAATCATTGATTTGCTAAAACTGTGGTTTCTGAACTTACTAAAGAGCTTTCTCAAAGACTAACAGGGAGAAGAAGATGAAGGAGGGAACAACAACACAAATGAGGATGATGCCGGAGTAGTTCAACTCTTTTCTTCAATCTACATGGATTCTTCCTCCTTGTCCTGGGGATGCAACTCGGGCTGCAAAAGGCCTAAGCCCACTGGAGGAATCAGATCCTATGGGTGAGGTTGAGAATGAGGATTCGGATGATGAGTTGTAGTTTTTATTCTTTTGTATGTTTTGTAGTTTGAATTTAGAACCTTGATAAATTTTATGAATAATTTAATTTTTAATGTTTGTGTTCTTATGATGGTTAATTTTATATTAAATGTTGATTGGTGGGCTGTATTTTATAGCAAGTTTGATGGAATGTAAAATAGATATATGCTATTATTATTTTTACAATATACCTAGAAAAACTGACCACATGTGGTCACTTTTTTAGAAAATTTTCAAAAAACTGACCACATATGGTCGCTTTTCTGAAAAAGTTTTAAAAAGCGACCACATGTGGTCACTATTTTGGAAAATTTTAGAAATAAAGGTGCTAATTTAAGCTATGGGATTCTATGATCTACATCCCTCCAAGAATACTACTTCATCTTATTACTGTAATCAAATAACCTCAGGTCTAAATCAATGATTACTAGCCATATAACACAATGATTTGTATATCTATCAGTCACAACATTCAAGCCTATCTTTACTACACCCACTTTATGGATCTCTTCATAAAAAACCAGATACCTCAGTCAATTTCACAAATATTTTCACCACATATCTCCTTTCTAACTATTTCACAAAACAAAAGTTCATCCTCCTCCCCGTTTTTTTCTATAACCTTAGCTTGAGTTGCCACACCATAAATTTTATCATAAAGAACATCTACTCTATTATCTAATACATTTCTATGATTCTATAACCACTATCATCCTAACATATGGAGGGTAATTGAGGAACTAAAGTACAAGCATATGAATGAAAGTGACACTATTCAATAATAACTTACATTGGTTGCACTACTCAAGGTGATACCTGTAATATAAGATACCACCCAATAGACACGAAGGGCTTTATACAATAAACACCAAGATAAAAAGTACAATGTCAAAGCATGGACATATGTTGCATAAACAAACTGGACCTTAGGCATGGACATAATTTGAATACATAGGATATTGATAGAATATCCTCTTAAATCAAAGTAGGAGAAATTCACTAGAATAAGAATAGATTTACCATTATTCTTCCCTGAAGCTCACCACCATGAGAAAATTTAAGATACCTTAGTTCATACTCCCCCCTTAGCTCCAAGGTACTATACTGGACTTGCGGACATATCCACCCACTAAGTGTATAAGCAAAACGCTCCGCACAATGGGGGTATCACTATGCACATGAACACCAAACTCACCCCTGACAACTTTAACAAGAAGACACTAAATTATTTTAGGAAATCCCATTCAGGGATATTAATATTATCTTTTACCAACTTCTATAGCCATCACCCTATAATTTAAAATCTCATGGACACATACATCTACATTATATGACACCTAACCATCAATTCTCCACTCATTAGTTTACTAACATTAAACATCTAATCACATAACCTAAAAATTTAATAAAATCATACCTAATGCTCACATCGTCTATCTATAGTTCCCTTAATTCATCTCTAAAGAACATCATATAACAACTTTCTAGACTTCTCCATACTAATAAATTCAGGAACATGAAATAGGTACACATGACACTTATAACTCAAGATCGAGTACACCTTATTCTTATAACTTAAGGCTCTTATCCATCTAATGATATAGCCACAATTTTCTACTTCAACACTAGACCTCATGTATATATCGCAATTTTCTACTCCAATATTTCATAATTTATCAACCCAGGCTTTTTCACAGATTAAATTAAGCCTATCAATTTATCTTTCATAAATCTTACATCACTATCCTCGAGCTACCATTATTTCACCACAGTCAACATCTAGAGTTCAAACTTAATATCTATTACTATTCATGACTTGCCAATGAAACATCTCACACACTATACTAGTCTATCAATTTTTTTCATAGGAAAATCAATCTTAATTCCTTATTTCACTCAACTATAGACTACAAGCATATTTTTCTTCACAATGTTACTACTACACCTTAAAATTTACTACATATCTTCTTACCTACTAAATTTACTTACAACTACTAGATAAAAAATAATGGACCCTCAGTCTAATAAAACCTCATGTAAGGATAGTTGATCTTAATATTTTAACATAACCCATTATGATCTATAGAACATTTACCTTCCTCATATCACATTCACTTATCTATGCATACATCCCACCTATCGTCGAAAGTTCTATAAATGTCACTGAGTTCCTATTTCTAAGATTACCCTAAGTGAATGCTAAATTTAAAAATTAGCCTATTTATACTTTCATTCATAACCTATGATTAATTTTACTACTACAATAAATAGCCATCATGAGCTCATTTCCTATTTTAACTAAATATGCAAATATTTTAACTAACCACTCTTTTTCTACCTACTATCATAAGTTTGCTAATTTTTGTACACCTTAACAAACATCATAAGGGCATACCACCCCCTAACACTTACTTAAAGTTCATGCAAATAAATAACCCCTTTTCACTAAAAAGTTGGACTCACTCCAGCTTCTAAGAATATGATTGCATATCACTAATCTCTGGATCATCGTACTACTAATAAGTCATAACACCATAATTTATACTACCTCTCAGTTTGGACTACAATCTTGGCATTTAGATATGTATCCTTTCCCTTAAGTGATATATCTGCAATAAAGTTTTTGAAAAGGACTGAAGGCATATCTTACCTCTGACTAAAAAGCATAATTCATAAAGCTAGAGGTATACACTCGAGTATTCATCTATGCCAGTGCCATCTTTGACTAGTGCTCCTATTCCCAGAGGTAGGTAGGAGCAATAGGGTAAGTCTTTTATGTCTAGAACCCAGAATAGTATGAGTGGTAAGCCCAATTATCCCTCATGTTCTAAGTTTGGTAAGGATCATAGAGGTAAATGTTTGTGAGGTTAGAAAGGCTATTATGGTTGTGGCCAAGAGGGTCATGGTATTAGAGACTGCCCGCATGCTAGATATTGAAATAGAGATGTTTATCCCCAGACTCAGGCTAACAGTGCACCAGCTTCTCTAGGTCACTCAACCCCTCCTCAGGGTGCATCATCCAGTACTATTAGTGGTCAGACTAGAATTGGTTCTATGCTTTACCATCCTACCAGGAGTAGGAGGATTCTCCTGATGTTGTTACCGGTATGCTTCATGTCTTTTATCTTGATATTTATGTGTTATTAGACCCTGGGTTGAGCTTCTCTAATGTGACCACATTAGTTGCTGTGAATTTTGAGATAAGTTCTAAAAAGATCCCTGAACCTTTCTTGGTTTCTACTCTAGTAGGTGAGTCAGTTATTGCCAAACAAATTTATAAAAAGTATCCTATCACTGTCCTTCATAAAGTTAAATTAGCAGACTTGATAGAGTTAGACATGGTTGATTTTGATCTTATTCTGCGTATGGATTGGCTCCATTCCTATTATTTTTCTATAGATTGTCGCACTCGAGTGGTGAAGTTTCAGTTTCTAGATAAGCCAGTCCTTGAGTGGTCAGATAATTCAATGTCTCCTAAGAGTCATTTCATATCTTATCTTACAGCTAGAAAGTTGATTTCCGAAGGTTGAATTTATGATTTAGTTCAAGTTAAAGACACTAAGTCTGAGATTCCAATTATTTAGTCTTTTCGTGTGGTCAATAAGTTTCCAAATATTTTTCAAGAAAATCTCCAAGTAGTACCTCCTGATAGGGAAATAGAATTTGGTATTATACTTCTGCCAGATACTAAGCCTATTCCTATTCCTCCTTCTCATATGGATCTAGCAAAGCTTAAAGAGTTAAAAGATCAACTCAAGAATCTTTTAGATAAAGGTTTCATAAATCCAAGTACTTCTCTATTGGGTGCTCCAATCCCATTTTTGCAAAAGAAAGATGGTTCTTTGCGCATGTGTATCTACTACCGTCAGTTTAATAAAGTTACAGTCAAGAACAAATATCCTCTTCCTAGAATTGATGACCTATTTGATAAATTGCAAGGTGCAAGTTATTTCTCAAAGATAGACCTTAGATCCGGCTATCATCAGCTTAAAGTAAGGGAATGTGATATTCGAAAAACAAATTTTTGAACTTGTTATGGTTATTTTGTGGTTCTAGCCATATCTTTTGGGATAAATAATTCCCCAGCACCTTTCATAGACCTCATGAATCAAGTGTTCAAATAGTATCTAGACATGTTTGTTATAGTATTCATAGATGAAATCCTTGTGTACTCTCGTAGTGATGATGAACATCTTAAAGTTTTCTTGAAAAATCGTAGATATCATCAATTGTTTGCCAAATTTAGCAAGTTTAAATTTTGGCTAAGATCAGTTGCCTTTCTCAGTCATATTGTTTCCATCGATGTCATAAGAGTTGATCCCTAAAAGGCAGAAGCCATAAGGAACTAGCCTAGACCTATCTCTCCATCAGAGATTAGGAGTTTCTTAGGTCTAGATGGCTATACCACCATTTTGTTAAAGGTTTCTCATCTATTTCATCCCCTATGTCTAGATTGACCCAAAAGAAAGTTAAGTTCCTGTGGTCACTTTCCTGCAAGAAGAGTTTTTAGGAGTTGAAGAATCGGATTACTTCATCCATAGTATTAGTATTACCTAATGGTACCGATGATTTTGTGGTGTATTATGATGCCTATAGAGTTGGTTTGGGTTGTGTGTTGATACTGAAAGGTAAGGTCATAGCCTATATCTCTAGACAGTTGAGGCTTCATGAAAATAATTATCCAACCCATGATATAGAATTAGCTGCTATGGTATTTGCTTTGAAAATATAGAGACACTATCTATATGGTGTTCATGTTGATGTGTTCACCGACCATAAAAGCTTCCAATATGTGATTACTCAGAGGGAGTTGAATTTTTGTAAGAGAAGGTGGTTGGAGTTTTTGAAGGATTATGATATAAGTGTGTTGTATCATTCGGGAAAGGCCAATGTAGTGGCAAACGCCCGTAGTAGATTGTCTATGGGTAGTGTCGCTCATGTGGAGAATGATAATAAAGAATTAGCTCAAGAAGTTCATCGCTTGGCTAGATTGGGTGTTAGGTTTGTCGATTCAGTTGAAGGGAATGTTTGGGTTCAGAGTAGTTCCAAATCTTCCTTAGTTTTTGAAGTGAAGAAGAAGAAAGATATGGATTCTAGTTTGGTCAAACTGAAGGAGTCAATTAAAGACCAAAAGATAGAAGTTTTCTCCTAAGGGAGAGATGGTGTGTTAAGATACCAAAGTCTATTGTGTGTGCCTTGTGTTGATGATTTGAGGTAGAAAATTATGGTGGAAGAGCATGGTGCACGATATTTTATTCATCTAGGTGCTACCAAGATATACCGTGACTTACGGGAGATCTATTGGTGAAATAGTATGAGGAGAGATATAGCAGAGTTCATAGAAAAATATTTAACTTGTCAACAGGTTAAGGTAGGGCACCAAAGACCTAGTGGTACATTGTAAGAGTTTAGTATCACCACTTGGAAGTGGGAAGAGGTGAATATGGATTTTTTAACCGGTTTACCCTAATCACGTCATCATCATGATTTGATTTGGGTTATTGTAGACAGACTGACTAAGTCAGCCCATTTCTTGCCAGTTTACATATTGTATACAACTGAGAATTATGCTAAGTTGTATATCCGAGAGTTAGTCAGATTGGATAAAGTCCCTTGTCTATCATCTCAGATAGAGGTACTCAGTTTACTTTCAGTTTGGAGAGCTTTTTAGAAGGGTCTTAGCAAGTCCATATGAGTTCAACTTTCCACCCTCAGACAGATGGTCAGGTGAAGAGGTCTATCCAAACCCTAGAAGATATGTTAAGGGAATGTGCTCTTGTTTTCAAGGTTAGTTGGGATAAATATTTTCTATTGATTGAGTTTGCTTATAATAACAGTTATCATGGTAGCATTTGAATGGCTCCATTAGAGGCTCTTTATGGAGGGAGATGTAGATCACCCATAAGTTGATTTGTAGTAGGTGAGGTCGCTTTGCTTTGGCCTGATGCAGTGTACGAGGCCATGGAGGAAGTTAAGTTGATTAGAGAGTAATTGAAAATAGCCCAGAGTCGTCAGAAATCCTATGTAGATATGAGAAGAAGGAACCTCAAATTTGTAGTTGGTGATTTTGTATATTTGAAGATTTCACCTATGAAAGGGGTGAAGAAATTTGGCAAGAAGGGGAAGGTTAGTCCCTGATATGTTGGCCCTTATTGAATTTAAGGTCTTGTTGGAAAAGAAGCTTATGAGCTTCAGTTGCCCGCAGACTTTTCAACCGTTCATACTGTATTCCACGTCTCCATGTTTAAGAAGAGCATTAGTGACTCTACCATTGTGGTTCCTATAGAAAGCTCAGATGTTCAGGACAACCTTTCATATGAAGAGATTCTAGTTGTGATTCTAGATCATTAGATCCATATACTAAGGAACAAATAAGTTCCCTTGGTGAAATTTCCTTGGTGGAATCAGTCGGTTAAGGGCTCTATTTGGTAAACAGAAGCAAACATGCTAGCCAAGTATTCTCACCCCTTCTCTGCAAACTCAGATCTAGCTGAAAGTACTACTCTTCCTTAATCCAATTCTTTTCTAATCATACATTCATTTATATAGTTGTCCTCATGTAAGTTCATGCACTCACAGAATTACTCAAAAGCTTAGAATGATTTAGATTTAGTTGCTCAGTTCACTTTAGTTGTGCATGCTATCTTATATTCTTAGATTCCTCAAAAACTTCAGCTAAGCTAGCCACATTCGAGGATGAATGTTCTCAAGGGGGAGATATTATAGTATTCCACAATTTTTCTTGCTTAAACTCATCCCAAAAATGTCAAGGATTATCTCTTAGAATGAATGGTGTTTATTATGTGAGGAATTCTGTAGATTTGGACTTTCCATGATGTAGGAAACTAAATTAGCTTTCCAACGATATAAGATTCGCCTAAATCTGATAACTAGTTAAGAAATGATGGCTATTTTAAGTTCCAGTTGTAAGCACCATCATTTTGGCCCTTAGCGCTTCGCGGAGAAGCGTAATATCACAATTGTAAATTTCAAGTGAGGCCTCGAAATCTTGGCACATTGCAGAGAGGCCCAATTTCCCATTTGGCAATTTTTAGTAAGACCTCGCGATACTGGCGCATCGCGCCAGTGGTCAAAATGACAAACATAAGGGCTCCACGATTGTGTCGGCATCGTGGAGGAAGCCTATTTCCTGTTCGTCCAATTTATAGTGAGCTAACACAATTGTGGCGCGTCGCAGTGGCCACCCAGTTCGCAAAATGTTGTATTTTTTAATTTCGTTTGGGAGTTTAAGAGGGCATTTTGGTCATTCTCCCAACCCCCAATTCATCAAAAAACAGAAGATAAGCATATTTCAAAGCACATTATGCTTTATTCATCATTCCCTCTCAATGCAAAACCTTAGTTCATCAACTTCCTCCCCAAGAAATCTAAGATTCCTTCATTGATTCTCTAAGACAATTCAAGATTGAGATTTCTCAATGCAAAAGCACTAAGAATTCATCCCTAAAGCTTTAATAGGAATCCAAGATTCAAGTTTTCATCAAAGATCATCAATTTAAGGTATGTGGAGTTTGAACAAGGATAAATCTTTCATCCTTGTGCTGAAAACTTTATTTTTATTACAAATTTACTGCAATTTATATGATTTCCCATGAATTTCAAGTTAGAGTTTATATCCATTATCATTATTTGCAAGATTATGATATTTTCCATGATTTAAAAGTTGAATCACATGGTTATGTTTATATTTTCATGCATATTGTTGAGATTTCCAGATTTTAAGATGATTTATGAATGGTTGCATTACCAAGTATGAGTTTTGATATGTTTTAATATGAGTTCAATGCTTGGGTCATTATACCCTACTTAAAGATTGTTGTTTCTAGATTGTTTGTGCTATAATCACCCCGTGACTAGATAATTTTCAGATTTTAGATAAAGATTTGACCTTTTGGTCTCAGAATAGATATGAAATCCACTTTACTGATTTAGATTACAGATTTACAGTTGGTTTTCATTATAAACCATTTGATTACATTTAAAGTGGATTTTTTGGAGATTGAGCATGAGATTGGGAGTAGTATTTAGCACTGAGATGGGTACATTACCTCATTTTCATACCCTAGAACTACGTGCCAACATAAGATTTAGATTATTCCTACTTCTACGTGGATGACTAAGATTGTGATCACTGAAATGAGATTGCTCTATTCCGATGGAAAAGGTAGAACAACCTTAACCTTACAGAGGCTAGTCGTAGGACACCATGTATTCTTACATGGTGTACATGTCGGTTAGAAGAACCTCCCAAATAGATGTCCCCCACTTTTAAAATAGTTTTAGTTATTTAAAGTCTCGAGACAAAGTGTTTACTATGCAGAATAAGTCTCAGACTTCTTGTAGCCTATATGATTTAAGAAAAAGAACAGAATACAGATTTTACAACTAAGTGAAATGAATTACAAGATTCATACTACATGCTTTACTATTCATGATTTATGATTTCTAGATTTCAGATTTACTCAAGCTATATGAGTCATTCACATTTAGCATGCATAATTTGATAAACTGTTGTGGTAGTTTACTTAATGCATGCATCCCCATATACTTAGTACATCCTCAAAGTACTGATCCACATATACATCTATGTGCTACATTATCTCATAATGTAGGTTTAGGTTCTCAATCTCAGCAGTGACAGTGATTTTTGAGCATCTTATCTACATTCTCTACAGTTGGTGAGTCCTCATAGTTCGGGGACTTAGCTATTAATGTTCTCAGTTTATTATTAGATATTCAGTTTAGTCCGAGTCAGCTGGGGTCTATCCCAGGGACTCTGTAGATTTTAGTTAGTAGAGGCTTGCTGGACTACTAGATTCAGTCTTAGATCTCAGTTGTCGTATTCAGACTTTTCAGTATTTGCTTAATCAAATTAATGAGATTAGTACTTTTAGATATATTCATATTATTCAGCTAGTTTTCCATATTTTATCATGATTTTATACTTATATTTCCCTATGTTGAGATTTAGATGTATTAGTAGGCAGCCAGGGTTAGATCAGGACTATTTATAGTTCGGAGCACCGTATGGCATCCCAGGAACTAGATTTTGGGGTGTTATAAACTTAGTATTAGATCCTAAGGTTTAAAGAGTCCTAGGAAATCATACAAGCCACGTTACATAAAGTCTTGATCATTGGTGTGAAGCGTGCCACATCTATGAGCAACAGGCTATGGAGTGTTTTAGGAAAGTTCTTTTATTCTTTCATAATCCATTTTTCTTACATCTATCTCTATATTCTATTAACTTGTGCTCTTTTATGACAGAACATGCCTCATCACAAAGGTAATGCCAATAGAAATGATAGCTAACAGCCTCAACCCACAGATCCTTTGAATGAGAATATGTCATATGTAGAGTTTTAGGCAACTTTTCAGGCGCTAGCCCAAGCTGTGACTGCTAATGTTCAAGGTAATAATCAAGATGCAATTCTACGTTAACTGGATAGGGATTTATCCACAGCTAGAATTTGAGATTTCATATGAATGAACCCGCCAAAATTTTTTAGGTCGAATAGAGGTGAGGAACCATAGGTTTATCTTGATGAGGTGAAGAAGATCACACAAGTGATGCACATTACTAAGGAAGAGAGTGTAGAATTGGCATCCTATAGGCTGAAGGATGTTTTTTACGAGTGGGTAATGATGTGGAAAAAGAGTAGCGGGGAGAATACAACTCTCATGACTTGGTAGACCTTTCAGGATGTGTTCTTAGAAAAATTCTTCCCACTTAAGATAAGGGAAGCTAAGATAGAAGAGTTCATGAACCTGATGCAGGGTTCTATGACAGTGAAGGATTATTACCTCAAGTTCAACTAGTTATCTAAGTATACCCCAGATCAGATGGCTAACCTTAGGTCAAGCATGAGTAAGTTTGTAACCGATGTGTATGGATTGGTAGTTAAAGAGTGTAGAACTACTATGTTTAATAAAGACATGTATCTTTCTAGATTGATGATGCATGCTCAACCTATTGACACAGAAAAAACAAAGGAAAGAGAGAGAGAGAGTAAATTAGAGAGATAGAATAGGGCAATTTGATTATGGTCAGAATAGGTTAAGATAAGGAAACCATTCATAATTTTAGAACCGATCATCTATGCCAGTATCATCTTCATCCAGTACTCCCACTCCCAGAGGTAGGTAGGAGAAGTAGGGTAAGTATTTTATGTCTAGATCCTAATATAGTATGAGTGGTAAGCCTAATCGTCCCCCATGTGCTAAGTATGGTAAGGATCATAGAGGTAAATGTTTGTGGGGTTATAAAGGCTATTATGGTTGTGTCTAGGAGGGTCACGGTATTAGATACTGCCCGCATGCTAGATATTAAAATAGAGATGTTTGTCACCAGACTCAGGCTAATAGTACACCAGCTACTTTAGGTCGCTCAACCCCTTCTCAGGATGTATCATCCAATACTGTTAGCGGTCAACACCAGAATTGATTCTATGCTTTACTATTCCGCCAGGAATAGGAGGATTCTCGTGATATTGTTACTGGTATGCTTTGTGTCTTTTATCTCGATATTTATGTGTTGTTAGATCATAGGATGAGCTTCTCTTATGTGAACACATTAGTTGCTATGAGTTTTCAGATAAGTTCTGAAAAGATCCCTGAGCCTTTTTCAATTTCTACTTCAGTAGGTGAGTTAGTTGTTTCCAAACAAATTTATAAAAACTATCCTATCACCGTTCTTCATAAAGTCATGTTAGAAGACTTGATAGAGTTAGACATGGTTGATTTTGATCTTATTCTGGGTATGGATTGACTCTATTCCTTTATGCTTCTATAGATTATCGCACCTGAATGGTGAAGTTTCCATTTCCAGATGAGCCAGTCTTTGAGTGGTCAGGTAATTCAGTGTCTCCTAAGAGTCATTGCATATCTCATCTTAAAGATAGAATGCTGATTTTCAAAGGTTGTATTTACCATCTTGTTCGAGTTAAAGACACTAAGTCTGAGACTCCAATAATTCAGTCAGTCTGAGTGGTCAATGAGTTTCCTAATGTTTTTCCAGAAGATCTCCTAGGGGTACCTCCCGATAGGGAAATAGAATTTTGTATTGACCTTCTCCCAGATACTCAGCCTATTTCTATTTCTCCTTACCGTATGGCTCCTGCAGATCTTAAGGAGTTGAAAGAGAAACTCAAGGATCTTTTAGATAAAGTTTTCATAAGGCCTAGTATTTCTCCATGGGGTGATACAATCCTATTCGTGCAGAAGAAAGATGATTCTTTGTGCATGTGTATCAACTACCGTCAGTTGAATAAATTTATAGTCAAGAACAAATATCCTTTTCCTAGAATTGATGACCTATTTGATAAATTGCAAGGTGCAAGTTATTTTTCAAAGATAGACCTTAGATCCGGGTATCATCAGCTTAAAGTAAGGAAGTGTGATATTCCAAAGACAACTTTCAGAACCCATTATGGTCATTTTGAGTTTCTAGTCATGTCTTTCGGGCTAACTAATTCCCCAACAGCTTTCATAGACCTCATGAATCGAGTGTTCAAATAGTATCTAGATATGTTTGTCATAGTACATAAATGACATCCTTTTGCACTCTCGTAGTGAGGATGACCATGTAGATCATCTTAAAGTTGTCTTGCAAACTATTAGAGATCATCAATTGTTTGCCAAATTCATCAAGTTTAAATTTTGGCTAAGATCAGTGGCCTTTCTTGGTCATATTATTTCTGCTGATGGAATTAGAATCCATCCCCAAAAGACAAAAGTCATAAAGAATTGTCCTAGACCTATTTCTCCATCAAACATTAGGAGTTTCTTGGGTCTAGCTAGTTATTACCACCATTTTTTTGAAGGTTTATCATCTATTGCATCCCCTATGTCTAGATTGACCTAATAAAAGTTAAGTTCCTGTGGTCAGATTCCTGCGAGAAGAGTTTTCAGGAGTTCAAGACTCGACTCACTTCAGCCCCAGTGTTAATGTTCCCTAATGGTACCGATGGTTTTGTGGTGTATTATGATTCCTATAGAGTTTGTTTAGGTTGTTTGTTTATGCAGAGAGGTAAGGTCATAGCCTATGCCTCTAGACAGTTGAAGCCTCATGAAAAGAATTACCCAACCCATGATCTGGAATCAACTGTTGTGGTGTTTGCTTTGAAAATCTGGAGACACTATCTATATGGTGTTCATGTTGATGTATTCACATACCACAAAAGCTTGCAGTATGTGTTTACTCAGAGGGAGTTGAATTTTATCCAGAAAAGGTGGTTGGAGTTAGTGAAGGATTATGATATGAGTGTGTTATATCATTCGGACAAGGACAATGTAGTGGCAGACGCCCTTAGTAGTTTCTCTATGGATAGTGTTGCTCATGTGGATAATGATAAGAAAGAATTAGCTCAACAAGTTCATCGCTTGGCTAGATTAGGTGTTAGATTGGTCGATTTAGCTAAAGGGAATGTTTGGGTTCAGAGTAGTTCCAAATCTTCCCTAGTTTTGGAATTGAAGGAGAAGCAAGATATGGATTCTAGTTTGGTCAAACCGAAGGAGTAAGTTAAAGACCAAAACATAGATGTTTTCTCCCAAAGGGGAGATGGTATGTTGATATATCAAAGTAGATTGTGTGTTCCTTGTGTTGATGATTTGAGGCAGAGAATTATGGTGGAAGAGCATGGTGCACGATATTTTATTCATCTAGGTGCTACCAAGATATACCGTGACTTACGGGAGATCTATTGGTGAAATAGTATGAGGAGAGATATAGCAGAGTTCATAGCAAAATATTTAACTTGTCAATAGGTTAAGGTAGGGCACCAAAGACCTAGTGGTATATTGTAAGAGTTTAGTATCACCACTCTGAAGTGGGAAGAGGTGAATATGGAGTTTTTAACCGGTTTACCCTAATCACGTCATCATCATGATTTGATTTGGGTTATTGTAGACAGACTGACTAAGTCAGCCCATTTCTTGCCAGTTTACATATTGTATACAGCTAAGAATTATGCTAAGTTGTAAATCCGAGAGTTAGTCAGATTGGATAAAGTCCCTTGTCTATCATCTCAGATAGAGGTACTCCGTTTACTTTCAGTTTGGAGAGCTTTTCAGAAGGGTCTTAGTACCCAAGTCCATCTTAGTTCAGGTTTCCACCCTCAGAAAGATGGCCAGGTGGAGAGGAACATCCAAACTCTAGAAGATATGTTGAGGGCATGTGCTCTTGATTTCAAGGGTAGTTGGGATGAACATTTGCTATTGATTGAGTTTACTTATAATAACATTTATCATGCTAGCATTCGAATGGCTCCGTTCGAGGCTCATTATAGGAGGAGATGTAGATTACCCATAGGTTGGTAGAAGTTGGTGAGGCCACTTTTTTGGGCATGATGCAGTGTATGAGGCCATGGAGAAAGTTAAGCTGATTAGAGAGAGATTGAAAACAGCCCAGAGTCATCAGAACTCTTATGCAGATGTGAGAAGAAGGAACATCAAATTTGAAGTTGGTGATTTTTTATATTTGAAGATTTCATCCATGAAAGGGGTGAAGAGATTCGGCAAGAAGGCGAAACTTAGTCCCTGATATGTTATCCCTTATAGAATTTTGAGTCATATTGGTAAAGTAGCATATGAGCTTGAGTGGCCCACAGACTTATCAGTCGTTCATCCTGTATTCCATGTCTCTATTATTAAGAAGAGTATCAGTGACTCTACCGTTGTGGTTCCTATAGAAAGCTCAGATATTCAGGATAGCCTTTCATACGAAGAGATTCCAGTTGAGATTCTAGATCATCAGATTCGTAGACTAAGGAACAAAGAAGTTCCCTTGGTCAAAGTTCTTTGGCGGAATCAGTCGGTTGAGGGTGCTACTTGGGAAACAGAAGCAGACATGCTACCCAAGTACCCTCACCTCTTCTCTGCAAAATCAGATCTAGCAGAAGGAACTATATTTCCTTAATCCAGTTCTTTTCTAATCATACATTCAGATATATAGTTGTCCTTATGTAAGTTCATGCACTCACAAAATTACTCAAAAGCTTAGAATAATTTAGGTTTAGTTGCTCAGTTCACTTTAGTTGTGTATGCTCTCTTATATTGTCAAATTCCTCAAAAACTTTAACTTAGCTAGCCACATTCTAGGATGAATGTTCCCAAGGGGGAGATATTGTAATACCCCGCGATTTTCCTAGATTAAACTCATCCCGAAAATGTCAAGGATTAGCTCTTAGAATGAAAGATGTTTATTTTGTATGGAATTAGTTAGATTTGCTTTCCAACGATATAAGATTCACCTAAATCTAATAACCAGGTCATAAGTTATGGTTATTTTATGTTCTAGTCTCAAACACCATCATTTGGGACCTTAGCGCGTTGCGGAGAAGCATAATATCACAATTGTCAATTTCTAGTGAGGCCTCGCAATCTTGGTGCGTTGCGGAAATGCCCAATTTCCCATTTGGCAATTTCTAGTAAGACATCGCAATACTGGCTCGTCTGCCTGTGGTCAAAATAACAAACATAAGGGCTACGCGATTGTGGTGCATCATAGAGGGAGCTCATTTCTCATTTGTCCAATTTTTAGTGAGTCACCGCAATTGTGGCACATCGCAGTGGCCGCCCAGTTCCAAAAATGTTGCATTTTTCCGTTTTGTTCGGAGGTTTAAAGAGGGAATTTTGGTCATTCTCCCAACCCCCAATCCATAAAAAATAGAAGATTAGGCATATTTCAAAGCAGATTATGCTTTATTCATCTTTCCCTCTCAAAGCAAAACCTTAGTTCATGAAATTCCTCCCCAATAAATCTAAGATTCCTCCATTAATTCTCCAAGACAATTCAAGATTGAGATTTTTCAATACAAGAGCACTAAGAATTCATCCCCAAAGCTTCAATAGGAATCCAAGATTCAAGTTTTCATCAAAGATCATCAATTTAAGGTATGTGGGGTTTGAACAAGGATAAATCTTTCATCCTTGTGTCCAAAACTTTATTTTTATTACAAATTTACTATAATTTATATGATTTTCCATGAATTTCAAGTTAGGGTTTATACCCTTTATCATTATTTGCAAGATTATGAGATTTTCCATGATTTACAAGTTGAATCACATGATTATGTTTATATTTCCATGCATATTGTTGTGATTTCCCCATTTTAAGGTGATTTATGAATGGTTGAATTACCAAGTATGAATTTTCAGATGTTTTAACATGAGTTTAACGCTTGGGTCATTAGACCCCAATTAAAGATTGTTGTGTTAAGATTGTTTGTGCTATAAGCACCCCATGACTAGATTATTTTCAGATTTTAGATAAAGATTTGACCTTTTAGTCTAAAAATAGATATGAAATCCACTTTACAGATTTAGATTACAGATTTACAGTTGGTTTCCATTATAAACCATTAGATTACTTTTAAAGTGGATTTTTCTCGAGATCTTGAGCATGATATTGGGAGTAGTATTTAGCATCGAGATGTGGACGTTACTACAGTTTCATACCCCAGAATAATGTGCCAATGTAGTATTTAGATTATTCCCATTGCTACGTGGCTGAATGAGATTGTGATCACTGAGATGAGATTATTCTATTTCGATGGCAAGGGTATAACAACCCTAACCTTACGTGGGATAGTCGTGGGATACCGTGGATGCTCATATGGTGTACATGTCGGTTAGAAGAACCTCCCAAATAGATGTCCCCCACTCTTAAAATAGTTTTAATTATTTAAAGTCTTGAGATAAAGTATTTACCATGCATAATAAGTTTTAGACTTCTTGTAGCCTATATGATTTGAGAACAAGAACAGAATACAGATCTTACAACTAAGTGAAATGACTCACATGATTCATACTACATGCTTTACTATTCATGATTTATGATTTCTAGATTTCAAATTTACTCATGCTATGTAAGTAATTTACATTTAGCATGCATGATTTGATAAACTGTGATTGCATTTTATTTATTGCATGCACCCCCATATACTCAGTACATCCTCAAAGTACTAATCCACTTATACATCTATGTGCTACATTGTCTCATAATGTAGGTTCAGGTGCTCAGTCTCAACAACGATAGTGATTTTCGAGCATCTCATCTACATCCCCTGTAGTTGTAAGTCCTCATAGTTCGGGGACTTAGCTATTCATGCTCTCAGTTTATTATTAGATATTTCCATTTAGTCTGAGTCAGCTGGGGCCTGTCCCAGTGACTCTCGAGATTTTAGTTAGTAGAGGCTTATCGGACTACTAGATTTAGTCTTAGATCTTAGTTGTCGTCTTTAGACATTTTAGTATTTGTTTAATCAGATTGATGAGATTAGTACTTTCAGATATATATTCATATTATTTAGATAGTTTTTTTGCATTTTATTATTATTTTATACTTAAATTTTCCCATGTTGAGATTCAGATATATTAGAAGGCATCCCGGGTTAGCTCAGGACTACTTGTAGTTTGGAGCACCATGTGGCATCACGACAACTAGATTTCGGGGCATTACAATAACATAGTACAAGAATAGGGGGAAAGGAACATGAAATGTGACAATTTTAAATTTAATCCTGAACTATGTAGCTCATACCAACCTAAAGACACCTACGTGCTACATGGGTCTGACTCCCTCAACAGGAAGATCTCCAGTCCATGTTAGCCATTCAAATTAGAGAAATTAGGCTAAAGTAACCAATAGTCAATTAGTCTCCTAAAATTATATTATGTAAAGCTGACAGAGTGGTCATGGAATTCCACTGTCGGCAAACGTGATTTCCAGTTTTGGTCCTTCGAGACTACACCTTCTCGATGAGCTACACAATTTTCTATTAGCCCAATTAAAATAGATTTCACATACCATTAGCCATGAAATCATCTATTAAGACATTCCCAATTTGGTATCATCATACCAATAGAATTGCAAGTCATTTCAATTATTTCATACCGTATTCATAATGCATTTAACTATTTAGACTCCAATTTTCATTAAAAATTCATAACAATAGTCCCAAGGGCTCTTTAAAAACCTTATTACATTTTATATGTTAAAGTTATACAAATATTCAAAGGACAGTCTAGACACTATGAAATCTTTGTGTAAAATTCCAAATTATGACAAGGGTTAAGGTTTATGCCATTATCATATCAAGAAATCCGTGAACTTTGTGAAATCCAAATCATCAAATTCCGTCATAATCACCATTTACAAATTCAGTTAGCAGTTCATCGTTTAAATTATGAAGAAAAACCATTAAAACAAGAATAAGCAATGCAAGAGTATAATCACCAAAAAATCCTCAATCATAGTTTGAATTAATCAAACAGAAACATGTAAATATCAAGTAATTTGATGCAATAACATAATAAGTAAAGTAAGGAGTGCCTAACATGCCTTTTTGATGTAAAGAATTTGAGAAGAACTTGAATTTGAAGCTTTTGAAGATTGAATTTTGGAGAAAAATTCTTATTTGATGTTCTTGATAATATTAGAGGAGATAAATCGTGTATTTGGATTATGAGATGAGGGAAAACACATTAGTAATAGTTATAGGATAATTTAGGACGTAAATGACTAGTTTCTCCTAAAAAAAACTTAAGAGAAACATGAGTTTTAGTGTCTCTGGGAACATAAGCGTGCCACACTCTTAATTCGGAGAACATAGGGCGTACCATGCTCTTATCGCAGAGCACTCAGGGCATGTCACACCCTTATCGGGACCCTCACTGGTTCACCCTCATCAAGGCTCATAACATTTCACTCGGGTATCAGATTAAGGCAAAATCAGATGGGTTCGAAAGAGGACTCAATTACCTTTTATTTGGTGGGTGTTGAGCTCTAAAACTCAATATATTCTAAAAGTTATACATGTTTAATGTTAACTCTTGTAGGACCGAATACCAAAATTCAGTTGATACCAAAAGTTCTCAACTCAACTATGCTCTAAGTGTTTTCTATGAACATTCTTCACATCTATAGCACTTTACATACTAGGTAAATGATCATGATACTTATATTTACATAGAAATAATTGAGTTCGAGTTTATACACGTAGGCACGAAGGTTCAAATTCTAGCCCGAAAATATAGGGTGTTACAAAACTAGACTGATTTATTTATCTGATTTTGATTTAATATAGAGTAAGAAGTAAAACAAACTTATCAATATTATAGTATTAATTTGAAAAATGTACAATGTTTCAAAAATGTCCTTTAATTTTATGATTTTGAATATGGCACACAAAAATTGGAATGAAAGAATTGTAGAAAAGAAAAGAGATATTATTTTTAATAAAATATAAAAAAGATAAATTAATTAAAATTGATGGAGTATTAATTTTCTAAAGTATTTTCAATTTCCTGTCCAAAAGACTCAATAGTCAATAGAACTAACCTTGTGTCAACGTGTTCTCACTTTCACCACAAGATCAAACTAACATACTATATTATTTTATCTGAATTTTCTCAACAAACTTCTATTTTTCAATGTTTTTTGTTACCCCCTCTTTATCCAGTATTAGAATTTGATTAATTCAAATTCACTTCAGAAAGTCTCATGATGGGATAAACCTTTTTACTAAAGGTGACTTTTTATCCATATCTCGAATCTGAAATATTTGATTAAAAAAAAATGCGTACTTATCACTTCACCATAATTTTCGATTATATTTTCAACTCTCAACAAACTTAGAACACATATTAAACTGGTTAAAAGTTACTTAAAACCCCTTAAGAAAATAGAAAACAAAACAATTTTATTCTTTAAAAAATATGAATTACTATCCCTTCATTTTGGTAATTATTGTTATTATCATCATTCTTGAAATTTGTTTCACCAAAACTCATTATCCTAATACAATTTGTACTGAAAATGACTAAAAATCTCTTATTGAATTTCAGAATGGACTATATGATTACACAAATCATTTCTCATCATGAACAGGACTAGATTGTTGCAAATATGATGGAATCTATTGTCATAAGAAAACAAGAAATGTTAAAATTGATTTACATTACAAGAATTATCTTGTTGATGGTGATATTCCACAAAGGGTGTTCGATAATCATAAGAAAAATTTCTTAAGAGGTTATTTAAGTCCCTCTTTAGTTAAATTGGAACGTGTTGAGTTACTTGGACTTGAGTTATAATTACTTTGCAAGTATCCAAATTCGACCATTTTTTGGATTGTTAAGGAATTTGAGATTTCTTAATCTTTTGTGTGGTGGATTTGGTGGTTACATTCCAAATAATCTTGGGAATTCGTCAATATTAGAACATTTATATCTTGGTGGATGTTATGGTAATGTTATAAGACCAGGAAAAGACTTCAAAGTTGATAGTTTTAGTTGGATATCTCAGCTTTCTTCTTTGAAAAGTATTGAACTGTCTCAATTTTCTATTGAAGATACTAAAGATCTTTGGAATTCAATTAACATGTTACCTTTATTGCTTTTATTGAACTTAGAAGGTTGTAACCTTATTATCTTTCCTTGTTTACACAAATGAATTTCAAATCTCTTAGTTCACTCAATATCCGAGATAACGCGATTGGAGTGAACTTTGAAAATTCCACTATTATCCCTCCATGGTTTTCTAATCTTACAAGTTTCATGAATCTTGATCATGGTCAAAACAACTTTGATCATCCAACTAATGTTTTTGAGAAGCTTAGTTCACTAAGAGTGTTAGATATTTCCAGTAATGGATTTGGCGATTCGTTGTTGAGTTCATTGAATAAGTTGAACAACTTGGTTTATTTGGATTTGTTGGGGAATGACATTCATTATTCTAATCTCCATTTACTTGGAAATTTGACTTCAGTTTCTGTCCTGAAGTTGAGGTACAGTGAGTTAAAAAGACTAGTTCCCGAGGCCTTAACGAGTATTTCGTTTGAGTATTCTTGATTTGTCAGAAAATGAAATCAGTAGATTGCTTCCAAATTTTGTAAGAGATCCATTGGGTTGTCTTGAGAATTATTTGAAGGATCTATACATAGGGAATACAAAATTCAGTGACTCCTTTCCTAAAGAAATGACAATGCACAAGAATCTTGAAGTTTTTGACAGTACTAATAGCTTCTTATATGGTGAAATTCCACATTCAATAGGTAGTCTGTCAAATTTAAGGTCTTTATGGTTAGAAAAAAACAAGTTGAATGAGAGAATTCCTTTGAGTATTTGACAGTTATCGAATCTTGAAGAACTAGATATATTGAAGAACAAGTTCACCGGTATAGTTTTTGAAGTCCATTTTGCAAAACTCAACAAATTGAAGAAATCCTACTTGTCTGAAAACTTAATCCTGAATGTTACTTCCAACTAGTCTTCACCTTTGCGATTTAAGGATATTGGAATGACACCAATAAAAGTTGGTCCTTATTTTCCTCAATTGCTACAAAAATAATCAATTCTTGAAATCTTATGTCTGATGCTAACATTACTAATATGATACCAAATTGATTGAGCAATATAACATTGTTCACGACAACTCTGGATCTTTCTGTTAACCAATTGGTAGGTAGTACAAATGTTTTGAGTGATGCACAACTTTTGACATCAGTTGATCTTTCTAAGAATCTATTCTCCAGACAAATCCCTTCATATTTAAGTAACTTGGAGTAATTGAGATCATTAAATCTTGCCGATAGTAGTCATGAAGCTGAAATCTAAAGATCTTTAGGTGATTTTCCACTAAGTTTTTTTGCATTTACAAAAGATCAAGTTACAAAGTAAAACCTCTTAGCCCTTGAAAAACTTGACACCATTACAAAGACTAGAGTTGGTAGAAAACAAATTGAAGGATGTTTTTCCTACATGGATCGGGGAAAAGTTGCAAAGTTTGGAACTCTTAGAGGCTAAATTCGAATCAATTTTATGGTGTTATCTCATTATAACTATGTCAAATTTCATCTCTATGTTGGTTAAATCTTGCTGGTAACAACTTGTATGGAACTATTCCACATTGTTTTAGCAACTTTTTGTGTAAGAGTTCGGGTGCTTTTTATGGACCTGGTGAAGTATTTAGACAAAGAGTTGAAACTTTCATGAAAGGAATACCACTTGAGTATGTTGGTGAATGAATTTTGTGTTAAGTCCTTAGTTTTGATAATTGACAAATTCATAGTTTGGGAACTGTTGTTCCCTGGAGCCTTTATTGAGATGACAAAGGCCTTTTACGTATTAGTAAATAGGTTGGGCTCACTAATCGCTGTCACAGTCAATAGTCTAGCTGACATAAAGTACAAAACTTGGTGAAAAGTTGTTGCCACCTTTTTGCCTCGATCAATGAGATTGCTTCTAGGTTTTCCTGTGTTAAGATATATAATGCTCATCTTTCTCAACAAGAAAACCAACACTTCCATATACTTACAATCAAATATCATAGTGTTGCAGCGCTGCAAATGAAATGATAGAACTATAACAAGGAACTTGTTGTTCATCGAATTTATCTTTATTTCCTTGTTATAGTTGAGTCTTTGTAATCTGTACTTAAAAGCTTGCCTATGTTTTCTTATGATTGTAGTAGGTGTTGTGGTGTAATTAAATTTTCGTAATCATCTAGAGTTATGTGATTGTCCAAGCTAGAGTTAGATTAAGGAGTCTAGTTAGATTTAGATGAAGGTGTTGTCAGCTAGAGTTTGCTAGTGTGAGAAGCAGTAGGTTACTACTTGGTTTTCCTTGTTATAGATTTATTGCTAGGAAACAAAGGATTAGGAGTTTAATCCTTGGAGTCTGCATTCAAGAGGTTGCTTTAACATAGTGGAGCTTGAATTCCTGGAGGCAGGTCATGGATTTTCTCTCTTGAGCAATGAGTTTCCACTTAAAAATACCGTGTCTTTACTTTTTTGTATTCTTGCACTATTTATTTCATTCATCTCCTAATTCGTGTTGCGCGTGTGATACTTAAAACTGTTCCCTGAGTTGAGAATCAACCTGCTCCAACCCTTCAGATGGTATTAGAGCGAGTCTTCCATAATAAGGATAACACCTTGGAAGGATCTTGAGAAATAAGGCTTCACAAGCTACCTACACCTCCGAAGTTAGTGAAATAACTCAAATTGCAAAAAGAGTTCTCACAATTTTGGGTAGATCTGAAGCTTTGTCTAAAAAAGGGAAGCAAAGATTCACTATAAAGTATAACTGGAGATCTGAGGCTGACAAGATTCCTAGTCAGGTTCTTGCAACTTGTTGGAATGAATCATCAAGTGACTCAACAAAGTCTAAGAAAAGAGAGATATTCCCATCATGGCAATAGAAGAAAAGGTACATGTCTCTGATGCCCTCCTTGCTCTGATAGCAGACACCTTGAAAGTGAAAATAAACCTACCATTCCCCAAGACATCAAAGAAAGTTAAGAGGATTACTCTTTGAGTAGGATCAGATCTCTTACCACCTTGCAAATTGACTCTTTAAATGATCCAGCTAAAGATAAAAAGAATCTGAAAGAGGCTTGGGAAAAGTGAGGAAGAGATAATTAAGATGAGTGTTCAAGTAGCAGAACTCACAAATGAAAGAATAGATTAATGGACAAACTGGAAAAATATGCAAATGAAATAACAATTCTGAATATGCAAGTACCAGAGCAACAAAAAACTTGTAAGGCCCTTAAATGTGAAAATGATGAGCTGAACAAGACAGTAGATGAGATCTCTAGAATGGATCTCAAGGGTAAAGTTGAAGGGAGTAGGATTCAATTTCAGTTGGAAGAAGATTTGAAAAATACCAAGTATGAACTGTTTACTTTATTGGACATAAATTCTTTCCTTATGGAGGAACTTAACAAAGTTAAAACTGACCATAAGAAAATGCTTAAGTGGACTGTCTCTTTACCAACAATGGCAAACCCTGACTGCCAAGGAGATGGATCTGACTTCTCATCTAGACTTACAATAAGTGAGAATAATGTCTCATGAACTTAATATGGAAAGGATGGTCACTTCAAAGAGGAGTGTTATTCCAAGACTAGAGTCTTGAAAGATAAGAAAAGCTTTACAATGCCTTAAAGAAGCAAGCAACGATGGCCAAACTAGAGTAAGAAGAAGTTAATCCTTCCTCTGTCATCTTATTGGGAACTCATTCTTAAATGGGTTCCTAAATCTAACAAATGATTAATGATGTCGGGAATGACAAGAGGGAGCAACCAACCAACATAGGTTGACAATAATGGTTGCTCAGAGATCTTGAATAAAGAATTAAAGTTTACCTCTTGCTGAATACTCACAGTGGAGACATGTCTCCATAACAATGGAGTCAATACAAGTGCATGATGGCTCTATGCAATCAAAAGAGAGGTTGCTTGAAACATTAAAGGAATAATCCTTGGTACATCCCTAGTAATAAAAATAAGGGGCTGGTTGAGTGTCTCAAGAAAGGGTAGATCTGGTAAAGTCGTATGAATAAAGGAATCTCTCCTGATTCTTCTTCTATGTTTATGAACTGGTGAGTAGGCATTCAGGCCAAATAATGCCTTATATGTATAATTCTATCTTATATCTTTACATATATACACCCATGGCAAGAAAGGAAAGATATAAACGAAGTGGTGAGACATAAGCAGATCGTTGAATTCTATAATCACTTAGAGACCTAGTTCCTAATCAAGTCTGTACCACTTGTTGTTTATAAAAAATAACTAGTATAAATATTTAATAAATGTTCCAAGTCACTCTTCCTCCTCTTTTACAAGCTTTCACTTATATTCTAAACTCAACAGATGGGTCCATATGAATGAACACGTATTTTCAAATGCATCATTCCCTTTAATCTCAACCGTACTTTCATAACCTATATAAGGCTCAAAATACAATTAGTTTCTCTCTCTTATTCAAAGTCCTTTCTCATTCAAACTCATCAGTTCCTAAATCACTCTCGAGGAAATTAAAAAGCTTGAATCCCCCCTATACTATAGTCCTTCTAACCCCTAAAAAATGTTCTACTCATTTTCCTCTTCCTAGAAAGATGAACCTCTTCCTTTAAAATTTGTTGATACTCCCTCAATACCTTCAGATTTAGAAGAATATTTTGCCATTACTGAATACACTCCCTTCTCCTTACAACAAATTGCAAAAACTCATTATTCTCATAAAAGGATGAGCCAACCCAATGACTTTTTATCTTAAGGAACTACTAGTATCAATCCCTCCGAAAGTAAATTTCATGACCCTACTAATTCATTAGTCTTGCATACTAGATGACAAAAGAATCCCCCTAAGGATATTATTGATGAAAATATAGTGATTCTATCTGTTTTTAATGCATCTGGTGATAATTAGAGTAATGGGGGTGGTACTGATATTAAGAATGAGAAACCATTGTCCTGTAAAACTTCGAAGAAAAGATCCACTTCCTCAACACCCGGGACAAGGTCAAGTACTTGGAACATAATAATGGATGTTCTGGAGAGAAGGAGAGTGCTAAAGAAAGAAGAATGCCTAAGAAATGTGGAACTGATATAGTTGAACAAGATCTTGATGATACTGATAGTGTGATTGAGAAAATGTTTGAAGGATTGAGAATATCCAAAGATATGTCCCAGTACTATGATCATACTTCTCCTATTCAGGAACATGTAGAGAAAGTATGAATTTCCTCACAGAGAAAAGGAAAAAAGTATGTTAGCTGTAAGATCCTTGGCATTCCTACAGTAGGGGTTAAGACCATCAGATCAGGAGAAGGATCTACACAATTTGTGGGAATCTGTAGTGGTCCTGATGATTTGAAAAATAAGTTTATCAACAAAAAGGTTTTAAAGGGGGATATTAGCTGTTGTTTGAATTAATACACAGGGCCCTCCTTCTCAGATCTAAAAAAAGGGGTACTATGACTGGACATAATCTTATCTCATGGAAATGTTGTTCATATATCAGAAGGTGAACCTTCCTGTAATTTTTATCGATCATTTTAGTACATACATTATTGCAAATTATGGTGATCAGAATTTACCTTTTATTTTTTTTGGTTAAATAGAGTGTTTTCCTACGTTTTCGTTAAATGTGGCAAGGGAAAGAAAGGGTCAGTAAACCATATATTTAACTTCACCACCCTGGAAGAAAATGAATGTATCCATAAGAAAGGGAGTGTAACTCCCCTAGAGTATACCCTAGGTGTCACACGGTTCTTACAGTCCCGAGGGACCACAAGGTAACCCATGATATGGTACCTACTGTGAGCACTGAATAATATAATCATAAATTCGGAAGAATAATTGATATGCCATAAGGTTTTAAAAAATGAATTATGAATCCGAGAAACATAGTTACCCAAGTCTGACAAAAACACTGGAATCTGAATAAAATAAATAACTAACTATAGTGTAAACTGAAGTCTGAATACTGCATAACTGACTCTAATGTCTGAAAGCCTCTAAACTGAATGACAAGAAGTTGATGAAACAGGACCCAACTAAATTCAAGTAACTACTAAACTAAAAAAATGAAATAGAAATACTCCGTCCTCAAATTATGAGGACTCACCACTGCTACTGCTGAGATGTATGAAATGTCTAAGCACGGTCTGGGAACTGGGCGTCAAAACCTATGATATAATATATCATAGCGCAAGAAAATGTGTACGATCAATACTTTGAATGTACTGGTATGCTAAATAAGGTAGGCCGATATGCATGGTTTCATGAACAGGAATAATAAATTATCTGAATGTACATGTAAAGCATGAAGTACTGAATAGAGAGCATGAAATTTGTAGTTATTAGAAATATGTGAAATCTATAAATCTGTGAATGCATGACGGTAAGTAAACAGTGAAGATACATGAAAATCTATAGATACTGAGGATTCATGACCAAGCACATAATATGAACTAAATATAAGTCTATAAAATGAAATACTGAAATATCTAATATCCACACGCCTTGTTTAAACAACAGTCAGACTGAACTATTGATCTGATTATTAGACTGAGACTTTGGGAGCTATCATTTAACCGATATGCCCCGATCTGAGCTAATAGGGGTCCAACTTAAAACCCCAGCTGGAAGGGTGTTAATACCGTGCGACGGGTACTAACGCTGGCTATGTAAATCCACTATACTGATATACTATCCGAATGACTAAGGGTGTCAAGCCTGAACTGACGGGTGATCCCTACAAGATGTCATGCCTAATCTGATGGGTGACTTATCATATCCTACGCTGGCTATGTAGTTCTGGAGTATAGGGACTGCTACTAACGACTTTACCTATCTGATGGGGAAGCCTCCATCCCTACACTCGCTTTGCTCTAAATCCTATTCCCAACTGAAAGACACTGCAATACTAGATTATTCTGAGTTTAACAGACTGATAACTGGCTGTCCTGATAATGCTCAAAGTATGTTCTGAAGACTATTATGTAATGTACTGAGACTAAACTAAGTAAACAACTATGGTTTTCGAGTATTCAATACCTCCAGGACTCGAAAACAATAATAGTAAAATGACACTAAAGCTTGGAGGCAAAGCATGAAGGTTTTGATTAAATTAATCACTCTTGTAGGCATTTTATCAAACACTTAGAGTTCATGGTTTGATCAAATAATAGGAATGCCATGGAACTTGTAGTAAAAATATGAATTCAATATGAATAAAACTAAATCATGATTTAATTCAAGGAATGATAACATTAAAACATGGAGAATTGAATAAAAATAATAATTTCATTGAAACATGGTATTAAATCATAGTGCATGGAGATTCATGGGTGAAATCATAATTTAAAATCAAATAACTTGAAGAGATCACAATTTTTTTTTATTTAAATAGGATACTTGGACTCCATAGGTGAAAAGAACCCCTGGATGAACATCTAACATACCTGAGTTAATGAATTTGGAAGGATTGATGGTGATTTCTTTAGATTTAGCCTTGACTTTTTGAGCTAGGGTTTCTTAATCTTGAAAAGGAGATCTTTAATTTGAGAGAAATTGAATAATGATGAGTATTTAGGTCAATTAGGGGTTAAATTTTGTGGGACGAGTTTAAGTCTTAGGAAAAAAACCCAAATACCCCTAAACAAATTTAAAAATGCAAGCTGGAAACTAAAGATCTCAATTTTTGGCCCTGGCGCAATAACACGCCAAACCACTGGAAAAGGGATAATTAGGAAGCTGGATAATGGTGCAATGCGGTAATATCACGGTCCTTCACTGGAATGCCATTTTGGCCACCTCCGCAATGAGCCATAATCGCGGAGGCTCACTAGAAATGCCAAATGTGAACTGGGTCCTTAGCGCGATGCGCCAACATCATGGAACCATACTGGAAACTGACAATTGTTATTTAGACTAGCTTCGAGATTCGGTAAGGGTCAAAATGATGGTGTTTAATGACTGAAACGTAAAATCACCAAAACTTCTTACCCGATTATCAAATTTTGTTGAATTTTATATCGTTGGCAAGCTAATTGAATTTACCTACGTAATGACAGGATTTAAACTGAAAATTACTGAGTATTTTGGAAATTTTATATATGAATACTAATGTATTGGGAATTATATTATGCTAGGGAAATATGGGGTATTATAATATCTCCCTCTTGGGATCATTCATCCTCGAATGAGACTAGTTAAGCTGAGAAAAACTGATGGACTGAGCTTACACACTAAACATGCATATCTAATGTATAAAATGCATGACTGAACTGACTTATAAATGTACGACTGAGATAAACATGATGTGCAATTGAAACTGAGCATGATAGAGAGAAATCTTAAGAAGATTAGTACCTTAAACCAAATTTGAATTCTCGGAGAAAAGTTGAGGATACTTGGTTCGTATATATGCTTCTGCTTCCTAAGTGGCTCCCTCAACGGACTAATTCTGCCAAAGAACTTTGACTAGTGGAACCTCTTTGTTCCTTTGTCTACGAACTTGATGATAAGGAATTTTGACTGGAACTTCCTCAAAGGAAAGACTGTTCTGAACATCTACACTTTCTATGGGAACAACTGCAGCTGGATTAGTAATACACTTATTCAACAATGACACATGGAACACTAGGTGTACTGAAGCTAGATATTAAGGCAACTTAAGATTGTAAGCTACCTTTCTGAAATGACTGAGAATTCTGAAGGGAGCTACATATCAGGGACTAATTTTTCCTTTCTTGCCAAATCTTTTCACTCCCTTCATGGGAGAGATTTTCAAGTACACCAAATCACCTACTTCAAACTCGAGATCCTTTCTCCTCATATCTACATATGATTTTTGTCAGCTCTGGGCTGTTCTAAGCCTCTCTCTGATCAACTGAACCTTCTCTAAGGCATCAAACACCAAGTCAGGCCCTACTACTGTAGCGTCACCTACTTCAAACCAACCAATTGGAGATCTACATCTCCTACCATCGAGAGATTTAAAAAGAGCCATCTCGATACTAGAATGATAGATGTTATTATATGCAAGTTCAATCAAAGGCAAGTGGTTATCCCAACTACCCTTGAAATCTACAACGCATGCTCTCAGCATATCCTTTAGAGTCTGAATGATCCGTTTTGCTTGACCATCCATTTGAGTGTGGAAAGCTGTACTAAGGTGGACTTGGGTACCAAGACCCTTTTAGAATGCCTTCCAGAATTAAGAGGTAAACTGGGTACCTCTATATGAGATGATAGATAAGGGAACACCATGTAATCTAACCAACTCTCTGTGATAGAGTTTGGTGTAGTCCTCATCTGAGTAAGAGGTATGGACTGGTATGAAATAAGATGATTTGGTCATCCTGTCTACGATAATGCAAATAGAATCATGTTGATAAAGGGTACGAGGTAAACCTATCATGAAATCTATGTTCACTTCTTTCCATTTCCATGTGGAAATACTGAACTCCTGCATGTACCCACTAGGCTTCTGATGCTCAATCTTACCTTGCTGACTTGTAGAGAATTTAGATACAAACTCGGAAATATCCCTCTTTATCCCACTCCACCAATAGATCTTCCACAAATCATGGTACATCTTAGTGGCCCCTGGATTTATAGAGTAACGTGCACCATGCACTTCAACAAGAATTCATTGCCTCAAATCTTCTATATCAGGCACACACAATCTACCCTGACAACACAAAACACCATCTTCCCTTTGGGAGAAAACCTCCATTTTCTAATCTCTGATTGATTTTTTCAACTTAACTAGACTAGGATCTCTATCCTGATTTTTCTTCTCCTTGGAAACTAGAGATGATTCAACGCTACTTGCACCCACACACTACCCTCTGCTGAGTCAACTAAGCGAACGCCTAGTCGGTCAAGCTGATGAACTTCCTGAGCTAACTTTTTATTCCCATCCTCAACATGAGCACACTACCCATAGACATTCTACTAAGAGCATCAACCACTATATTGGCCTTGCCTGGATGATACAGAACACTTATGTCATAATCTTTAAAGAACTCTAACCACCTTCTCTGATGCAGATTTAAATCTTTCTTAGAGAATACATACTGCAGGCTCTTATGGTGAGTGAACATATCTACGTGCACTCCATACAACTAATGCCTCCAAATAGTTAAGCCAAACACTACAGCTGGTAGCTCTAGATCATGAGTCAGATAAATTTTCTCATGAGGCTTAAGCTGCCTAGAGGAATAGGCTATGAACTTTCCTCTCTGTATGAGGACACAACCCAAACCTACTCTGGATGCATCACAGTACACAACAAACCCATCTAAACCATATAGTAGAGTCAAAACTTGGGCTAAGGTGAGTCGAGTCTTCAACTCCTAAAAACTCTTCTTGTAAGAATATGACCACTGAAACTTGACTTTCTTCTGTTTCAATCTGTACATGGGGGATGCAATAGAAGAAAATCTTTCAATAAAACAATGGTAATAGCCAGCCAAACACAAGAAACTCCTAATATCTAATGGAGAAATAGGTCTAGGCAAGTTTCTCATCGCCTCGATATTTTGAAGATCAACCTTAATTCCATCACCAAAAATAATATGGCTAAGGAAAACTACCGATCTTAGCCAAAATTCACACTTACTGAATTTAGCAAACAACTGTTGAGCTCTAAGAGCTTGTAACACTATTCTAAGATGGTCTTCATGATCACTTTTGCTACGAAAATAAATAAGGATATCATCAATGAAGACTATGATGAACATATCCAAGTACTACTTGAACACTTAGTTCTTCAAGTCTATGAAGGCTGCTGGGGAATTCGTGAGACCAGAGGACAGAACTTGAAACTCAAAATAACCATACCGGATTTGGAAAACTATTTTCAGAATGTCACATTCCCTGACTCTAAGCTGATGATAGCCTAATTTGAGGTCTATCTTTGAAAAGTAGATGGCAACCTAAAATTGGTCAAATAAGTCATTGATTCTAGAAAGTGGATATCTATTCTTGATTGTGACTTTGTTTAACTGACGATAGTCTATGCACATTCTAAGAGAAAGATCTTTCTTACGCACGAATAGAACAGTTGTGCCCTACGGGGAGATACTGGGTCTGATGAATCCCTTATCTAGGAGATCTTTAAACTGTTCTTTTAAATCTTTGAGTTCTGCTAGAGCCATTCTCCATGGAAGAATAGATATGGGTTGAGTGTCTGGGTAAAGGCCTATTCCAAAGTCAATTTCTCTTTCGGGAGGAACTCCAGGAATATCTTCAGAGAGCACATCTAGAAATTCCCTCACTACTGAAACTGACTCAAGAGCTAGAGTTTATAAATTTGAGCCTTTGACTCAAACAAGATGGTAAATACACCCCCTTTAATATCATCTTTCTCATTCTAAGGTATGAAATCAGCTGACCTCTAAGAGCTATGGTATAACCCCTCTATTCAAGGATTAGTTCATTTGGGAACTAAAAATAAACTATTCTATTTCTATAATCAAATGAGGCATAGCATGAGTGAAGACAATTCATGACGATTATGATGTCAACATCCATTATCTCTAAATCCATAAGATCAAATGAGGTAGCTTTCTGAGATATTGTGATCGGACAGTTCCTGTATACCTGTCTAGCTATAATGAAAACACCTATTAGGGTAGACACTGAAAAAGGCTCTGCTAGAGTTTCAAGACTAACTTCGAAATTGATGGCTAGATATGGAGTTACAAAAGAAAAAGAAGATTCGGGGTCTAGTAAAGCAAAAACATATAGGTGAAAGAAAGAAAAAATCCAGGGTCTAGTAAAGGATAAATATGTAAGTGAAAGACCTGCAACGTACCAACAACTATGTCAAGAGAATTTTCTTGAACTTTATGGGACTGAAGAGCATATAATCTATTCGGATGTTGACCACTAGTAGCACTGGAAGAGGCACCCTATTGAGTTGGGCAACCGGATGAAACTAACTACTAATTAGACTGGCCTTATTGGTTTAAATCCCTACCTTTTTGAGTAGTTACCTGACACTCCCAAATACGATGGTCTGGCTTGCCATACCCAAATCACACATCACTACCCACTCTATACTCACCCTGATGGTGCCTGCCATACTTATAACATAGAGGGTTCATACAGGCACTGCAAATACTGCCTTAGGACTCAGATCCTGGTGCTCTATCCCTATTATCATTTCTAAATTTGGGTACTGGGGTACTGGCTAAAGAGGGTGGTGGGGCTGAAGACCTCTGATGAAACTGAGGATGGTTACTACCTTCTGATCTTGGCTGACTGAAACTAAAACTACCCATTATAGCTCTCTTATTTCCTCTCTCCTTCACATTAATATTTTCTTCCTCAATTTGTTAAGCATGGACCATCAACCTAGACAAGTACATCTCCCTAATCAGTATTCCAGGCCTACACTCCTTAACTACACTATCAAATTCACCAGTACCAAACTTACTTATCTTGGATCTGCTGTCTGCTACTACATGAGGAGCATATCTATCTAACTAAGTAAACTTGAGGGAATACTCTTTCATGCTCATGCTGCCCTACCTTAAGTTAATAAATTCTAACACCTTGGCCTCTCTCAACTCTAATGGGAAGAATCTATCTAAGAAAGTTGTGGCAAACTCTTCCCATTCTACAGGCCCTATATCAACACCCCTATCAACCTTTCACTGCTTAAACCAAGTATGGGCTATATCATGCAACTGATATGTAGCCAAATCATCACTCCCACTAGATGTTACCCCCATAGTATCCATTACCTTTTGAATTATATCTAAGAATTCTAATGGATCCTCTTCAGACTTGGATCATGTGAAATAAGGAGGATTCATTCGGGTGAAGTCCAAAATTCTGGTTGCAGTAGTACTAGACAATGGGTTGGCTTGAACAACAGCTAGCCATTTGTTCCGTGCTACTACAGACTTTGTTAGAGTGGTGAACACAACTTCGAATTCTGCGTGAGAGACATGCTTGTCCAAAGGTTCTACTTAGATGGTCTAAGGTGTTGGATGGTTTTGTGCTCCTCTTCTATTATTCTTTTGGGAGGCATGTTCTGTAAACGGAAGGAAGAAATGGATTAGGCTAAGAGTTTAACATAAGCTCATGCTTACTCGCATGGCATGAATACTGAAAGAAGGGAAACCTTTCCTAAATGCCCTGTAGCCTCTCATCCATAAGTGTGGCATGCTATATACCCATGTACAAAGCTTTACTTGACGCATTTTTTAGACTTCCTAGGACACTTTAAAACCTTAGGCTTTATACCAAATTTGTAACACCTCAAGAGTACACCCTAGGAATCATACAATGCTTACAGTCTCGAGGGACCACAAACTAACCCATGAACTAGTACCTGCTATGAGAACTGAATAACATAATTATAAATACGAAATAATAACTGATATGCCATAATTTTTTTAAAAATGAATTATGAATCTGAAGAACATAGTTATCTGAGTCTGATGAAAACACTGGAATATGATTAAATTGAATAACTAATTGTAGTGTAAACTAAAGTCTGAATACTGAATAACTGACTCTAATGTTTGAAAGCCTCTAAAATGAATGACTGGAAGTCGATGGGACATGCCCCAACTAACTTTAAGTAACTACTAAACTAAAAACATGAAATAGAAATACTCTATCCTCCAAATATGAGGACTCACTACTGCTACTGCTGAGATGTCTAAAATGTCTAAGTGCAGTCTGGGAGCTGGGCATCAGAACCTATGATATAATAAATCATAGTGTAAGAAAAGCTATGAGATCAGTAATTTGAATATACTAGTATGTTAAATAAGGTATGCTGATATACATGGTTTCATGAACAAGAATAATAAATTATCTGAATATACATGTAAAGCATGGAGTATTAAATAGTGAGTATAAAATCTATAGATACTGGAAATATGTTAAAGCTGTAAATACTGTGTATGCATGAAGGTTTGTAAACACTGAAGATATGTGAAAATCTATAGATACTGAGGATGCATGACCAAGAACATGACATGAAATGAATATAAGTCTATAAACTAAAATACTGAAATATCTGATATTTGTATGCCTTGATCAAATAACATTGAGACTGAACTACTAATCTGATTATTAGATTGAGAATGTGGGAGATATCATCTAACCGACATGCCCCGATCTGAGCTAATCGAGGTCCAACCAGAAACCCTGGTTGGAAGGGTGTTAATACCATGCCATAGGTACTAATACTAGTTATGTGGATACATTATACTGATATACCGTCCGAAGGACTAAGGGTGTCAAGCCTGAACTGACTGGTGACCCCTGCGAGATAGTCAAGCCTAATATAACGGGTGACTCCTCATATCCTACGCTGGCTACATAGTTATTAAGTATAGGGACTACTATTAACGACTCTACCTATCTGACGGGGAAGCCACCATCCCTACACTCGCTCAATGCTGACTCCTACTCCCTACTTAAAGACACTACAATACTAGATGTTCTGAGTTTAACTGACTGATATCTGACTATCTTGATAATGCTCATAGTATGTTCTAAAGACTATTCTGTAATGTACTGAGACAAGACTAATTAAACAACTATGGTTTTCGGGTATTCAATAACCCCCAAACTCGAAAACAATAATTGTAAAATGACACTGAAGCTTGGAGGACAAAACATGAAGTCATTAATTAAATCAATCACTCTTGTAATCATTTTATCAAACACTTGGAGTTCATGGTTTGATCAAATCATAGGAATGTCATGTAACTTATAGTAAAAATATGAATTCAACATGAATAATACTAAATCATGATTTAATTCAAGGACTACATTAAAATATGGAGAATTTAATAACTATCATAATTTCATTAAAACTTGGTATAAAATCATAGTTCATGGAGATTCATGGGTGAAATCATAATTTAATATCAAATAACTTGAAGAGATCACAATTTTGTAATTTAAACAGGATACTTGGACTCCATGGGTGAAAAGAACCCATGGAAGAACATCTAACATACCCGAGTTAATGAATTTGGAAGGATTGATGGTGAGTTCTTGAGATTTGGCCTTGAATTTGAGAGCTAGGGTTTCTTGTTCTTGAAAAGGGGATCTTTAATTTGAGAGAAATTGAATAATGATGAGTATTTAGGTCAATTAGGGGTTAAATTTTGTGTTTAGGATGAGTTTAGGGCTAAGGAAAAAGACCAAAATACCTTTAAACAAATTTAAAAATACAAGCTAAAAACTGAAGATCCTGATTTTTTGCCTTGGTACACGTGCCACTGTCGTGCCAAGACACTGGAAAAAGGACAATTGGAAAACTAGACAATGGCGCAATGCGATAAGATCATGCTACTTCACTGAAATGCCATTTTGGCCACCTCCACGATATGCCATAATCGCGAAGGCTCACTGGATATTGCCAAACATGAACTGGGTCCTTGGAGAGACGTGCCAACATTGCGGTACCGCACTGGAAACTGAAAATTGTCATTTATACTGGCTCTGCAATGCACTAAGGGTCAAAATGACGGTATTTAACAACTGAAATCTAAAATTGCCCTAACTTCTTACCCGGTTATCAAATTTGGGCAAATTTTATATCGTTGGAAAGCTAATTAAATTTACTATAAAATGGCAGGCTCTAAACTGAAAATTAATGAGTATTTCAAAAATTTTATATATGAATACTCATGTATTGGGACTTAGATTATTCTAGAGAAGTATGGGGTATTATAGGGAGTGGAAAACCTAAGTCCATTTTGTCTGAATTGGTTGAGGTGCAAAAAAGTTGAGAAAGGATGTCACAATCCTAACAACCACAGTAACTCAGAAGTATGCTGAGATTTTTGCTTTAAGGATAGGGTCAGGAACAAAAGCATATAAGGGAGAAAATTCCAATTGAGAGTTAAAATTAGAAAATACGGCCCTCCATGAGAGGGTAAAAAAGTTAGAAGCTCGAGTTGAATCTTTGACTAAGTAAAATGAAGCTCTAACATAACAAATTCTCATGGCTTACGCTATAGAACAAGAAAGAATGGACCTACTTATCTGGCAGTTGGATCGAGGTACATGAACTTCTTCCTAATTCTTTTCCAATATGATCCCTACTCCTATATCACCATTAGTTAGTGTGCTTTGCATGCTTTTATCAAAGCTCATATTGAAGATCGTTGGTCAAGAAGTTGCATTACTCTAATCTAACTTTGTTTGAGTGGCTTGGTCCTCTGACAAGGACATCTCTTTCTCTGCTTTAGTCCTAAAGTCCATTAGGTGATGACATTTATTTGATTATACAATTATCAGGTAATCCAGAAGACCTAATCAATGAGATTTAGGGTGGTAACATAGTAGCATTTAGTACCGCTTGTTTTGTCATTGACATGTTATTTTCTAAATGAATCTTTACTTGTGCTATTACCTCTCTCCTTACTATCTACTTCTCTCTTACTTATGTCAGTATTTCCTCAATGACCATGAATTAACATGTATGACTTATCTATGCCTAGTTTACTCCTTAACCTTCTTGATGATGTCACAAGGGGGAAAACATGATGTGTCATCTGCCCTTGTATACTGTAATATGTACAAATATTGTCAGCTATGGTGTGGTGTTGTGTAGATATGTGTAGTATGCTGGTGGTTTGTTGTGTAGATATGTAGTGGTGTTTTAATAATAAAGATAGGAGTTCTTGCACTCAGAGAAAATTAAATGCTCATTGATAGGGGGAATAAGGTGAAGGATGCTTGCATTTTTATAGTCATCAGTGATGGGGGAATTGGATAGGAAAATTGGTCTGGTGTGTGGTCTTGTTACTTATGTTGTGTTGCTGAGGTGTAGGTTATGTTGTGTTGAAGTTTATTTAAAATGCTGATTATGATGATCTGATTATATGGGTTTGTCATCATCAAAAAAGGAGAAATGGTAAGTCCTTAATTTTGATGATTGACAAATTCATAGTTTGGGAATTATTCCCTAGAGCCCTTTTTGTTGTGACAAAGGCCTTTTGCGTATTAGGGAATAGGTTGGGATTATTGGTCGCTTTCGTACCCCATTTTAACATGGGTCAAATCGAGGTACAATATATAGGAAAACTTCTAATTAAGTTTAAGGAAGTTATCACCTAATTGATTCTACGGTGAATTAGGATACCTATTATAAACTATGTGATTTAGAAAAATAAAGACTTCATTTTAAGATCTACTTAGCTAGTGATTCTAGATAAGGTTCTAAATATTCTAAAGGGAAGGGATTAGGCACCCTAAAGGATCCGTGAACTACTATTAACTGACCAAACTTAGGTTAAAAAAACTTAAAAAATCAAAGGAAAGTGCTAAGATTTGAAAAGACGAGTAATTGGGTGAAAAAAATTTAAAGTAATTGGTTGAGAAAGCATTTTCTAACTTAAAATTGGTGAGCAAACATTAAGTTAGAAAAAGAAAAATCTTTTGGTATTTGTGAAAAATGGCAAGGATTTTAAAAAACTATCATTTGTAGTAACTAAAAAGTTTGACACATTTGCTTTGAAAATCTAACAAAAATGAAATAGCATTCAAAAAAAATAAAAAGAGTAGTAAATAATTAAACAATATTAATTTAAATTAAATCGATTTTAAATCGGTGAGTTATTTGAAAAATTGAAAGGGTTTAACTAAATAAAAGTCATTATTCTATATGAAAGCATTAAAGGGCTCTAACAACTCGGCCACTACTCTAAAAGGTATGTTTTAACCTAGAAAATTTTATACTTTTTAACAATATAAAATAAATACCTAACTTTAGTGAAATGCTAAATTTAAAATCTAAAAGGGGTGAAAAGGGAACAAATGAATTCACTATCATATCATATTCACACTAATCCAAATAAGACATACAAAATACAAAATTTCAAATAATAATGTGCGACATATTAAATAAAAATAATAATGAGTGTCAATAAAAGAAGAATAAAGCTTGAAAAGAGGGAAAGAGACACTAGACTGCTCGATGAAAGCACATGACGCATCCTTTATCTCTTCTCAAATTTGGACAAAGATGGAGTCAAGTCATGAGACACCAAATACGCCCCCGAGTTCACGTGATACAAAGAAAAATATTAGGAGAAACATAATCCTCTTATGAGAGATACAAAGTGAATTAGGTGATAAACACATTAATATTTTTGTAGTCAAATAGAAAATCAATAACAAAAATAGTAACTACACCGGTTCAAAAAATGTAAGGCATAGGTCAAGTATTACCAAAAAATGCTTCAGGAAGTTGGTTATAATCCAAGTTAATAGTCATGTGGAGTTTTTTTGTTTATATTTGATGCTAGATAAAAGCTACAACGTTCCATATGTTAGTAAAAAAATTTCATAGCATTAAAGTTCTAGCTACCAAATTCACAAGTAGAGTTTCACATGAGTGAGAGCATTATGAACACATCATCAAAACCAAGAAAGACAAAAATACCACTTTTGTTCCTGAGAAAGCTGCCAACAAAGTTGACCAAAAATGGGAAGGAAGGATTTTGCACATTGTAATTCAAAATTAGTTTCACTAAAACTCCATCTTGAAGATCGCAAACAGTAGTTGAAGTAGACTAAAGAATTTAGCATTTAAGTCTAAGGCAAAAGGAGCTTTACTTTAACTTGATCAAAGAAGACGCCAATAAGGGAAATAAGAGCTCAGGTAAACTACTGAGAAGCAAATGATAGCAGGAAATTTGCAAATCCACGCTAGCATGGGGACAAATTTCTAACCCTAGTGCTCATTCTTTACCTACAGTAACAATGTGAAAACAATTCAAATCATATCAGCCTCATATCACATGAAATAAGACAACAGAGGAGTAAAGTTTCACATGTAATAAAATAGTATAAAGATTAAGAACTGATTAAATGATACAGTAGCAAAAGATGCAAAATAGATGGCACACTCCAATCAACAATATAAAAATTTGGGTAAATGTTTCGCTTCTATGTAAGAATTTTTCACCATCTTAATGTACGTATATTACATATATGGACACCTACGGAAATCAATTACTGTAACAAGAGATCACTCTTATAAAAAACATCGAACATTGGTACAAATGCTCAAGTTCAAAAACACCTATTCTTTTAGAAAAGGGAGCAACCAAAGAACATTTCTGGAAATCAAAAATTGCTATTTTGGAAGACAATATAACACTATACGAATCTACTTTTAGTAAAACATTCACATACTATTTGCAAGTGATTCAAACCCATCCACCAACGACATATGTTACCAATTTTGATAGAAAAACAGTTGCACACAATAACTGAAGAAACAAGATGAGACAAGTAATGAACAGGGGAAGGCGGGATGACTCGTGCAGAATCTTGGGACTAGAATAACTCAAGTATTCACAAAATCATACTAAAAGAAGGAGAAAGAGGTGCAAGCACATCATTTCGGTTTAGAACAACTTTACGAGGAGCAAGGAATAGATGCATTGTTTATGGAAAATGGTGGTAAATACTACTGTTAAGAGGAATAAAAGAAAATTATTGTCACATAATTTTCTTTAGAACTTAAAATATTTGAATGGTTACTATGCCCAATATATATGTTTTAAAGGCTAAGACAGTAGATGATTCAAACCAAATTATTTTATCAAGAACAATGCTGACATTTAAAGTAAACGTCCAATATAGTGTCACAACCTGAGCCGAGGCCCTGACCGTTGCGGACATCCTGAACCATGAAGTCCAGATAGACTCTTTAGCATACTATCATAGGCATAATCCATACATAAATCAAAGTGAGAAAGATATAATAAAATTTAAGAGAAACTTATAATACAAACTATGTCAACAAAATATGACAATACAATACCCAAATTTCTTCTATGAAGCATCTACAGAATACTAACTGTCTAGGTCGGGACAAGGCTTCCAATGGACCATAAAATGTATTAAATAAACATATAAATAAAACATCTTCCAAAAGATGGATGGCTCATCAACTTTGTCATTATCCCATATGTTTTACTGATGTGATAGACCATGGGAATGAGTCCCAAAATCTGTAGTATGAGGGAGTCAATATTTGAAAGTACTAGTCTGTAGAGAAATCTAAAAAAATATAAAACATGGGATAACTGAGAGCATTTCATAAAAACAAGTCAGGATAAAACAATTGAAAAATACATGGGCATAATTTAATAGGCTTCAACCATTCTTGTAAAACACCGACTCAACTCTTTGTATTACTTCTAAGCTAGATAGTCCTACATTTCTAGTACCGATGGGCTATGTGGGTCCGCCATTAACTCATTGGCCAAGCCCCCTAATCCAAGTTTGCCGCAAAGATTGGGGTCCTATATACTATTCTAGTATACTAGTGCTCGAGGGAAAGTATAAAATAAATGTTGCCAATTATGTATCTAAATTGGCAAAATTTGGTTTTTAGCTATGAGCCCTTTCACTCAAATGCCTTCTTCGGGTAACTATCTAACTCTTTTTTCAGTCCATTTGTAGTCCTTTCAAACCATGCTTCATGCTTATAAAAGTTCACTTCTGATTCTTTTAAGGGCATATTATAACTGGATATCATCATACCCAGACTTGCAAGTCATTCATATCATACCACATCATATCCATAGCCTTTTTTTTTTTATTATTAAAAATCATGAAAATGACCACCAAAATATTTATCAAATCTCATGAGAGTTCTTATTTTAAAAAGCATATGAAACTTATGAAAAAAAAGGTAGCACCGAAGAAAGGAAAGAGTGAGATGGTGGTTTTTGTTGTTCCCGCGAAGCGAAGATCATTCGCTTGGTTAAACACACTCTTTTCAAGACATTAACACATGGTGGTCAGTTTTTTCATTAATCACATGCAGTTTTTTCATTAGAAAACCATAGCATTTAGAATATCAATCAACTTTTTGGAAAAATGTAAACCAACCATGTATAATAACCAAGAGGCATTTAAAACTCAAGAATTATCATAAACCATAAAATAACCCCAACATTAGACACACAACAATCTCATGTTAAAAAGGAGACTTATAGTTTATGCTCTCAAATCAAATTCACAATTCATAACATGTTAAAACCATAATTTCATCATGGGTAAAGGAAATTTCACAAATTGAACTCATAAAACACTTTTCGAAATTCATAACATATATAGACATGATTACAACTCAAGTTTATGAAAAACCCACTAATAAATGCAAACTTTCATCTAAATGGGTTCATGATGCATGCTCTTTAACAATTTCCAAAACCTTTTTCATGTACATATATGTATATATATGTATATACACACACATATATATACACATTGTTAAAAACATAAAAATTTATGCCTATGAGATTTTGAATAGTCCCATATACCTTTAAAAGGAGAGAAATCAAAGAGAACGTAGAAAAATTAGACCCTTGAAGCTTGAATTCCTCAAATCCTAGGTAATTTCTCCTCTCTTTTTTATGGAGAAATGATTAGGGATTTTGGAGAGGTGATATAATGATGTTATGTCATGAAACGAATAAAAATAGGTTAATATAGAATTTAGGGGTTGTTTATAAGTAAAAGTACTTCAATACCCATTTCTCCCAAGTCAACAAATCCAAAGATCGATAAATTTAAAGCATCGGTGCATCACGGAGGGTAATCACCCCGATGAGCTCCGTACTGCCACTTTATCGCGGACCATCACTAGTTTGTAGAAAAACATTCATAACTTTTCTCTCAGGTATCAAATTAAGGAAAAATTGGAGGCATTGGAAATCTAATTTAGTTATCTACAATTTGGTGGGATTTGATATCATGATCCAAGGCTACCCCCTAGTTACGACAATGGTGCTATGGTCCTGAACGACCAAAACCTAACCCATGAACTGGTACCTTCTATAAGCACTGAATAATATGGTAATAAGATAAGATACACACGTGCAAAAATAACTGAATAATGCCAAAGGTCCTAAGTACTAAAATCATTACAATGAAATTCTCAAGTCTAAAATGTAAATGAACATACTAAAAATTTGACTAAAAATATTAACAAATCAACTGACTTTCTGAATAATGTCTGAAAGCCTCTAACACTAACTAAAAAAATTTGACGAGATAGGCTCAAACTAACTCCAACTAACAAACTAAAAGAAAATACTGATGTAAACAAAAATAAGCTACCATATACTTGCTAGATAATGACTCACCACTACTACTGCTGCTGATCGGATGAATTATCTATGCACGGTCAGGAGTCAGAGTGTAACATCCAAAATTGATTCCGAGATGTCACACGATGCTCAAGACTAAGAGTAGCCTTAAGCTAACCCCGTCTGCATATTATTGAGCCTAAATTTTATAATAATGGAAATATAGACATAAAAGTCATACTAAATATGAAAACTATTAATAATAACTAAGAATAATCTGAAACATCAAAACTAAATAATCTGCATCTAAACTAGTAGTCTGACAGGCCTCTACTACTAGTACTAGAGAGTTACTGGGACAAACCCCCAGCTAACTCGAACTATCTAAAAGGAAGTGCTAAATCTCATAAACTGATAAACTGCAAAATCTAAATGAATAAGTCCCCAAACTATGAGGACTCACAAACTATTGGATGTAGATGAAGATGCTTGAGCTACTCACATTGCTGACACTGAGCACCTGAACCTACATTATAAGACAAGGTAGGACATAGACGTATATGCAGATCAGTACTTTTAGGATGTACTGGGTACATGGGGGTGATATGAATAAGTAAAATATCATCTCATAATCATCATTTATAAAATAATGCATTGAAAATGTAAATGACTCATATAAGCTGAAATATCTAAAATGCTGAAATATGTAGCAATACGAAACAAAACATACTTTATAAATCTTGTGAGCTATAACATTTAGTTCTAAAAGTTATACTTCTATTCTCCCTTTAAATCTTTCTATTTAAGTGTAGAAGGACTCATTACTGAATCTGAAATCTGAAAGCTGAAATTCGTAGCTACTATCTTTTCCATAAGGTATAATCTGAGTAAAACTTGTGATCCTTTACACTTCGTTTTCTACAAGATTTTCTATTCTTCTTTTACTATTAAGGAGAATACTTTATCTTAAAATCATTGTTGTTAGGCTTTTAAACTTTTAGGAAAAAAAATATTCTGCAAAAGAGGTTATCTTAGCCGACATAAACTATTTGAACTACATGGAGTCCAATGTCTCGTCCTCCTAAGGAAGAAATCTCATGTTGAGGAGAGGTTTCATACTCTTTCCAAGAATTATAACCTCAGCTTAAGTGATCACGATTTTGCCCACTATGGGCACTTAATCTTAATCCTACGGTGGTATGTAGTTTTGGGGAATGATACCTTGGAATCATACCCAACTCGGTGCTAAATACTACACTCTTTAATTTTGCTACGCTCATCTCATTGGAAATCCACTTTAAAACTCACATAAGGGTTTATTATAAAACCAGTTATGCATTTATCTGAATCAATCTGTAAATGAAACTATTTTGCTTTCTGAAATCTGTAATAAATCTATAAAGTGGATTCCAAAACTAATCTAAGGATAAAAAATTTATCATAAATCTGATATAATCAGCTCATAAGAAGCTTAAAGTATCATTTTTTTTTCTCAAAATCTCAACATATAAACTTAGGGCTTAAAACCCATGTATCAAACTCATGTCCAAATATCATAATAATCATGCTTGATAATGAAAACAAAGATAATTCATCTCAAAATTTGGAAATTACTGAAATAAGCATGAAAGTATGAAAATAAACATGCAATTCAAATTATAATTTACTTGAAATCTCATAGTCTTGTAAATGGCTACATTGGGTATGAACCCTAATTTTAAATTCATGAGAAATCATATAAAATCACATAACTTTGAAATTTAAACAAGTTTTAGGCACAAGGATGAAAGAAGATCCTTGTTCATAAACCTCATATACCTTGTTGGATGATTAGATGAAGAAACCTTGAATTTTTTATTCCTATTGAGTTCTTGATGATAGGTTCTTGATCACCTTGTCTTGGGAATCCTCAATTTTAAACTTTCTTGAAGAATCTATGGAGAATTTGGATTTCCTGGAGAAGGAGCTTTGGAGTTTTAGGGTTTTTCTTTTGAAAAGAATGATGAATAATGATCACTAAGTGCTTTGAGTATGTAAAATCTTGTGTTTTGGATGGATTGGGAGCTTGGAAAAAGTCAAAAAGGCCCTATTTGAACTCCTAAATAAAGCTGGAAAAATGTAACTAGGGGTCCCGATTTAATGGGCCACCGTGACGTGCCTCAATTGCGGTGGCTCACTGGAATTTGATGATTGGGAAATTGGGGGCCTCCACAATCCAGAGTTATTGCGTTGTCCCACTGGATTTTGATAATTGGGGCCTGGAACTTCAACGTGATGCGTCATCATTATGGTGCCTCATAAGAATGCTATTTTAGCCTTCAGAGTGACATACCACTATAGTATTTGTAATCCATAAGTCTGTACCCCAGACTCTGCACGATGCTTATGACCCCGAAGAACCACAAGCTAACCCATGACTGGTACCTATTGTGAGTGCTGAATAAAAATACTGTAATAATACAGAAGATGGACTGAAATGCCATAAGGTTCAAAATACTATAATCAAAACTGAATAAATTACTGAAACATTGAACAACTATCTAAAAAATTCTAGTCTAAAAAGCCTCTAACTTTCTGAAGATGGAGTTGATTGGACAAATCACCAACTAACTCTGACTACTTAAATAATGAACTACTAATGTACTAAAGTAATCTAACATCCTTAGAGTATGAGGACTCATTTCTATAACTGTTGCTAATAACTGGAACTAGCTATGTGCGGTCAGGCACCTGAGCGTTTGATCTAATGATATGAGACATCATAGTGTAAGAAACGAGTATGCGATCTGTACATAGGAATGTACTTGTATGCTAAATGAGGTAAGGTTGAATGCATGGGTTTATATGCATGAACAATAACTAACTGAATGATATGCATGAGATGAATTAACTTATATGCAGGATCTATAACTACTGAATATATTGTGCATACTGTAGCTGAGTATACTGGAACTGAATCTGATAATTGATAACTGAATATATTGATAACCTGAGATTACTAATAATCTGAATTACTAATGACTGAGTGACTGTATCTGACAGTCCTAATTATGTAGAACTGAAATGAGTTCTATTCTAAAGACTGAAACTGAAACTGAAACTGTGAGAATTCTCACTTAACCGACATGCCCCCTGAGTAAGATTGAGTGGGGTCCAACTTGTAATGCTAGTTTTAAGGGTGCCAGTACCGTGCCACGGGTAGAGACACGGCTGTGGTTAAGCCTATTTGACGGGTGACCCTAAATAGGAAGTCAAGCCTACTTTGATGGGTGACCCCTGGGATGTAGCCAAGCCTTAATCTGATGAGAGACTCCTCACATCCTACGTTGGATATATAGTATTATAAAGTGAGACTCCTACTAATGACCCTACCTTTCAGATGGGAGAATTCATCACCTTTACACTCGCTCGGTGTAAATTCCTATTCCCAACTAAGTGACACTGACTGATTAGACTGGACTGGACTAAGTTAGCTGGGTTCGATAACTGATTGAGTTCTACTATTTGTGATACTATAGAGTTTATTCTGTAATTACTAAGGCTCTAGATAAACCGCTAGATTGTCGGGTATTAAATAACCCCAAGACTCCATAGCATGAAAAGTAAAACAAAGCATCATCTTGAATAACGTAACAATGTTCACTTGGTCATAATTCATTCATAAGGACATTTCATCAAAAACTTGTAATGCATTAACTTGTACATAAATGGGGAATAGATGTTAGCATTCTATAATGGCATTATTTCATTCTCATAGACAATTTATCAAATATATGAGAAACTTACTTGGTTAATTACATCATAAACACTTAGACTTATCATGGTTACAAAAATCAACTTGCAAATTGAAGGGTTTATCATAAATATCATGTAATTCTATACCTACTAGAATCAATCCTCGGAACTTGTCATCTAAATCATGGATTAAAACTCAAACAAAATCATGAACATAAATTCAACCGAATTCAAACATTGAAATCATAAATCATAAATCTTGTATTGTGAAAAAAGATTCTTGGGCTCCATGGAAGGTAAGGATCCATGGAAGAACATCTAACATACTTGGGAATCTTAATTCTTGATGTTCTTGAAAACACTGGGAGGGATTCATGAGATTACTCTTGAAACTTGGAGGCTAGAGTTTTCTATCTTTGAGAGAGAATGTCTTAAATTGGGGATAAGTGAGTTAATAATGACCTAAATTCATTTTTAGGGATTAAATCCCATATCTGGGTGGATTAAATACATGGGAAAAGACTAATTTAACCTTAAGAAAAACTTTAATTTTTCATCAAAATTTCTGATTTGGGGCCCTGGCGTGAGGCTGCGTTATCGCGCCATGTCACTGGAAACTGATAGTTGGGAATAGGGTTGACGGCATGATACGACATAATTGCATACCCTTATTGGATTTGGATAATTGGGAATTAGAGGACCTCCGCAATGCGGTGAGATCGCGGAGTCACACTGGAAATTGAAAATTGTCATTTGGACCTATGGCGCGACGCACTACTGACTGAAATGATGGTATTTTATGACTGTAACCTAAAATAGCCATAACTTCTTACCCGGTTAAATAGATTTAGGCAAATTTTATATCGTTGGAAAGTTATCTGAATTCCTACAAGATGGTGGGTATAAATCTGAGAAATTCTTCCTGGAACAAAATTTCTACTTAAGGATTCTCATGTATTGAAGAGTAAACTGAGTTGGGAAATTGCGAGGATTTAGAATATTCCCTCCGTGGAACATTCATCCTCAAATATAGCTAGTTAAGTTGAGAGAATTCTGATAGACTGAGTTTACGTACTGAATTAGACATTCACAACTGAAGCATGATTACATGAATGATCTGATAGAATGAACTTATATACTGAACCTGCATATCTGATGCATGATAACATGGCTAAAATTGATTCATGAAACACATGACTGACATGAGAATGATATGAGATGGTAACTGATTACAAGTTTTTAATGGTACTGAATATAAGACTGAGTAGGTTTAAGTAAAACTGTGATGATGTACGAGACACCATTTAACTAAAGCATGACGGAATAACTTCGTCACACTACTAAGGCCTGAGGAACACATGACATAAACTTAACTTCACGGACCATTAAGAGTGTAACATGAGTCATGGGAACAGTGCATACTGAGAAACATGAATACGTGTGTCATGAACTGTATGACTTGAGTTTTGAATTTTTGAACTTATAGAAACTGATTCATACTACTGAGTGAACTGGAACTCCTTATACTAGGAACTGTAAGCATGCATGGTTTTCAATAATTTGCAAGACTATGATATATGATCATAGAGCTAGCATATAAGGCATGAGTACTGACATTACTAATATTACTACTTAAATCTGAAACCCTAACTTGGTTACTTGTTCTACCATCTCCCCTTTAGCTTAAGGCCATTATTCTAAATCTGTGAATAAGTTAATAAACTCTAAATCAAGATGAAATCACTTTGATCTAGAGTCTGAGATACAATAATACTCATAAACACTGAACTCATCCTGAAGGATTACTCTAGATAACGTAAGGTCCACTGCTAGTACTTTCTTTTGATACACAATTCTTAGCTTTCTATAGCCCCAACAATTATCATATAGAAACATCAACACCGACAAATCTTAGAATTCTCACTCTTCTTTCTACTAGCTCAATCTTCAAAGATTCAAACTTAGATTCTAACACATAACATGGATATCCTCAAATCTTTAATAACCATATTACTTTCATCATAGCCTGCAATTATCACATCCACAACATATATTTCAAATCAACAAACTTAAGTTTTTTTGCATACACTTTTTCAAGCCTAATAATTCACATTTCATACAACTAGACCCATGAAATATAATCTGCTCAAATTCAGATAATACTATCCCCATTTTATTGCTGCTAAACCTCTGGGTCCTTGCTTTTAACTCTAGGTCATATGCTATCATAGGATTCTGAGGAGGGATCTAAAAGAACACCTGATTTTGGCTAAATGAACTATTTTTCATGAAATGAAATCTTTCTTACTCATAATGGCGCTGATGGGATAGTTTCAAGCCTGCATAAAATCTCATAACTGTCTGTAAGGATTGATCGATCTTGTTTGTTTCTATTATCTTAAAAATAAGGTAGGGTTGGCAAGAATAAAGCAAGATAAGAATCTACATAACTTTCTTAGAGGACCTTTCTATAGCACGATTTGAAACATGAAAGAAGGGAAACTTTTCCTAAACATCTCATAGTCTCCTATCTATAAGTGTGGTGCGCTACACATCCATGCAAACGACTTTACTAGATATTTCTTTCAGACTTCCTTGGATACTGTTGAACCTTAGTCTCTGATACTAAGTTTGTAAGGCCCCGAGTCTGTATCCCGGATGCTACACGGTGCTTATGACCCCAAAGGACCATAAGCTAACCCATGACAGGTATTTACTTTGAGCGCTAAATAAAAATACTGTAATAATATGGAAGATGGACTGAAATTCCATAAGGTTCAAATACTATAATCAAAATTGAATAAAATACTAAAATACTGTACAAATTTCAGAAATATTCTAATTTGAAAATCCTCTAACTGTCTGAATATGGAGTTGATGGGACAAGTCCCCAACTAACTTCGACTGCTGAAATAATGAACTACTGAATGTAATGAAGTAATCAAATATCCTAGTATTATGAGGACTCACTGCTATAACTACTGCTGATAACTGGAACTAGCTATGTGTGCTCAGGAACCTGAGCATCCGAATCTATAATACGATCAATATGTGGGAATGTACTGGTTTGCTAAATGAAGTAAGGATAAATGCATGGGTTTATATACATGAACAATAACTAACTGAATGATATGCAAGAGGTGGATTATCATACATGTATGATATATAACTACTGAACATAATGTGCGTACTGTAGCTGAGTATTTTGGAACTGAATCTGATAATTGATAAATAAATATTATGATAACCTGAGATTATTGATAATCTAAATTATCGATAATTGAGTGACTATATCTGATAGTCCTGATTCTATAAAATTGAACTAAATTCTATTATGAAGACAGAGACTGAAACTAAAACTGTGGGAATTCTCACTTAAATGGCATACCTCTACGTAAAATTGAGTGGGGTCCAACCTTTAACTCCAGTTAGAAGGGTGCCGATATCGTGCCATGGGTAGAGACACTGCTATGGTCAAGCCTATCTAACGGGTGACCTTGAATAGGAAGTCAAGACTAATTTAACGGGTGACCCCTGGGAGGTAGCCAAGCCTTAATCTGAGGGGTGACTCCTCACATCCTACGTTGGCTATATAGTTCTGTAGTGTGAGACTGCTACTAATGATTCTGCCTTCCTGATGGGAGAATTCAGGACTTATACACTCGCTCGGTGGTAGTTCTTACTCCTAACTGAATGACACTGACTTATTAGACTAAACTAGACTCGACTGAGTTAGTTGGGTTTTGTAACCAATTGAGTTTTGCTATTCGTGATACTATGGAATTTATTTTGTAATTACTAAGGCTCTAGATAAACTTCTAGATTATCGGGTATTAAACACCCCCAGGACTCTATAGCATGAAAAGTAAAGAAAAACATTATCTTGAATAACATACCAATGTTCACTTGGACATAATTCATTCATAGAGACATTTCATCAAACACTTGAAATGTATTAACTTATACATGGATGGGGAATACATGTTAGAATGCTATAATGACATTATCTCATTCTCATAGATAATTTATCAAACACATGAGAAGCACACTTGGTTTATTAAATCATAAACATAGACAATAAACATGGTTACAACAATCAACTTGCAAATTGAAGGGTTTATCATAAATATAATGTAATTTAACACACACTAGAATCAATCCTTGGAACTTGTAATCTAAATCATGGATTTGAGAAAAAGGTTTCTTGGGCTCCATGGAAGTTAAGGATCCATGGATGAACATCTAACATACCTGGGAATCTTAATTCTTGATGTTCTTGAAGACTCTCAAAGGGATACTTGACATTGCTCTTGAAAATTGGAGGCTAGGGTTTTCTATCTTTGAGAGAGAATGTCTTAAATTGGGAAAAAGTGAGTTAATAATGACCTAAATGTGTTTTTTAGGAATTAAATCCCACATTTGAGTGGATTAAAAACATGTGAAAATACCAATTTATCCGTGGGCAAAATTTTAACTTTTCGTCAAATTTCTGATTTGGGGTACTGGCGCAACACAACGCTATAGTGCCGTTTCACTGGAAATTGATAGATGGGAACTGGGCTAACGGCGCGACGCGGCGTAATCTCACACTCTTACTGGATTTGGACAATTGGGGATTGGAGGACCTCTGTGACACGGTGAAATCGTAAAGTTACACTGGAAATTGAAAATTGTCATTTGGACCTATGGCGCAATGCGCTACTGACTGAAATGATGGTATTTTACAACTGGAACTTAAATTAAGCATAAATTCATACCTAGTTATAAGATTTTGGCAAATTTTATATAATTCGAAATCTAACTGAATTTCCTATAAGATGGTGGGTCTAAATCTGGGAAATTCTACATAGAACAAAAATTCTACTTATGGATTCTTGTGTACTGAAGCCTAAACTAAGTTGGGAAATTATGAGTTATTACAATGTTGGACTACTAGAAATTTACAAATGGGAAAATGGACCTCTCTGCGATGCGCCAATATTGCGGAGGTCAACTGAAAAATGACAATTATGAATTTAACCATCTCCGCTACGCGGTGGCTGCCCAGGTGGCACACTGTCAACTTCAAAATGTCTTAACTCCTTCACTGAGTGTCGAAGGGCGAATTTGGTATCTGTGGAAAGCTTATTCGATTTTCCACACAATGGAAAGTTTAGATCCAAAGAATTCAACATTAATTAAATATTCTTCGGGTTGGAAGATATCCCTTAACAATCTAAGGATGAATTTAAGCTAAGAAGAGTATGGGGTATTACATGGAGCGACCGAACCTATGATATTAAACATCAAAGCACAAGAAAGAGTATGAGATCGGTACTTTGAATGTACTGGTATGAGAGATGAGGTTAGGATGATATGCATAGGTTTATGTGCATGAATAATGACTTAATGAATGAATACCATGAGGTGGTTGAATATAAATGCATGAAAACTATGAAATCTATTAATTCATGACCGACCATATAATATGATTCCAAAATGATTGGTAAATTCAATACTGAAATACTGATAACTGAATAACTGATAACTATATGCTATGGTCAAATAAGCCTAAAACTGAATTCTATTCTAAATGCAGAACCGAGACTGGGAGGTATTATCTAACCGACATGCCCCAATCTGAGCTAAATGGGGTCTAACCTATAACTTTAGCTAGAAGCGTGTTAGTACCATTTCCATGGGTACTAACACTGGCTGTGTGGATCCACTAAGTGATGTTTTGAAGGTCTAAAGAGTTACCCTCTACTAGCAGGTTCCCTGGTGAGATATGTGTCAACTCTCAACTTGTAGGTTAACATCTAAACCTATGTTGGCTACATAGTTTTGGAATGTAGGGAGTGTTACTAAGAGTCACACCCTCTAATGGTAGGTGAGCCCCCATCCCTCTAGGTTTACTCGGTGCTAAATCCTACTCCTAACTGAACTGGCTCAGATTATTGAAGTGATCTAAGTTTAACTGATTGTGATAACTGATTGAATGGGTATGCTTATACATATCTAAAACCATTCTAAAAATTCTATAAACTATGTAAACAGCTATGTTTCAGGTATTCATAACCCCCATCACGGAATAGAATTAACAATATGGACACATGAAAGCTTTGAAGAACATATTGGGGGATCACAGTTCAAAACACATCACTTAGGCATTTCATCAAACTCTTGAAATTCATGAACTTAAGCATGGGAATGATTGAAACATATGGGAGTAACATGATTATAACACTAAAACCATAAGTTGGGGATTTAACATGGAATTTTATTCATTCAAACGTGTAAAGGCTATTTTCAATGAAAATCACTTGTAAATTTCATGTGTAATCAAAATGCATAAAATCTTCATGAACATAACTCATTGTAAGCATGTAAATTCAAGAATTAAAACATAAAAATAGGTTCTTGGATTTCACGGGTTAAAAGGGCCCATGGATGAACATCAAACATACCTTAAAGCTTTAATCTTGAAAGAATATTAACTTTCTTGAAAGTTCTTAGGTGGTGAACCTTGAATTCTTGAGTTTTATTGATGGAATAATGATTTAACTTGATGAATTTGGGTGATGGTTAGTGTTTTTTTGAGAGAGAAATCGAAGAAATTCGGCATATAATGCCCTAAACGATGACTTAATCTTGTGTTTTTGTGAATTGGGCGATGGAAAAAGAAAACACTGCCCCTTTGGGATTTAAATTCGTAACTAGAATGTTGATTGGAGTCCTAGCGTGATGTGAAGATGTGTCCATCGCTATACACTGTGCGACGCGATGCAATGGCATTGAGTTACTGGAATGAAAATCCAAACTCGACCCAAATCTCATCCGAAAAATTTGAAACTTCCTTGAGACATGGCCCTTACACCCCTAAACATGAATTAACTCAAAAACCTACTTATCGAGGTCGGGAAGGTCACTTTAAAAATTATCAAAGCTAAGAGGCCAAAAATAAAACTAAGTCTCCAACACTTAGCTAAATATTTGGGTTCTAAACCTCTTGTGCATGTACTATAGGTTGAACTGAGCTAAGACTAATACATGGTATTACTATATCTCTCCCTTGAGAATATTCATCCTCGAATAATGCTAAATATGCTGAGAATACTAAGGGAATTGAAATCACATACTAAACATGCATAACTAAAAACATGGTTACTTGACTGAGTCTGAAACATTGTACATGACTGAACTGATTCATTAGTTCATGAAATGATGGGAAGATGATTATATTGCTGGAACTAATAATGGAAATAAAATAATCTAAGGAAAATTATTACCTTAAACTGAGTCTGAGTTTGCAGAGAAAAGATGAGAGTATTTGGTACGCATGTATGCTTCTGTTTCCCAAGTGGATCCCTCAGCGGATTGATTCCGCCAAAGAACTTTGACCAAGTAAACGTATTTGGTCCTCAGTCTACGAATCTGACGATCAAGGATTTCAACTGGGATTTCCTTGTAAGAAAGGCTATCTTGAACACCCATACTTTCTAAAGGGACTACTACAGATGGGTCACCAATACACTTCTTTAACAATGAGACATGGAACATTGGATGCACTGATGCCAAATCTATAGGCAACTCAAGCTCATAAGCTACTTTTCCAAAGTAGCTGAAGATCCTATAAAGGCCAACATATCGGGGACTGATCTTTCCCTTCTTGTCAAACCTCTTCACTCCCTTCATAAGAGAGATTTTGAAATAGACTATGTCACCAACCTAAAACTCAAGATCTCTCCTTCTCACATCTACATAGGATTTCTGTTGTCTTTGTGCTGTCTTAAACCTCTCTCTGATTAACTAAACCTTCTTCACGTATCAAATACTAAATCTGGCCCTATCAACACAGTTTTACCTACCTCAAACTAAGTTATAGGAGACTTACATCTCCTCCCATAAAGATCCTTAAATGGAGCCATCTAAATACTGAAATGATAACTATTATTGTAGGCAAACTCAATCAAAGGAAATTGATTATCCCAACTACCCTTAAAGTGGATAACAGCTGCTCTTAACATATCCTCTAGGGTATGAATGATCCTCTCTACCTGGCCATCTATCTAATGGTGAAATGATATACTGAGACAAACTTGGGTACCAAGACCCTTCTGAAAAGCTTTCCAAAAGTGAGAGGTATACTGAGTACCTCTATTTGAAATAATAGACAACAGAACTCCATGCTATCTAACAAAATCTATAATATAGAGCTTGGAGAAGTCCTCGGCTATAAAAGAAGTATGAACTAGCAATAAATGGGCTGATTTGGACATCCTGTCTACAATCACCGATATCAAAGAATGCGGACAACGTAAGTGGAGAAACCCTATCACAAAATCTATGTTCACCTCTTACCACTTCTATGTAGGAATACTAAACTCTTGCAATGTCCCACTAGACCTTCGGTTCTTAACCTTAACCTGCTGAAAATAAGGACACTTAGCTACGAACTCTATAATATCCTTATTCATCCCACTTCACCAATATATTTCTCGAAAATCATGATACATCTTTGTGGCTCCTAGATGAATAAAATAATGTGCACTATGCACTTTTACAAGGATTCTGTGTCTCAAACCATCTACCCAGCCACACAGCCTACCCTGACACCACAACACACCATCTCTCTCTTAGGATAAAACTTCTACCTTCTGATCTCTAACAGATTCCTTCAACTTAACCAGACAGGAATCCCTATCTTGCTTCTCCTTCACTTTGACAACCAATGAATATTCTGAACTATTCTAAACCTATATAATACCCTTAGCCGAATCCACCAATCACACACCTAATCTAGCAAGCTGATGAACCTCCCTGACTAACTGTTTCTTACCATCCTCTACATGGTCAACACTACCTATGGACAATCTACAAAGGGCATCTGCCACTTTGTTGGCCTTGCTCGAATGATACAAAACACTCATATCATAATATTTCAATAATTTAAACCACCTTCTCTGACAGAGATTTAAATATTTCTAGGAAAACACATACAACAAACTTTTGTGATCCTTGAACACATCAACATGAACCCCATAAAATAATGCCTGTAAATTTTAAGGCAAGCACTACTGCTGCCAAATCACTATCATGGGTTGGGTAATTCTTTTCATGGGTTTAAGCTGTCTAGAGGAGTAGGCTATGACCTTATCTTTCTGTATCAAAAAACAACCCAAACGAACTCTAGAAGCATCATAGTAAACAAAAAACCCATCCAAACCATCTGGCAATGTCAAAATAGAGGCTAAGGTGAGTCGAGTCTTCAACTCCTAAAAATGTTTCTCATAATTATATAACCACTAAAACTTGACCTTCTTTTGAGTCAATCTACACATGGGGGATGTAATATAAGAAAACCCTTTAACAAACCATTGGTAATGGCCATCCAAGCCCAAGAAACTCCTAATATCTAATGGATAGATGGGTCTGGTCCAGTTTCTCATTCCTTTGGTCTTTTGAGGGTCAACTCTATTGCTATCACCAGAAACAAAATGACCAATAAAAGCTATTGATCTTAGCCAAAATTCACACATACTAAATTTTGCGAACAACTGATGGGCTCTAAGAGTATGCAATACAATTTTGAGGTGGTTTGCATGATTATTTTTTCTACGGGAATAGACAAGAATGTCATCAGTGAAGACTATGATGAAAATTTCCTAGTACTACTTAAACACTCTATTCATCAAGTCCATGAAGGCTTCTGGGGAATTCGTTAGTCCAAAAGATATAACTAGAAATTTGAGTTGAACATACGTAGTTCTGAAAGCTATTTTAGAAATGTCACTTTCTATGAATCTTAGTTGATGATTGCCGGATCTGAGGTCTATTTTAGATAAATAACTGGCACCCTGAAGTTGGTTAAGCAAATCATCAATTCTGGGAAGTGGGCACTTATTATTGACTGTGACTTTGTTCAACTGGAAGTAATCAATGCAAATTCTAAGAGAACCATCTTTCTTTCACATGAAAATGACTGGAGCGCCTCATGGAGAAATATTGGGCTTGGTGAATCCCTTATCTAAGAGGTCTTTTAGGAGCACATCTGGAAATTTTCTTACTACTAAAACGGACTTGAGACTGGGAGTCTCAAAATTAGAGTCTTTAACTCAAACAAAATGGTAAGCACATCCCTTAGATATCATTTTTCTCATTCTAAGGTAAGAAATAAGCTGACCCTAAACATTGAAGTACTACCCCTCTATTCAAGGACTGGTTCATTCGAAAACTAAAAATAAACAATTCTGTTTCTACAATCAACTAAAGCATAGCATGAGTGAAGCCAATCCATGCCAAGAATGACATCAAAATCAGTTATCTCTAACTCCATAAGGTCTACTAAAATAACTTTTTGAGATACTATAATTGGATAGTTTCTATAAACCCGTCTGGCTAGAAAAATTTACCCATTGGGGTAGACACTGAGAAAGTCTCTAATAAAGTTTAGGACTGATATCAAAATTAATAGCTATGTAAGGGGTTACAAAAGAAAATGAAGCTCCGGGATCTAACAAAGCATAAACATACAAATGAAAGACCTGTAACATACTCATACCACATCAGGATAACTTTTCTAATCCTATTGGGACTGGAGCGCACATAGTATATTCGAGAATTGACCACTGGTAGAGCTAGAAGTGATACCCTACTGAGTTGGACGATCGAATAGAGCTGGGGAAAGACTTTACTGACCCTGCTGACTACCCTTTGGGTAATCCCTGAATCTATGGCCTGGCTTTCCACACCCAAATAATATATTACTCCCATTTCTACAAACTCTCAAATGATTTCTACAATATTTTTGGCAAAGAGAATTAGTAAAACCATTGTTTACATTGCCCTGGGACTTAAAGCCTGACTCTCTATCTCAATATCATTTCTGAACTTTAGCACTGGAGCACTAGATGCGATGGAGCTGGGGATGAAGATTATTGATGGAATTGATGATGATTTCCACCTTCCGACCTTGGTTGAGCAAATTTAAAGCTACCTGTCCTATCCCTCTTACTCTCTCTTTCTTTCTTTTTAACTTTTCCCTTCTCAATCTATTAAGCATGGAACATAAGCTTAGACAAGTCCATCTTCTTAATCCACATTGCGGTCCTACCCTCCTTGACCACACTATCATCTACACCAGAGACAAACTTACACATCCTAGACCTGTTATCAGCCACCATCGAAGAAGCATATTTGGCCAACTGGGCAAACTTAAAAAAATACTCTCTCACACTAATGTTACCTTGTTTCAAATTTATTAACTCCTACACCTTTGTTTCCCTCAAATCTAAAGGGAAGAACCTGTCTAAAAAGGTTGTGGCGAACTCCTCCCACTCTATAGACCCTACATCTGCGCCTATACCCTCATTGTATTACTTATACAAGGTTTGAGCAACATCCTGCAACTAGTAAGTAGCCAACTCTGCACTCTCACTAGATGTGACACCCATAAGGTTAGTCACCTTCATAACCATGTCAATAAACTCCTACAGACCCTCATTAGACTTGGATCCTATAAACAAGAGAGTGTTCACTAGGGTGAAGTCCCAAATCCTAGTTGCGGTCATATTAGCCACTGGATTGGATAGGATAGTAGCCTGTTGATTGTTCTGAGTAGCTACTAAGTTATCTACAGTAGTGAATATAGCTAGGAACTCGATATATGAAATATGTTGATTTAGGGATCTTCCTGAACGAGCTAAGGTGCGGGTTGATTCTTGTTTCTTCTTTAGTTATTCTTTCTGGAAGGAATGTTTTGTAAACATAAGAAAGAATAAATTATAAAATGAGTTTAACTAGAGATCATGCTCATTCATACGACATGAATACTGAAAGAACGGAAACTTTTCCTAAAATATCTTGTAGCCTCCTGTCTATAAGTATGGTATACTTCACACCCATCCAGAAGACTTTACTCAACATGGCTTTCAGACTCCCTAGAACACTTTAAAATCATAGGATCTAATACCAAGTTCTGTCACAACCTGAGGATACCCCCTAGTCGTGACCATGGTGCTTACGGTCTTGAAAGACCACAAGATAACCCATGAACTATTACCTGCTGTGAGCACTGTATAATATAGTAATAAGATAAGATACACATGTGCAAAAATAACTGAATAATGCAAAAGGTCTTAAGTACTGAAATCATTACAATGAAATTTTCAAGACTGAAATGTAAATAACATACTGAAAATCTGACTAAAAAGATTAACAAATCAACTTACTAAAAGAATGACTGAAAAAATTGATTGGATGGACCCAACTAAATCCAACTGACAAACTAAAAGAAAGTACCAAAGTAAACTAAAATAAGCTACCATATCATTTATACACGAGGATTCACCACTACTACTATTTCTGATAGGATGAATTATTTATGTGCGGTCAAGAGCCAGAGCATCTGAACCTATGATATTAAACATCATAGTATAAAAAAAGTATGTGATCAGTAATTTGAATGTACTTTTATAACAGATGAGGTTAGGCTGGTATGCATGGGTTCATGTGCATTAATAATAACTAAATAAATTAATAGCATGAGATAGCTGAATATAAATGCATGAAAACTATAAAATTTGTGCTTGCAATACCAAGCATATAATGTGATTCCAAAGTGATTGGTAAATTGAAATACTGATAACTAAATAACAGATAACTATATGCTATAGTCAAACAAGCCTGAAACTAAATTCTATACTGAATAGAGAACTAAGATTGTGGGAGGTATCGTCTAAACAACATACCCCAATCTGAGCTAATTAGGGTCCAACCTATAACCCCAGCTGGAAGGGTGTCAGTACTATGCCATGGGTACTAACGCTGGTTGTGTGGATCCACTAAGTGAAAACTCAAAGGACTCAAGAGTCACCCTCTACGAGCAAGTGCCCTGGTTAGATATGTATGTAGCCTCAACTAGCCGGTTAAAATATCAAACCTATGCTGGCAACATAGTTCTAGAATGCAGGGTTTGCTACTAACAGTCACACTCTCTACTGGAAGGTGAGCCGCCATTCCTCTGGGTTCGCTCGGTGCTAAATCCTACTCCTAACTGAACTGACTCAAATTACTGAATAGATCTAAATTTAATTGATTATGATAACTGACTGAATGGATAATGCTTATAAATATCTGAAAACATCCTGAAAAAACTATAAACTATGTAAACAATTAAGTTTTGGGTATTCATAACCCCCAACACTGAATGAAATTAACAATATGGACACATGAAAGCTTTGAAGAACATAATAGGGGATCATAGGTCAAAACTCATTACTTAGGCATTTCATCAAACTCTTAAAATTCATGACCATAAGCATGGAAATAATTAAAACATGTGGGAGTAACATAATTTTAACACTAAAATAAATCGGGGATTTAACATAGGAATTTTCTTCATTCAAATGTGAAAGGGATACTTAAAAAAAACACTTGTAAACATCATGTATAATCAAAATTCATAAAATCTTCATGAAGATAACTCATTATATACACGTATATTCATGAAGTAAAACATAAAAATAGGTTCTTGGACTCCATGGTTGAAAAGGTCCCATGGATGAACATAAAACATACTTTAAAGCTTTAATCTTGAAAGAGAATTAACTTACTTGAAAGTTCTTGGGTGGTGAAGCTTTAATTCTTGAGTTTTCTTGAGGGGATAATGATTGAACTTGATGAATTTGGTTGATGGTTTGAGTTTATTTTAGAGAGAAACTGAAAAAATTGGGCATATAATGCCCTAAAAAATGACATAATCTCATGTTTTTATGAATTGGAGCAATGGAAAAAGAAAAGACTGCCCCTCTTGGATTTAAATTCGTAACTAAAATGTCGATCGGAGGCCTAGTGTTATGCAATGATGTGTCCATCACTATACATGGTGCGACACAATGCAATCGCATTGAGCTGCTGGAATCGAAATCTAAACACGACCCAAACCTCATCCAAAAAATCCAAATCTTTCTCAAGGCATGCTCCTTAAACCCCTGAGCATGAATTAACTCATAAACTTGTGCCTTGGGGTCAGGAATGTCACTTTAAAAATCATCAAATTTAATAGGCCAAAAATAAAACTAAGTCTCCAACACTTAGCAAAATTTCCAGGTTCTTAGCCTCTTGTGCATGCACTATGGCCTGAACTTAGCTAAGACCAATACATGGTATTATACATGAGCTCCAAAATTCTACATATTCTAGAAGTTATAGAATTTCAAAGTTGACCCTTGTTAAATCAAATTCCAAAATTTGGTTGATAATGAACATTCTTAACTCAACTTTACTCTAAGTGTTTACTATGAACATTCTCACCCTCAAAGGAACTTTTCAAGCTATATTAAACACCATGACACTTACTTTGTAGAAATAGTAGGATTCATGATTATACACGTGTAACTCCCTGAGAGTACACCCTAGATGCCACACAATAATTACAATCCCGAAGAACCACAAGCTAACCCATGAGCTGGTAATTGCTGTGAGCACTAAATAAACTAACAAAGAACATGTGCGCAATGTAATTGTAAATGACATAATTTTTTAGCAACTAAAAAATAATATTGAATAACAGTTTTAAAATGTCTAAAAACATGTTGTCGATATTGGTAAAATAAATGATAACAACAATTGAAAACTTACTAATTGTCTGTACTAGTCTGAAATCCTCTATATTTAATGATTGTGGAGTTGATGGGATAGGTCCCTAAATAACTCCAATTGACTACTGAACTGAACTAAAATTTACATAAACAGTCCCCAAAATATGAGGACTCGCCACTGCTGGTGGTGGTGGTACGTTGGTATATCTAAGTATAGTCAGGAACCTGAGCGTCTAAATCTATGATATTAGACATCATAGCACAAGAAAAGAGTATGTGATCAATTCTTTTATTGTACTGGTATGAGTGATAAAGTTAGGCTGTTATGCAAGGTTTATGTGCATGAATAATAACTGGCTGAATGAATAGGGTCGGATCACTGAACGTGAAGTAAGAATTGGATGAATAATATGAGATAACTAAGTAAACATGCATGAAGTAAAGATTGAATATCTAGAATAAGATTACTGAATATAAAATCGTGAAAGCTATAAAATTTGAGAATCCATGACCAAGCATATAATATGATTTCAAAATAGTCTGTAAACTGAAATACTAAAATCTGGTAACTCAATAAGAAGGTATGATCTAACCAATATACCCCGCTCTACACTGATTGGGGTTCAACCTGTAACCCCAGTTAAAAGGGTGTTAGTACCATGCCATGAGTACTAACAATGGCTATGTGGATCCACTAAAGTGATTTCTCGAACGACTAAGAATTACCCTTAATTGGTATGTACCCTGATGAGATAGATGTTAACCCTCAACTGACAGGTTAACGCCTCAGCCTACGCTAGCGATGTAGTTATGCAACACAAGGATTACTACTAAGGGTCACACCTTCTAATAGCAGGTGAGCCCTCTTCATAGGTTTGCTCAATGCTAAATCCTACTTCTATCTGAATGATACTAGATACCAGACTGAACTATGTTTACTAATTATTGTAACTGATTGAAATAATAGGGCTAGTAACAATTCTGAAATCATTCTGCAAAAATTAAAAACTAGGTAAGTAGCTAAATTTTGGGTAATCAAATTCCAAGAACTCGATAGCAATAATAACAAGATAATACAAAAACTTTAAGGACTTGATATGTAAACATTTATTCAAAACTAATTCATTTGGACATTTCATTAAACACTTGCAATTCATGGTTTAAGCTAACCATGGGAATAGTTTTAAAACTTGTAGTAATAGTATTATTTCAATACTAACAGCACCAATTAAGGCTTAAATCAACGACTAAAACCATTCAAACGTGTGGGGTTTAATAACAACAACAATTACGTTTAAACATGGTATAGAATCAAAATTCATGGTAATTCATGGTTAAAAATCATAATAACATGTAAAAATTATAACTTTAAATTTGAAATTGGGTTCTTGGACTCCATGGGTGAAAAGTCCCATGGATGAACATCTAACATACCTCAAAGCTTTGATCTTGAAAGAGAATTAACTTTTCTTGAATGTTCTTAGATTGGAAACCTTAAATTCTTGAGTATCTTGAAGAAGGGATTGAATCTTGTTCTTGGAGAATGGTCTTGAAATAAAACCCTAATCTTGATGATGGGTTATTGATCACCTTGTCTTGGGAATCTTCAATTTTAAGCTTTCTTGGAGAATCTATGGAGAATTTGGTTTTGTTGGAGAATGAGCTTTGCAGATTTAGGGTTTTTCTTTTGAAAAGAATGATGAATAATGAGCACCAAGTGCTTTGATTATGTAAAATCTTGTGTTTTGGATGGATTGAGAGCTTTGAAAAAGTCAAAAATACCCTTTTTGAACTCCTAAACAAAGCTGGAAAAATGTATCTGGGGGTTCCAATTTAATGGGCCACCGTGACCCACCTCAATTGCACTAGCTCACTAGAATTTGATCATTGGGAAATTGAGGGCCTCAACAACGCAGAGCTATTGCGTTGTCCCACTGGATTTTGACAATTGGGGCCAGGAACTTCAACGCGATGCATCATCATTGTGGTGCCTTATAAGAATGCTATTTTTGCCTTCGGCGTGACACACCACTATAGCATTTGTAATACCCTAAGTTTGTATCCCAGACACTGCACGGTTCTTATGACCCCGAAGGACCACAACTAACCCATGACTAGTACCTGTTGTGAGCACTGAATAAAAATACTGTAATAATATGGAAGATGGGCTGAAATACCATAAGGTTCAAAATAGTATAATAAAAGCTAAATAAAATACCAAAATACTGAACAACTATCTAAAAAATTCTAGTCTAAAAAGCCTCTAACTTTCTGAATATGGAGTTAATTGGCCAAATAACCAACTAACTTTGACTACTTAAATAATGAACTACTAATGTACTAAAGTAATGTAACATCCTTATAGTATGAGGACTCGTTGCTATAACTGTTGCTGATAACTAGAACTGGCTATGTGTGGTTAGGAACTTGAGCGTCTGAACCAATGATATGATACATCATAGCATAAGAAACGAGTATGTGATTAGTACGTAGGAATATACTGGTATGCTAAATGAGGTAGGGCTAAATGCATGGGTTTATATGCATAAGCAATAACTAACTGAATGATATGCAAGAGATGAATTAGCATACATGTAGGCTCTGTAACTACTGAACATATTATGCATACTGTAGCTGAGTATACTAAAACTGAATCTGATAATTGATAATGAATATATTGATAACCTAAGATTACTAATAATCTGAATTACTGATGACTGAGTGACTATATCTGACAGTCCTAATTCTATAGAACTGAACTGAGTTCTGTTTTGAAGACTGAGACTGAAACTAAAATTGTGGGAATTCTTACTTAACCGACATGCCCCCTGAGTAAAATTGAGTGGGGTCCAATTTGTAAAGCTAGTTTTAAGGGTGCCAGTACCGTGCCACGAGTAGAGACACTACTGTGGTTAAGCCTATTTGATAAGTAACCCTGAATAAGAAGTCAAGCCTAATTTGATAGGTGACCCCTAGGGGGTATCCAAGCCTTAATCTGACGGGCAACTCCTCACATCCTATGTTGGCTATGTAGTTCTATAGTGTGAGACTCCTACTAATGACCCTACCTTACAGATGGGAGAATTTGTCACCTTAGCACTCGCTCAGTGCAAGTTCCTACTCCCAACTAAATGACACTAACTGATTAGACTGGACCGGACTGGACTAAGTTAGCTGGGTTCGGTAACTGACTGAGTTCTGCTATTTGCGATACTACAGAGTTTATTTTGTAATTACTAAGGCTATAGATAAACCGCTATATTGTGGGGTATTAAATACCCCCAAGACTCGATAGCATGAAAAGTAAAACAAAGACATCATCTTGAATAACGTAATAATGTTCACTTGGTCATAATTCATTCATAAAGACATTTCATCAAACACTTCTAAAGAATTAACTTGTACATAGATGGGGAATATATGTTAGCATGCTATAATGACATTATTTCATTCTCATTAATAATTTAACAAATATATGAGAAGCTTACTTGGTTAATTCAATCATAAAAACTTAGAGTTATCATAGTTACAAAAATCAACTTACAAATTGAAGGGTTTATCATAAATATCATGTAATTCAATGCATACCAGAATCAATCCTCGGAACTTGTAATCTAAATCATGGATTAAAACTCAAACAACATCATGAAAATGAATTCAATCGAATTGAAACATAGAAATCATAAATCATAAATCATGGATTTGTGAAAAAGGTTTCTTGGGCTCCATGGAAGGTAAGGATCCATGGATGAACATCTAACATACCTGGGACTATTAATTCTTAATATTATTGAAGGCTCTCAAAGGGATTCTTGAGATTGCTCTTGAAAATTGAAGGCTAAGGTTTTCTATCTTTGAGAGAGAACGTCTTAAATTGGAAAAAAAGTGAGTTAGTAATGACCTAAATATGTTTTTAGGAATTAAATCGCACATCTGGGTGGATTAAATACATGGGAAAATAATAATTTATCCTTGGGAAAAACTTTAATATTTCATCAAATTTTCGATTAGGGGTCGTGGCGCAATGCGGCGCTAGCGCGACATATCACTAGAAACTGATAGCTGGAAACTGGGTTGACCAGAGATACAACGTAATTGCGTACCCTTACTGGATTTGGACAATTGGGAATTGGAGGACCTCCGTGATGCGGTGAGATCGCAGAGTCACAATGGAAATTGAAAATTGTCATTTGGACCTATGGCGCGACATGCTACTGACTGAAATGACGGTATTTTATGACTGTAACCTAAAATATCCATAACTTTTTACCCGGTTAAATGGATTTAGGAAAATTTTATATCATTTGAAAGTTTATTGAATTTCCTACAAGATGGTGGGTATAAATCTGGGAAATTCTTCCTTGAATAAAAATTCTACTTAAGGATTCTCATGTATTGAAGACTAAATTAAGCTTGGATATTGTGGGGTATTACAATATCTCCCTCCTTGGAACATTCGTGCTCGAATGTGGCTATTTAAGCTAAGAGAATTCTGACAGACTGAGTTTACGTACTGAATTATACATTTACAACTAAAGCATGATTACATGACTGATTTGATAGACTGAACTTATATACTAAACATGCATATCTGATGTATGATTACCTGGCTAAAATTGATTCATGAAACACATGACTGACAAGAGAATGATATGAGATGGTAACTGATTACAAGTTTGTAATGGTACTGAATATAGGACTGAGTAGGTTTAAGAAAAACTATGTTGATGTACAAGACACCATTTAACTCAAGAACGACTGAATAATTTCGACACACTGCTAAGGCCTGAGGGACACATGACATAAACTTAACTTTACGAACCATTAAGAGTGTAATATGAGTCATGGGAACTGAGCATACTGATAAACATAAATACGTGCGTCATGAACTGTATGACCTGAGTTTTGAATTTTTTAAATTATGGAACCTGATTCGTTCTACAGAGTGAACTGGAACTCCTTATACTAGGAACTGTAAGCATGCATGGTTTTCAATAATGTGCAAGAATATGATATATGATCAAAGATCTAACATGTAAGGCATGAGTACTGACATTACTAACATTACTACTAAAATATGAAACCTTAACTTGGTTACTTGTTATACCATCTCCCCCTTATCTTAAGGCCATTATTCTAAATCTGTGAAAAAGTTAATAAACTATAAATTGAACTGAAATCACTTTGCTCTAGAGTCTGAGATACAATAATACTCATAAACACTGAACTCATCCTGAAGGACTACTCTAGATAACGTAAGGTCCACTGCTAGTACTTTCTTTTGATACATAATTCTTAGCTTTCTATAGCCCCAACAATCATCATATAACAACATCAACATCGACAAATCATAGAAATCTAACTCTTCTTTCTACTAGCTCAATCTTCAAAGATTCAAAATTAGATTCTAACACATAACATGGATATCCTCAAATCTTTAATAACTATACAACTTTCATCATAGCTTGTAATTATCATATCTATAACATATATTTCAAATCAACAAACTTAAGTTTTTTTGCATACACTGTTTCAAGCCTAATAATTCACGTTTCATACAACTAGACCCATGAAATATAATCTGCTCAAATTCAGATAATACTATCCCCATTTTACTCCTGCTAAACCTCTAGGTAATTGCTTTTAACTCTGGGTCATATGCTATCATAGTATTCTGTGGAAGGATCTAAAAGAACACCTAATTTTGGCTAAATGCACTATTTTTTATGAATCATGAATAAAATCTTTCTTACTCATAATGGCGCTGATAGGATAATTTCTAGCCTGCATAAAATCCCATAACTGTTTGTAAGGATCGATTGATCTTGATTGTTTTTGTTACCTTGAAAATAAGGCAGGGCTGTCAAGAATAAAGCAAGATAAAAATCTATATAACTTTATTAGAGGACCTTTCTATAGCACGATTTGAGACATGAAAGAAGGGAAAATTTTCCTAAACATCTCATAGTCTCCTATCCATAATTGTGGCGCGCTATACACCCATGCAAAAGACTTTACTAGATGTGGCTTTCATACTTCCTTGGATACTGTTGAACCTTTATCTCTGATACCAAGTTTGTAAGGCCCCGAGTCTGTACCCCGGATGCTACAAGGTGCATATGACCCCAAAGGACCATAAGCTAACCTATGACAGGTACCTACTTTGAGCACTAAATAAAAATACTGTAATAATATGGAAGATGGACTAAAATTCCATAAGGTTTAAAATACTATAATCAAAATTGAATAAAATACTGAAATACTGTACAAATTTTAGAAATATTCTAGTTTGAAAAGCCTCTAACTGTCTGAATATGGAGTTGATGGGACAAGTCCCCAACTAACTCTGACTGCTGAAATAATGAACTACTGAATGTACTGAAGTAATCTAACATCCTAGGATTCTGAGGACTCACTACTATAACTATATAGTTTTTTAGTGTGAGACTACTACTAATGACTCTACCTTCCTGATGGGAGAAGTTGTGACCTCTACACTCGCTCGGTGCTAGTTCTTACTCCCAACTGAATGACACTGAATTATTAGACTAAACTACACTTGACTGAGTTAGCTAGGTTTGGTAACCAATTGAGCTTTGCTATCCGTGATACTATGGAATTTATTCTGTAATTACTAAGGCTCTAGATAAACTTCTAGATTATCGGCTACTAAAAAACCCCCAGGACTCTATAGCATGAAAAGTAAAGCAAAACATCATCTTGAATAACATAACAATGTTCACTTGGTCATAATTCATTCATAGAGACATTTCATCAAACACTTGAAATGCATTAACTTATACATGGATGGGGAATACATGTTAGCATGCTATAATGATATTATTTCATTTTCATAGACAATTTATCAAACACATGAGAAGCACACTTTGTTTATTAAATCATAAACACATAGAGTAAACATGGTTACAACAATCAACATACAAATTGAAGGGTTTATTATAAATATCATGTAATTTAAAACATACTAGAATCAATCCTTAGAATTTGTAATCTAAATCATGGATTTGAGAAAATGGTTTCTTGGGATCCATGGAAGGTAAGGATACATGGATGAACATCTAACATACCTGGGAATCCTAATTCTTGATGTTCTTGAAGAATCTTGAAGGGATCCTTGAGATTGCTCCTGAAAATTGGAGGCTACGGTTTTCTATCTTTAATAGAGAATGTCTTAAATTGGGAAAAAATGAGTTTATAATGACCTAAATGTGTTTTTAGGAATCTAATCCCACATCTGGGTGGACTAAATACATGGGAAAGTACTAACTTATCCTTGGTCAGAACTTTAAATTTTTGTCAAATTTCCAATTTGGGACCCTGGAGCAACGCGGCGCTATCGCGCCGTATCACTGGAAACTAATAGCTGGGAATTGGGCTGAAGGCGCGATGCGGCGTAATCGTAAACCCTTACTGGATTTAGACAATTGGGGATTGAAGGACCTCCGTGATGCGATGAAATTGTGGAGTTATACTGGAAATTGACAATTGTCATTTGGACCTATGGCGCGACGAGCTACTTACTAAATGATGGTATTTTACTACTGGAACTTAAATTAACAATAACTTCTTACCCGGTTATCAGATTTCAGAAAATTTTATATAATTGGAAAGCTAACTGAATTCTATACGATGGTGGGTCTAAATCTGGGAAATTCTACCTAGAACAAAAATTCTACTTATGGATTCTCATGTACTGAAGACTAAACTAAGCTGGGAAATTATAAGGTATTAAAGTGTTAGACTACTAGAAATTGAAAAATGGGAAAATGGACATCTCTGTGATGCGCTAATATTGCAGAGGTCAACTGAAAAATGGCAGTTATGAATTTAACTATCTCTGCTATGCGGTGACTACCTAGGTGGCACACTGTCAACTTAAAAATGTCTTAACTCCTTCACCGAGTGTCGGAGGGTGAATTTGGTATCGATGGAAAGCTTATAAGATTTCCTACTCAATGGAAAGTTTAAATCTGATGAAGTACACATAAATTAAATATTCTTTAGGTTGGAAGATATCCCTTAACAATCTAAGGATGAATTTAAGCTAAGAAGAGTACGGGGTATTACATGGAGCGACCGAACGTATAATATTAAATATCAAAGCACAAGAAAGAGTATACGATCGGTACTTTGAATGTACTGGTATGAGAGATGAGGTTAGGCTGATATGCATGGGTTTGTGTATAAATAATAACTTAATGAAAGAATACCATGAGGCAGCCGAATATAAATGCACGAAAACTATGACATCTATTAATGCATGATTGAGCATATAATGTGATTCCAAAATGATTGGTAAATTAAATACTGAAATACTAATAACTGAATAACTGATAACTATATTCTATGATAAAATAATCCTGAAAATAAATTCTATACTAAATGCAGAACCGAGACTGAGAGGTATTATCTAACCGACATGCCCCAATCTGAGCTAAATAGGGTGCAACCTGTAAACCTAGCTAGAAGCGTGTCAGTACCGTTTCCATGTGTACTAACACTGGCTGTGTGGATCCACTAAGTGAAGTCCCAAAAGACTAAAGAGTCACCCTCTACTAGCAGGTGCCCTAGTGAGATATGTTTCAACCCTCAACTTGTTGGTTAACATCTTAAACCAATGTTGTCTACGTAGTTTTGGAATGTAGGGAGTGTTACTAAGAGTCACACCCTCTACTGGCAGATGAGCCCCCATCCCTCTGGGTTTGCTCGGTGCTAAATCCTACTCTTAACTGAACTAGCTCAGATTACTGAAGTGATCTAAGTTTAACTTATTGCGATAAAAGACTAAAAGGATAATGCTTATACATATTTGAAAACATTCTGAAAATACTATAAACTATGTAAACAACTATGTTTCAGGTATTCAAACATAATGGGGGATCATAGTTCAAAACTCATCACTTAGACATTTCATCAAACTCCTAAAATTCATGAACTTAAGCATGGGAATGATTGAAACATATGGAAGTAACATGATTATAACACTAAAACTGTAAGTTGGGGATTTAACATGGAATTTAATTCATTCAAATGTGTAAAGGCTACTTTCAATGAAAATCACTTGTAAATATCATGTGTAATGAAAATGCATAAAATCTTCATGAAGATAACTCATTGTAAGCATGTAAATTCATGAATTAAAACATAAAAATAGGTTCTTGGACTCCATGGGTGAAAAAGGTCCATGGATGAACATCAAACATACCTTAAAGCTTTAATCTGGAAAGAAAATTAACTTTCTTGAAAGTTCTTAGGTGGTGAAGCTTGAATTCTTGAGTTTTCTTGAAGGAATAATGATTTAACTTGATGAATTTGGGTGATGGTTAGTGTTTTTTTGAGAGAGGAATCGAAGAAATTGGGCATATAATGCCCTAAATGATGACTTAATATTTTGTTTTTGCGAATTGGGCAATGGAAAAAGACAAGACTGACCCTCTGGGATTTAAATTCGTAACTAGAATGCTGATTGGAGGCCTAGCGTGATGCGATGATGTGTCCATCGCTATACACAATACGACGTGATGCAACGTCATTGAGTTACTGGAATCAAAATCCAAACTCGCCCCAAATTTCATTCAAAAAATTTAAAACTTTCCTGAGACATACCCCTTTCACCCCTAAACATGAATTAACTCAAAAAGTTATTTCTCGAGGTCGGGAAGGTCACTTCAAAAATCATCGAAGTTAAGAGGCCAAAAATAAAACTAAGTCTCCAATACTTAGCTAAATGTTTAGGTTCTAAACCTCTTGTGCATGTACTATGGGTTGAACTTAGATAAGACTAATATAGGGTATTACAATATCTCTCCCTTGGGAAGATTCATCCTTGAATAATGCTAAATAAGCTGAGAATACTGAGGGAATTTAAATCACATACTGAACATGTATAACTAAAAACATGGATACTTGACTAATTCTGAAACATGAGACATGACTGAACTGATTCATAAGTGCATGAAATGATGGAAAAATAATTATATTGCTAGAACTAATAATGAAAATAAAATAATCTAAGGAAAATTGTTACCTTAAACTGAGTATGAGTTTGAGAAAAGATGAGAGTACTTGGTACAAATGTATGCTTCTATTTCCCAAGTGGCTCCCTCAACGGATTGATTCCGCCAAAGAACTTTGACCAAGGGAACTTATTTGGTCCTCAGTCTATGAATCTGACGATCAAGGATTTCAACTGTGATTTTCTTGTATGAAAGGTTGTCTTGAATACCCTTACTTTCTAAAAGGACTACTACAGATGGGTCACCAATGCACTTCTTTAACAATGAGACATGGAACATTGGATGCACTGATGCCAAATCTACAGGCAACTCAAGCTTATAAGCTAGTTTTCCAAAGCAGCTCAAGATTCTATAAAGGCTAACATATTAGGGAATGAGCTTTCCCTTCTGGCCAAACCTCTTCACTCCCTTCATAAGAGAGTTTTTCAAATAGACTATGTCACCAACCTCAAACCCAAGATCTCTCCTTCTCACATCTACATAGGATTTCTGTTGTCTTTGTCTTGTCTTAAACCTCTCTCTGATTAACTAAACCTTCTCCACACATCAAATACTAAATCTGGCCCTATCAATATAGTTTCACCTACCTCAAACCAACTTATAGGAGACCTACATATCGTCTCATAAAGAACCTTAAATGGAGCCATCTGACTAATAAAATGATAAAAGTTATTGTAGGCAAACTCAATCAAAGGAAATTGATCATCCTAACTACCCTTAAAGTCGATAACGCATGCTCTCAACATATCCTCCAGGGTATGAATGGTCCCCTCTGCCTGACCATCTATCTAAGGGTGAAAGGTTGTACTGAGATAAACTTGGGTACAAAGACCCTTCTGAAAAGCTTTCCAAAAGTGAGAAGTATACTGAGTAACTCTATCTGAAATAATAGACAACAGAACTCCATGCAATCTAACCAAATCTCTAATATAGAGATTGGCAAAGTCCTCGGCTATAAAGAAATTATGAACTAGAAATAAATGGGCTGATTTGGACATCCTTTCTACAATAACCGATATCGAATAATGCAGACGACACGAATGGAGAAACCCTATCACAAAATCTATCTTCACCTCTTACAACTTCTAAGTGGAAATACTAAGCTCTTCCAATGTGCCACTAGGCCTTCGGTGCTTAAACTTAACCTACTGAAAATAAGGACACTTAGCTACGAACTCTATAATATCCTTATTCGTCTCACTCCACAAATAGATTTCCCGCAAATCATGATACATCTTTGTGGCTCCTGGATGAATAAAATAATGTGCACTATGCATTTCTGCAAGGATTCGGTGTCTGAAACCATCTACCCGGCACACACAGCCTACCCTGACACCGCAACACACCATCTCCCCCTTGGGAGAAAATATCTACCTTCTAATCTCTAACTGATTCCTTCAACTTAACCAGACAGGAATCCCTATCTTGCTTCTCCTTCACTTTGACAACCAAAGAAGATTATGATCTATTCTAAACCCATATAATACCCACATCTGAATCCACCAATCACACACCTAATCTAGCAAGCTGATAAACCTCCCTGACTAAATGCTTCTTATCATCCTCTACATGGTTAACACTACCTATAGACAATCTACAAAGGGCATCTGCCACTTTGTTGGCCTTGCTCCAATGATACAAAACACTCATATCATAATATTTCAATAATTTAAACCACCTTCTCTGACAGAGATTTAAATATTTCTAGGAAAACACATATAACAAACTTTTGTGATACTTGAACACATCAACATGAACCCCATACAAATAATGTCTCTAAATTTTAAGGCAAACACTACAACTGCTAACTCACGATCATGGATTAGGTAACTTTTTTCATGGGTTTAAGCTATCTTGAGGAGTAGGCTATGACCTTACCTTTCTGTATCAAAACATAACCCAAACCAACTCCAAAAGCATCATAGCAAACAACAAACCCGTCCAAACTATCTGGCAATGTCAAAATTGAGGCTAAGGTGAGTCGATTCTTGAACTCCTAAAAAATTTTCTCACAATTATATAACCACTAAAACTTGACCTTCTTTTGAGTCAATCTATATATGGGTGATGTAATAGAAGAAAACCCTTTAACAAACCATCGGTAATGGCCAGCCAAACCCAAGAAACTTCTATTATCTGATGGAGAGATGGGTCTATCCAGTTTATCATTACTTTGGTCTTTTGAGGGTCAATTCTATTGCCATAACTAGAAATAAAATGGCCAAGAAAAGCTATTGATCTTAGCCAAAATTTACACATACTGAATTTGGTAAACAACTGATGGGCTCTAGGAGTTTGCAATACAATTTTGAGGTGGTTTGCATGATTATTTTTGCTACGAGAATAGACAAGAATGTCATTAGCGAAGACTATAATGAACATTTCCTATTACTACTTAAATACTCTGTTCATTAAGTCCATGAAGGCTACTAGGGAATTCGTTAGTCCAAAAGATATAACTAGAAATTTGAGGTAACCATACGTAGTTTGAAAAGCTATTTTTGGAATGTCACATTCTATGAATCTTAGTTGATGATATCCAGATCTGAGGTCTATCTTAGATAAATAAATACCACCCTAAAGTTGGTTAAGCAAATCATCGATTCTTGAAAGTGGACACTTATTCTTGACTGTGACTTTGTTCAACTGGCAGTAATCAATGCACATTCTAAGAGAACCATCTTTCTTTTATACGAAAATGACCGAAGTGCCTCATGGGGAAATATTGGGCCTGGTGAATCCCTTATTTAAGAGGTCTTTGTTCTTTCAAATCCCTAAGCTTAGCTAGAGCCATTCTATAGGGAAAATAGAGATAGGGTAGGTATATGGAAGAAGTTCTATTTCGAATTCAATTTCTTTTTAGGAGAAACTCCAGGAAAATCTTTTGGGAACACATCTAGAAATTTTCTTACTACTGTAACGGACTCGAGATAGGGAGCCTCAAAATTAGAGTCTTTAACTCGAAGAAAATGGTAAACAGATTCCTTAGATATTATTTTCTCACTCTAAGGTAAGAAATAAGCTGACCCTAAACATTAAAGTACTACCCCTCCATTCAAGGACTGGTTCATTCGAAAACTCAAAATGAAAAACTCTGTTTCTACAATCAACTAAAGAATAGCATGAGTGAAGCCAATCTATGCCAAGAATGACATCAAAATTAGTTATCTCTAACTCCACAAGGTCTACTAAAATGACTTTCTAAGATACTGTAATTGGATAGTTTTTGTAAACCCGTCTGGGTAGAAAGATTTACCATCGGGGTAGACACTGAGAAAGGCTGTAATAAAGTTTTGGGAGTGATATGAAAATTAATATCTATCTAAGGGGTTACAAAAGCAAATAAAGCTCCCGAATCTAACAAAGCATAAATATGTAAATGAAAGACCTATAACATACTCATACCACATTAGGATAACTTTTCTAATCCTATTGGGACTGGAGTGCATATATTATATTCGAGCGTTGACCACTGGTAGAGCTAGAAACGACACCCTACTGAGTTAGGCGATCTGATGGAGCTGGGGAACGACTGTACTAACCCTACTGACCACCCTTTAGGCAATCCCCGACTCTATTGCCTGGCTTGCCACACCCAAAAAATACATCACTGCTATCTCTACACATACTCGAATGATTTCTATAATATTTATGGCAAAGAGAATTAGTAAAACAACTGTTTACACTGTCCTGGGACTTAGAGCCTGAATCTCTATCTCGATATCATTTCTAAAATTTAGCACTGGAGAACTAGATGAGATGGATCGGGGATGGAGATTTTTGATGGAATTGATGATGATTTCCAACCTCCGACCACGGTTGAGCAAAGTTAAAGCTCCCTGTCCTAGCCCTTTTATTCTCTATTTATTTCTCCTTAACTTTTTCATTATCGATCTATTGAGCATGGACCATAATCTTAGATAAGTCCATATTCTTATCAACATTGTAGTCCTACCATCCTTGACCACACTATCAGCTACACCAGAGACAAACTTACACATCCTAGACCTGTTATCAACCACCATCAAAGGAGCATATTTTTCCAACTGGGTAAACATAAACAAATACTCTTTGAGACAAATGTTACCTTGTTTCAAATTTATGAACTCCTACACCTTTGTTTTCCTCAACTCTAAAGGGAAGAACCTGTCTAAAGAGGTTGTTGCAAACTCCTTCCACTTTAGAGACCCTACATCTGCGCTTATACCCTCATTATACTACTTATACAAGGTGTGAGCTACATCCTATAACTGGTAAGCATCCAACTCTGCACTCCCACTAGATGTGACACCCATAATGTTAGTCACCTTCATAACCATGTCAAGAAACTCCTATGGATCCACGTTAGACTTGGATCCTATAAACAAGGGAGTGTTCATTCGAGTGAAGTCCCAAATCCTAGTTGCGGCTATATTAGACAATGGATTGGCTAGGATAGAAGCCTACTGATTGTTCTGAGCATCTACTAAGTGATCTAAAGTAGTGAATATAGATAGGAACTTGACATGTGAAACATGCTCATTCAGGGATCTTACTGAATGGGCTAAGGTGCGGGCTGATTCTTGTTTCTTCTTTAGTTATTCTTTCTGGGAGGCATGTTTTGTAAACATAAGGAATAATAAATTAGAAAAAGAGTTTAACTAGAGGTCATGCTCATTCGCACGACATGAATACTAAAAGAACGAAAACTTTTCCTAAAATATCTTGTAGCCTCCTGTCCATAAGTGTGGCGTACTTCACACCCATCCAGAATACTTTACTCAACATATCTTTCAGACTCCCTAGAACACTTTAAAATCATAGGCTCTAATACCAAGTTTTGTCATAACCCGAGGATACCCCCTAGTCATGATCATGGTGCTTACAGTCGTGAAAGACCACAAGCTAACCCATGAACTGGTACCTACAGTGAGCACTGAATAATATAATAATAAGATAAGATACACATGTTCGAAAATAACTGAATAATGCAAAAGGTCTTAAGTACTGAAATTATTACAATGAAATTTTCAAGTCTAAAATGTAAATAACATACTGAAAATCTGACTGAAAAGATTTACAAATCAACTTACTAATAGAATAATTGAAAAGATTGATGGGAGGGACCCAACTTACTCCAACTGACAAACTAAAATAAAGTACCGAAGTAAACTGAAATAAGCTACCATATCATCGATAGATGAGGACTCACCACTACTACTGTTTCTGATAGGATGACCTATTTATGCATGGTCAAGAGCCGAAGCATCTGAACCTATGATATTAAAAATCATAGTGTAAAAAAAGTATGCGATCAGTACTTGGAATGTACTGTTATAACAGATGAGGTTAGGCTGGTATGCATGGTTTCATGTGCATTTCTAATAACTAAATGGATTGATAGCATGAGATAGTTGAATATAAATGCATGAAAGGGTGTCAGTACTATGCCATGGGTACTAACACTAGCTGTACAGATCCACTAAATGAAGACCCAAAGGACTAAAGAGTCACCCTCTATTGGTAGGTGCCCTGGTGAGATATGTATATAGCCTTAACTGCCAGGTTAAAATCTCAAAATCTATGCTGGCAATGTAGTTCTAGAATGCAGGGTTTGATACTAAGAGTCACACCCTTTACTGGCAGGTGAGCCCCCATCCCTCTGGGTTTGCTCGGTGCTAAATCCCACTCCTAACTGAACTGACTCCGATTACTGAACATATCTAAATTTAATTGATTATGATAACTGACCGAATGGATAATGCTTATACATATCTAAAACCATCCTGGAAAAGCTATAAACTATGTAAACAGTTAAGTTTCGGGTATTCATAACCCCCAACACTGAATGAATTAACAATATGGACGCATGAAATCTTTGAAGAACATAATAGGGGATCATAGTTCAAAATTTATTACTTAGGCATTTCATCAAATTCTTAAAATTCATGAACATAAGCATGGGAATAATTAAAACATGTGGGAGTAACATAATTTTAACACTAAAATAAATTGGGGATTTAACATAGGTATTTTCTTCATTCAAACGTGAAAGGGCTACTTAAAAAAACACTTGTAAACATCATGTGTAATCAAAATTCACAAAAGCTTCAGGAAGATAACTCATTAAAAACACGTATATTCATGAATTAAAACTTAAAAAAGGTTATTGGACTCCATAGGTTAAAAGATCCCATGGATAGACATAAAACATACTTTAAAGATTTAATCTTGAAAGAGAATTAACTTTCTTGAAAGTTCTTGGGTGGTGAAGATTGAATTCTTGAGTTTTCTTGAGGGGATAGTGATTGAACTTGATGAATTTTGTTGTTTGTTAGGGTTTACTTTAGAGAGGAACTGAGAAAATTGGGCATATAATGCCCTAAAAAACGACTTAATCTCATGTTTTTACAAATTGGGGTGATGGAAAAAGACAAGACTGTCCCTCTGAGATTTAAATTGGTAACTTAAATGTCGATTGGATACCTAGTGTGATGTAATGATGTGTACATCGCTATACACGGTGCGATGCAATGCAATCACATTGAGCTGCTGGAATCAAAATCTAAACACGACCTAAACCTTATCCAAAAAATCTAAATCTTTCTCAAGACATGATCCTTACAACCCCGAGCATAAATTAACTCAAAAACTTATGACTTGGGGTCAGGAATGTCACTTTAAAAATCATCAAATTTAATAGGCCAAAAATAAAACTAAGCCTCCAACACTGAGCAAATTTTTTAGGTTCTTAGCCTCTTGTGCATGCACTATGTCCTGAACTAAGCTAAGACTAATATGGATTATTATACTTGAGCTTCAAAATTCTACATGTTCCAAAAGTTTACTGCGAACATTCTCCCCCTCAAAGGAACTTTTTAAGCTATATTAAACACCATGAAACTTACATTGTATAAATATTAGGATTCATGATTATACACATGTAATGCCCTGAGAGTACACCATAGATCCCACACAATAATTACAGTCCTGAAGGACCACAAGCTAACCCATGAGTTGTAACTTCTGTGAGCACTAAATAAACTAATAAAGAATATGTGCGCAATGTAATTGGAAATGACATAAGTTTTTAGCAACTAAAAAATAATATTAAATAATGATTTTAAAATGTCTAAAAACATATTGGCGATATTGGTAAAATGAATGATAACAACAACTGAAAACTTGCTAATTGTCTGTACTAGTCTGAAATCCTCTATATTTACTGACTGTGGAGTTGATGGGATAGGTCCCCAAATAACTCTAACTAACTACTGAACTGAACTGAAATAAACATAAACGGTCCTCAAAATATGAGGACTCTCCACTGCTGCTGTTGCTGGTACGTTGGTATATATAGGTATGGTCAGGAACCCGAGCGTCTAAATCTATGATATTAGACATCATAGCACAAGAAATGAGTATGTGATCAATTGTTTTAATGTACTGGTATGAGTGATAAGTTTAGGCTGTTATGCAAGGTTTATGTACATGAATAATAACTGACTGAATGAATAGTGTGGGATTACTGAACGTTAAGTAATAATTGGATAAATATTATGAGATAAATAAGTAAACATTCATGAAGTAAAGACTGACTATCTAGAATGAGATTACTGAATATAAATGCATGAAAGCTATAAAATCTGAGAATGCATGACCAAGCATATAACATGATTTCAAAATTGTCTATAAACTGAATTACTGAAATCTGGTAACTAAATAACTAATAAACTGTATTCTATGGTCAGTGCAAACTTGAACTAAATTCTATACTGAATACTGATCTAAGACTGGGGGAGGTATGATCTAACCGACATAGCCCGCTCTGAACTAATTGGGGTTCAACCTGTAACCCTAGTTAAAAAGGTGTTAGTACCGTGCCATAAGTATTAACAATGGCTATTTAGATCTACTAAAGTGTTGCCCCGAAGAGCTATGCGTTACCCTTAACTGGTAGGTACCCTGATGAGATAAATGTCAACCCTCAACTGGAAGGTTAACGCCTCTGCCTACGCTGGCGATGTAGTTATGCAACACAAGGATTACTACTAAGGGTCACACCCTCTAATGGAAGGTGATCCCCCTCCCTAGGTTTGATAAATGGTAAATCCTACTCCTATCTGAATGGTACTAGATACCATACTGAACTATGTTCACTGCTTATTGTAACTGATTGAAATAATATGGCTCGTAACTATTCTGAAATAATTCTGCAAATATTAAAAACTAAGTAAGCAGCTAAATTTTGGGTAATCAAATTCCAAGGACTCGATAGCACTAATAACAAGATCACACTAAAACTTTAAGGACTTATGTAAACATTTATTCAAAACTCATTCCTTTGGACATTTCATCAAACACTTGCAATGCATGGTTTAACCTAAGCATGGTAATTGTTTTAAAACTTGTAGTAATAGTATTATTTCAATACTGACAGCACTAATTACGGCTTAAATCAACGAAAAACAACATTCAAATGCGTGGGGTTCAATAACTACAACAATTACGTTTAAACATGGTATAGAATAAAAATTCATGGGAATTCATGGTTAAAAATCATAATAACATGTAAAAATTATAACTTTAAATTTGAAATTGGGTTCTTGGACTCCATGGGTGAAAAGTCCCAAAGATGAACATCTAACATTCCTTAAAGCTTTGATCTTGAAATAGAATTAACTTTTCTTGAATGTTCTTGGATTTGAAACCTTAAATTCTTGAGTATCTTGAAGAAGGGATTGAACCTTGTTCTTGGGAAATGATCTTGAAAGGAAACACTAATCTTGATATTAAGAGTGAATGAGGATCCCTTCCTTGTTTTTTTGCATCTAAAGTTGATAAGTAATGGCTAATAACGCATAATGATGCTTTAAGTCGTGGGAGAGGTAGGATTTGAGGCGAGAAAAAGATCAAAATACCTCTCCAAATTTAAAAAAGAATTTTTGAATTTTTTAGTTGATGGCTTGAGCTGATAACTCATCAACTAGTTGATGGCTTATCAACTCAAGTCGTCAACTCTTAGTTGATTTTGACCCTTGTCATTTAAGGGTGATGACTTTGGTTGATAAGTCATCACTTATGTGATGACTTATCACCTTAAGTCATTAGTTAGTGTCTAAGGTTTATCAATTTTGGTCATTGATGATGACTTGGTCTGATAAGTCATCACTTAGGTGATGGCTTATCACCTTAAGTCGTCACTTGGAAGCTGAATTTGATGAGTTTCTAGTTAGGCTGACGACTTTGGATGATAGGTCGTCACTTAGGTGATGAGTTATCAACTTAGGTCATCACTTGGAAGCTGAAATTGATGGCATTCTATTTTAGGTCGACGACTTGGGCTAATAAGTTGTCACTTAGTTGATGGCTTCTCAATTCATGTCGTCACTTTGTTGACAGATGGACATGCTGAGGTAAAATAAGTATAATTTTTCACTCCGATATCAGATTATGATTAAACCAAATATGTTAGAAAGAAGATTCAATGATCTTTATTTTGGTATATAGTAGGGTACGTAATCCATTGTACACAAGGAGTAAAGTTTACCCAAGATGAACTGTTCGCTAAAACTAAATCATGACTGAATATCTTGGATCTAAAATATGATGCATGAACTGAACAGGATTTATAATTTACATGGATGCGAACAAACTATTTCTTAGAATGGCCGTATTCATGGAACTTCAGATATATGACTAGATTGAAAGGTGGAAAACTATAGGAACTTGTATGTCTGTCTGGTAGACTGATTTACTGGGTTTACGAACTAACTCATACTGAAAGATTCTACTCAACTGGAGCATTTCTTCGATGCTCTTTCTAAGAATTCCTAATAACATTATAAAGCATAGAATCTTGGGTATGAACTAGACAAGACATCTGTATATGGAATCCCAACATGGCTATGATTCTGGGACATGGAACATAGGGCTATGGAATATAAGCAACAATAGATTACTATGCCTTAAATAATGCAATTGCCATTTTCAAGCTTAGATATACCCCCTGAATTCTCCTCAACTATATACTCTTCTTCAATACAGCACTATACTTGAGGCTACTGAAGATACACACATGAGCACTGATAGTTTTACCTACTGAAGTCTGAGCTGGACTGAATTCTCCCAATATGTTCAAGCCTACTCGAATCTACAAAACACACACATCACATTGTAACACTAGTTTGAGTCAGAAATTCAATACCATCTGTATTTCATAACTTTTTATCTCATGAATAATTCTCCCCTTTCAACAAATACATTCAACTTCTTACTAGTTATTCACTGCGCACAATGCATTTATCCTGTTACACACCAACATGACATTCAAGTTTATCTTCATAACTATAGCCTTGTGTAGAGAAATCATGCAACAATCTTTACTTAACATGAAATATTTACTCTCTCCCATCTAAGCAATTACTCATTACTATATCATTTCATAATAGGAGGTCACTGAAAGGTTAAAACATAAGGACCTGAAGCATGAAAAATCACTATACAGAAGTTGACACTTAACTGAGGCCTGAGGAATAGAATATCAATATCATAGATTCATTAAGAGATCTAAACTGAGGATATACATGACACAATCTGAATTTTGCTGATCATTAAAAGTGTAGCATGAGTCATGGGAACTGAGCATACTATAAAACATGAATACATCACTCATGAGTTATATGACCTGAGTTTGGAGTTTCTGAATTTATGGAAAATGATTCATACTGCTGGGTGGACTGGAACTCCTCACACTAGAAACCAGAAGAGTACATGATTTTTCTATAAGGTGCACGAATATGGGCTATGATCATAGAGCTGACATGTAAGGTATAAGCAGATATTATGATAACTGAAAAACCTTACACTAAGATAAGAATGGTTCGGGCATTTTCCTCCCCTACTGATGTTCTATGATACATTGGCATCACTACTAGAATCTGAGAGCCTGACTTGGTTACTTGTTCCGTCATCTCTCGCTTAGCTTCAAGCTATCATTCTAAGTCTGTGAACCGCTTAACTAACTCTAAACTAACCTAAAACCACTTTAATCTAGAGTCCAAGATATAACAATACTCATAAACACTAAACTCACCCTGAAAGATTGCACCTAAAAGTGTAAAACCCTACCACTGATACTTTCTTCTGAGATAGAACTCTAAGCTTTCTATAGCCCCAATAGTCATCCTAAAATAACTTAAACATTCACTAACTTAGAATTGTCTAGGAGCATCACCATACCATTATTTCACACCATCTAGTGCTTCAACTCTACTTTATATTAGCTCAATCTTCCAAGATTCAAACTTAGATTCTAAAACATAACATGGATTCCCCATATCCTTAATAACGGTACTACTTTCATCATAGCCTATAAATATCACATCCACAATATATGATTCGAATCAACAAACCTAAATTCTTGTATACACTTTTTCAAGCGTATTAATTTATCTTTCATCAAACTACATGAAATATAATCTACTCAGATTCAGTTAACGCTATCCCAGCCCTACTACTGTTGCTAAACTCTGGGTTTCATGCCTCTAAGTGTAGATCATGATCATATTCTATCATAGGATTTTGAGAAAGAATCTAAAAACACTCTGACTCCTAAGCACTATGGTACTATCCCTCCATTTAATCACCAGTTCATTCAGAAACTAAAATTGAATGGCTTTATTTCTTAAATCAATTGAAGTGATTTTATGGGATACTATGATCAGGTAGTTTCTATATACTCGTATGGCTAGGATAGATTTACCCACTAAGGTAGACAGTGAGAAGTGCTCTACTAAGGGTTTTAGACTGATACTGACACTGATCTCAATAGTTATATAGGGGGGTTAAGAAGAGGGAGTAAAGTTTTGGGGTCTATTAAAACATACACAAGAATATGAAGAGCCAGTAACATACCTGTAACTGCATTAGAAGAACTTTCTTGATCATGTCGAGATTGGAGTGCATAAAGTCTTTTCTGATATTAATCACTAGTGGTACTGGAAGGGGAACCTTATTGAGTCAGGTGACTGGCTGGAACTTGGGAACGACTATGCTGACTATTCTGAACCACCTTGGGGCATTCCCTAACTCATTGGCCTGACTCACCACATCTAAAACACAAACCACTACCAGCCCTACACATACCCTATTGATTCCTACCACACTTCCACAGAGAGGGTTAGTACGACCACTCTTTGTCCTCGACTTAAAACTACCTATTCTAGCCCTCTTAATCATTCTCCCTTTTTTCCTACTCTTGTCCTCCTCACTCTGTAGAGGATGAACCATAAGACAAGATAGGAAAATATCCAACTGATTATTTTGAGAAACTATTGAATAAGTTAAGGCGGTGAAAGTAGCTCTGAATTTAGAGTAAGAGACATGCTTATTTAGGGGATTTTCCTAAACAGGTGGAGGTGTAGATTGATTTTGATTTCTCCTTCTGTTATTCTTTATAGGAGGCATGGTCTATAATAGAATTTAAGGATGGATTAGAAAGAGAGTTTAAATAGAGATCATGCTCATTTGCATAAATCGAACACTAAAAGAAGGGAAATATTTCCTACAACGTCTTGTAGCCTCTTGTCCATAAGTGTGCCACACTTCTCACATATTCACAAAACTCTACTCAATGCAGCTTTCAAACTCCCTTGGACACTTTACAATCTTAGGCTCTGATACTAAGTTTTTAACTCCCTGAGAGTACACCCTGGGTGACACACGGTGCTTACAGTCCTAAAGGACCACAAGCTAACCCATGAGTTGGTAACTGCTGTAAGCACTAAATACAATCATATAGAACATGTGTGCAATGTAACTGGTAATTTCATAGGTTTTAGCAACTGAAAACAATACTGAATAACGATTTTAAAATGTCTAAAAACATATTGTCGATACTGGTAAAACGATTGACAACAACAACTGAAAACTGACTTACTATTTGTACTAGTTTGAAAGCCTCTAAATTTAATGATTGTGGAGTTAATGGGACAAGTACCTAACTAACTCCGACTAACTACTGAACTGAACTGAGATAAATATAAACGGTCCTTGTAATATGAGGACTCACCACCACTACTGCTGCTACTGGTGTGTTGGGATATCTAGGTACGGTCAGGAACCTGAGCATTCGACCCTATGATATGATAAATTATAGCACAAGAAATGAGTATGTCATTAGTACTTTTAATGTATTGGTATGAGATATGAGGTTCGGCTTTTATGCATGTTTTATGTGCATGAATAATAACTAACTGAATGAATAGCATGGGATGACTAAACGTGAAGTAATAATTGGCTAATTAATATGAGGTAATTGAGTAAACATGCATGAAGTAAAGACTGACTGGCTAGCAGGAGATTACTGAATACAAATGCATGAAAGCTATAAAATTTGAGAATGACTAACCAAGTCACTGGTTTGAGAAGCCCGTCGCAGTCAGGGACATGGCTCGGGTAGTGACAACAAGTGTTCGCTATCGTCGAAAAGGAAGAATTTACTAGAATGTGATGCTTTTGAAGATAAAAAAGTGTTGGTGACAAAATTAGTGATGAAAATCTACTTACGCTAAACCTTGTTCCCTATCCCAATATGTTATAAATTTATATTATTATATGTATATGGTTTTGAATGATTTTGAATCGATTGATCATAGCATTATCTTATCCCTTCCTTGAGTTATATGCTAGTACTTTCCCCACTAACCATCCTCAGATGCTGTATGCCCACGCAATGTAGGGTTGGAGACACTTTTGTTTTCATACGTAGTGACAGGTAATTCCTGGATTGTTCGTGAGCCCGCTTGAAATGGTGAGCCTCCTATTTCTGGAAGGCCTGTTACTTCATGATTTTATTTTTATCTAGACTATTTTGGATTCCCTTTTTTTCTACACTCGGGGGTATGTCCCAACTTAGGTTGTTCTTTGAATATTAGAGGCTTTGTGTATAACTGTATATTGGGATGTTTGTTCAGATCTTTAGAACCTTGCATTGGTTTACTTATCTTACTTATATCTATTTTGGATTTCTTCCGCTGCTATTCATAACTATTGTGCTCTGATTGGCTTAGCGAAGGGGGTGGTCTCCGGTCCTTTGCGAACTTAAGATACCCATCATAACTAGGCCCTGGTTTAGGTCATGATAGCCAAAGGATGATTATGTTATATTTACATTCTCGGCAATATCAAAAGATGATGGTGATGATATTGCTGGATATCCCTATTGGTTCGAGTTCAGATATACATATTATGCCATGATGATATACTTATCATGATATGATGACATTGGGTATGAGATTGACATTAGTGAGTCCATCTAAGTTTAAAATGAGGAAATACTTATAATGTAGTATGATTTGAATAGACTCTAATGATATAATGATAAGTTGATAAATATTGATTAGTTGATAAATGTTGGCTAGTTGATAAATAATGAGAACTAGTTTATAAATGATGTTTAGTTGATAAATGATGATTTATTGATATATGAGGTTTAGTTGCTACATGATGAATAGTTGACAAGTGTGGACTTATTTACAAATAATGAATATGGGTGCAATAGTGCTGCGTCGCACCAATGGTTCATTTCGGGAAATTTTACTAAAATTACAAGACACGTCCTAGGTTAAAAGGGTCAACTTCCCACCCCTATTTAAGCCCTTTAACACGTGATTCAACCATTTTTCACCCAAAATACTGTCTCTTCTCTCAAAATACCTCTTAAGAAAAATATAGGGTTTTAATAGAAGATCCAATTCTAAGAAAGTTTCTCCATCAATCTTCATGAAGTCACGAACTAAGGTATGCATAGTATTCATTCACGAACTCCTTTTGACCAACTTCAGGGTGCCAGTTATTTCGCTAATATTAACCTCAGATTTCTCTATCATCTGCTCAAAGTTAGAGAATGTGACATTCTGAAAATAGCTTTCCGTACCCGCTATGGTCATTTCGAATTCTTAGTTATGTTTTTTGGTCTTACCCATGCCCCAACAACTTCTAAGAAATTGATGAACCATGTGTTCAATAAGTACTTAGACATGTTCATCATAGTCTTCATAGATGACATTCTCGTCTATTCCCGCAGTGAGTGTGATTATGTAGACCATCTCAGAACAGTACTTCAAACTCTCAAAGATCATCGACTATTCGCTAAATTCAGTAAGTCCAAATTTTGGTTAAGGTCAATAGCATTCCTTGGTCATATCATTTCTGGTGTTGGCATTAGAGTTGATCCTCAAAAGACTGAAGTAGTAAGAAACTAGCCCAGACCTGTATCTCATTAGATATCAGGAATTTCTTGGGTTTGGCTGGCTATTACAGATGGTTTGTTAAGGGATTTTGTTCTATTGCATCCCCTATGTCCAGATTGACTCAGAAGAAAGTCAACTTTCAGTGGTCAAATCTTTGTGAAAAGAGTTTTCAGGAGTTGAAGACTCAACTCACCTCAACACCAGCATTAGCTCTCACAGATGGTTCAGATGGGTTGTAGTATATTGTGATGCATCTAGAGTGAGTTAAAACATACACCTGGACTTTGTAACTAGACTGTTATAAAAATACCCATGGGTAATAAGGGTTTATTCCCCCTGCTGGATGGGCCCCAGTGTGTGTTAGCAACACGCATCAGAGATATCGTAGAAGTCCAGGGAATCCACGACCCTATGCCATCTATGATACATATACCTATAGTGTGTCACAAACATGAGGTCATCCAGACCAACCCTCATGCCGACAAATATGAGTTTCAAATATCAGTCCCTCGGGACCTCCACTTTATGTCTAGATATACAACCCCTTTAAGCCCAATTAAAAAATTTACACATTCTCATTCATTGAACTATGATCATCCCTTAAGGCATAAATTGTTGGTATAGTCATACCAGTACACTTGCAAGCTAGTATTATCATGCCATTTCAATTATCATCACTTGAAGGAATCTATAACCCCATAATCTCTAATTATTCATCCACATTGGGGAATCCATGACCCCCTAGGTTTAATTGTTCATTAGCTTAGGGGAATCCACGACCCCCAAGGTTCAGTTTAAAACCATTATGTTTCATTAACCTTCTATATCATGAAATAGTTCCAAAAGTAGTTTCAATATGCATATACTCTTGTTTCAAAGATAATTTCTTAAGGTTTGGTTAAGGTTATTACTAATTCAATTACCAAAATTCATAAAGTTGGGGGAATCCATGACCCTTGTAGGTTTATCAAATCAATTTGGGGGGATCAACGACCCTCATTCCAATCCCTATACCCATGCACCCAATTTGCTTACAAACTATCAATTAAAAGCATGAATAATCAAGAAAACCCATGGGAAAATCAATTAAACCGTCAACACCCAAACATCCTCACGCCGAATTCAAAACCAACAATTAACCACATAGCTAAAAAATTTAAACACATGCTTTTAGAAAAACAAGTTTTAGAAAGAGATGCATGCCTGAGAATATCAAAAATTAGAAAGAAATTTGGAGCTAGGAACTCAAAGAATAAATTTACAGTTAAAACCTTAAGTTTTTCTTGGGTTTGAGTTTGAGAGTGAAAGAGACCAATTGATCTATGAAAATTGATTAAAATAAGTTTACTTTATGAAGAAGGGTCATACATGAGTGATAATATCCAAAAGCCCCTTATCCCAAGTAAATAAAACAACATTGCATGATTTTAAAGCATCAGCGTGGCACAGCCTTATCGTGGAGGCTAACCTCCATGCCACGCCGTTATCGCAAAAGTTATCCTCTATGTCACATTCATATCATAAAGGCATACTACTTCCATTCCATATTTAAATCAGGAAGACTAACCTCTGTGGAATGTCAAAAATGCAGAGGCTCAGTGCCTAAGAATTCCAAAATGACCCTGAGCCCTTTTCAAAAGTTTTGAGACTCTTTCGAGACACCCTATTAATATATCTTAACACAATTTAGGTTTAAAATTTATGTTTCAAACATAGGAGGGTCAAAAAATAAATGATGGAAACTTTAAGGGTGTTATATTATGCCCCCCCCCCCTCCCGAGATCATTCGTCCCTAAATGAGAAGTCAAGGCATCCATTAGCATGATCATAAGATAGATATGCAGCAAAAAAACATAAATATAATTTGAAAGGCAATATGAATAGTAAAATGCATACCATAAGCACGATCATCCAATCTGAGGAAAAAAGATGGATAGTTGGACTTCATGTCCTCTTCAGCTTCCCAAGTAGCTTTTTTCACCTTTTGGGTCCTCCAAAGGACCTTTACCGAAGTCACATCCTTAGTCCTCAACTGACGGACTTGCCTACCTAAAATCTCAACTAGAACTTCCTTATAAGAAAAGAATCTGAAATTCCAATATCTTTCAAAGGAACAATCAAGAAAGGATCACCCACACATTTCTTCAACATCAAAACATGGAACACCAGATAAATAGAACCCAGACTCGGAGATAAATCCAACTCATAAGCAACTTTTCTAATTCTCCTCATAATCAAGTATGGACCAACATAACGAGGACTGAGTTTCCCCTTATTTCCAAATCTCATCACTCCCTTTATGAGAGATACCTTTAAGAACACCCAATCGCCAACATCAAACTCTGACTCTCTTCGTCTTACATCTGCATAGGACTTTTGGTGCCCCTAAGTAATCTTAATACTATCCCTAATCACCTTTAATTTCTCCATAGATAGGTGAATCAAATAAAGACCAAACAATCTAGTCTCACCAACCTCAAACCACCTAATAGAAGACCTACACCTCCTACCATACAGAGCCTCAAATGGAGCCATCAAAATACTCGAGTGATAACTATTTTTATATGCAAACTCAATAAGAGATAAGTGATCCACCCAACTACCTCCAAAATTAATTACATAATCCCTTAGTATATCCTACAAAGTAAGAATAGTGCTCTCCATTTGTCCATTCATTTGCGGGTGAAAAGAAGTTCTAAGGTTCAGCTTAGTCCCCAAACCTCTCTAAAATGAATGTTAAAAGTGAGATATAAACTATGTACCTCTGTCTGAAATAATAGAAATCAAAGCTCCATGCAACTTCATAATAACTTAGCATAATCCTCACCATAGTAGTTAGTCCTCTAAGGCAAGAAGTGAATAGACATAGTTATCCTATCTTTAATGACCAGAATTAAATCATACTAATTTCGAGACCAAAGAAAACCTGCAATGAAATCCATGTTGATAATTTCCCACTTCTATATAGGAAGCTCAATCTCTTCATACATACCACCAGGTTTCAAGTGTTCGACCTTCACTTGCTCACAAACCTGCACCTAACCAAAAATTGGCCACATCTCTCTTCATGTTGTTCCACCAATAGATCTCCTTCAAATAATGGTACATCTTTGTCGAACTCAAGTGAACTATATACCTAGACACATAAGCCTCAGCAAAAATCCTTTCTCATAGCCTATTAACATTAGGAACACATAACCAACCTTGATACCTCAAGATACCATCACCACCATACCCAAAAGCCATAACCTTTTGTTGACCTACATCATCCTTAATCTGCATCAAAATGGGATCCAAAGTCTGCTTTTTTTTTTCACCTCAGCACCAAGAGATGAGCTCACCACCTCTTGGAAAATAACTCCTCCATTTTTATAGTCCAAAAAATCGATACCCAAATTAGCCAACTGATGAATGTCCTTTACCAAACCTCGCTTCTTTTACACACGAGATAAGATCTGCATGGATAGCTTGCTAAGAGCATCAGCAACCACATTAGCTATAACTAGATGATAGTGAAGACTCATATCATAGTCCTTAAGCAATGAAAGCCATCTTCTTTGTCTGAGATTCAACTCCTTCTGAGTGAACACATACTTTATGCTCTTATGATCTGAAAAAATATCAACATGCACCCCATACGAATAATGGCACCAAATATTATGAAAACACCACAGCCACCAACTCTACATCATGAGTCAAACAATTTCTCTCATACACGTTAAGCTTCCTAGAAGCATAGGCTAAAACCTTACCATGATAAATCAAAATATAACCCAATCCCACGTAAGACATGTCACAATATATAATAAAACTATTAGTGCCCTCGGACAGGGTCAAAACTGGAGTAGAAGTCAACTTATCCTTCAAATTCTCAAAACTATCCTCAAAATTATCAAACCACAAAAACTTTACCTTTTTCTGAGTCAACGGAGTAGCTATAGAAGAGAAGCTCTCCATAAATTTTCTATAATACCCATCTAAATATAAAAATCTCCAAATATCGATTGGAGTCATGGGTCTAGTCCATCTCTTAACCGCCTTAACCTTTTATGGATCCACCTTGATCCCCTCACTAGAAACAACATGACCAAGGACAGTCACCACATTCAACCAAAAATCACACTTTGAAAATTTGGCATACAACCATTGTTCCTTAAGAGTTTGCAGTACTACACTGAGGTAATTAGCATGATCTGCCTCGCTCTTAGAATATACCAAGATATAATCAATAAATACTATAAGGATCAAGTTAAAAAAATTATCTAAATACCTAATTCATAAAATCCATAAATGTCGTCGAAGCATTAGTCAACCGAAAAGACATGACCAAAAACTAATAGTGACCATATACAGCACGGAAAATAGTCTTAGGGATATCCACCTCCCTAATCTTCAACTGATGATAACTCGATCGAAGATCAATCTAAGAAAACCATCTAGCATCCTTAAGCTGCTTCAAAAGATCATCAATCCTAGGATAAGGATACTAAATCTTTAACGTTACCTTATTCAACTGCCGATAATTTATGTACATCCGAAGAGACCTATCATACTTACTCATAAAATAATAAGGGAACCCAACAAAGAGACACTAGGATGAATGAAACCCTTATCAAGAAGATGCTTTAACTACTCCTTAAGTTTATCTCGTCCAGAGATATTCTATAGGGAGGAATAGAAATAGGGTGCGTATCTGGTATAATCAATCCCAAAGTGTCTATTTTCCTATCGAGAGGAATACTAGGAAGACCATTAGGAAAAATTCAGGAAACTCATAGATCATAGTGACGGATTGCAAGGAATGACTTCAGAATCAGAATTCTTAACCCAAACTAAATGATATAGGCACTCTTTGGAAATCAACTTTCAGACTCTAAGATATGAAATAAACCTCCCTTTATGTACTAAGGATCTCCCTTCCCTTTCTATTCCCGGTTCATTAGGGAATTGGATGTTGACCTTATGGGTCTGACAATATAGATAAACCTAGCACGAATAGAGCCAATCTATCCCCAAGATCATATCAAAATCTACCATAACCCACTCTATCAAATCCACCAATGTTTCTTTACTACAGATAGACCTCACACAACCCCTATAAACCTTCCTAGCCATAATGGAATCACCCATCGAAGTAGGTATAGAAAAAGGGTTGGAAATGCACTCAAATGAACATGCACATATCATGACCTGAGACTACCCCCTAGTCGTAACATGGTGCTTGGATCCACAAGTGATCCCAAGACAACCTATGAACTGGCATACTTCTTGAGCAACTAATTTAAATTATACAAAACAAAATTTACTGAATGAAAACATGATTATGAGATAGTCCAAATAAATGAAATACTGATAAATATTTTAATATGATAAACTGTGGAAAGAAACTTGAATTTCATGTAACGACTCTGACTGACTATCTATGAAGCATCTACTGTACTAACTATAGATAACTAGGATATGACTCTAACTACCACTAATCAATACATATGAATAATAATAATATAGTACATGAACTACAACTGATTAAAGTCCCCAAAATAAGAGAACGCATTACCTGCTAGCTAGAAGCTACAAACTATCTAATTATAATGTGCGGGTTGTAACTGGTACCTACATTATGAGACAACTTAGCACATAGGCGTTTATGTAGATCATACTTCTGAAATGTACTGAGTATGTGGGGATGAATACAACAAGTAAATTGAATAGATACATAATCATAAAACATGCATGCTAAGTGCAAGTAAACTCACTAAGAGATTGAAATCAACTAAAAGCTAAAGTATCTTAAAACAAGAGAAGCAAACATAATATGATAAGCTGGTGAATCACTACACTTAGCTTTTTAAATCTTTACTTTTGTAGAATAATTAGAACATAATTTGATAAGCTAGTGAATCTCATGTCAAACTAAATATGGTGTAAAATTGAACTAAGGATCATGTATGGATACAGAGCATGAAAACATGAACATGTAAAACTAAGAATGCAAGACCAAGCATAGCACGTACTGACTTGATCTGAATAACATAAATAATCTATAAAACTGATAAAATAAATACTAAAATTTGATTACTTGGTCAAGCAATCATGTACTGAGATAAACTAAGTATTAACAGAAAATGTGGGAGCCATCATGTAACCGACATGCCCTAATCTGAGCTAATTGGGGTCCAACCTGCAACCCCAGTTGGAAGGGTGTAAGTACCTTTCTACAGGTACTATCACATGGTTGTGTGGATCCACTAATCTAATGTTCTAAAGGACTAAGGAGTCAGTCCTAAACTAGCGGGTGACCCCCAAGAGAGTCTCAAACCTAAACTGGTGAGTGACATCTCATAATATTACGCTGTCTACGTAGTTTTGGAACTTAGAGACTACAATTAAGCACCCAGTCCTAACTGGCGAGTGATCTCCCATCTTTTGGTTCACTCGGTGCTAAATCCCACTCCCAACTGAATGACACTAGTATTATTATGGATCTAACATGATATGGTACTGTAGTGATAAATGCTCAATATGAAAATGGTAATCTGGATGTGATAATAAAATCATGGTCTGATTGACTTATTTATTGAAATTATAATCATGTAAAAACACATAGGTATGAGATGTTCATAGCCCTCCCGTACTTAACAATTACAAAATATGATAATAACGTTTAAAATAGTGATATAAAATTATAGTTCAATGACCCAAAACATAAGGCATTTTAATAATTGAGTGAAATACATGAATTTGCACTTGGGGATAAGTTACACTTGAGAAAACAACAAGTTCACATGGATTAATACATGAATTTAATCGTTAGCATGAAATTGATTGAGTATAACATGTATTCTTGAAAGTTTAGAACATGAAATAGCTTAATTTACATGGAAACACATCTGGACATGGCTTGAATTCAAATTACAAATAAAAGCATGGGTTAAATTCATCTTGAACATGTATAAATTCATATTTTAACCAAAAGAGGGTTTTTGGGCTTAGTGGGTGAAAGGGACCCATTGATAAATACCCCACATATCTTAATTGAATGAATTCTTGAGGAAATCTTGAAATCAAATGTTAAATCCTTGTGTTCTTGAGAGAAAAATCTTTAACTTTATTTCTTGGGAAAGGGGAAGGGTTTCTAGTGCATAATTTTGAGGAAGATGAGCAGATAATGCCTTCTTGAATGTCCCAAATCATGTTTTGGACTACTTGGGTTGACGGGAAAGGACCTAATTGCCCTTGGCCTCTTTTTCCCATGTAAATAACCCTCGTGGTGTGAACCCTATTTTTGAGGAATAAACCTCACGATCCGATCCCCAGAAAGGTGGAATAGTCCTCGAGGCACGAGGCTATCATGGCCTCTTACAATTTCTAATGAAAATGGTCATAGTTTTTCGCTCGGGTATCGAATTAAGGCAAAATTGGTATAGTTGGAAAGCTATCTCAATTATCTATAATTTGGTTGGACTTGAGTAGAAAAATTTCACATATACCAAATGTTATACACATTTAAAGTCGAACCTTGTAGAATCGAAGACCTAAATTTGGCTGAATCAAATGCTCTTAGCTCAACTTTGTTCCAAGTGATTCCCCTGAACATTTTTCACCTCAAAAGAATTCATAAAACTAGGATAATGATCATGACACACATATGTATACACAAATCATGGGATTAGAGTTTACACAAATAGGAATGATGGTTCAATGTCTAGCCCAAAAATACAGGGTGTTACATTATCTCCCCTTTGGAACCATTCATCCTCGAATGATGGATAGGAACTTGTTGAAGTCTTATAAATGTGGAATGATGTACATATGATATGTCTTGTAATGAAGGGTATAGTTGAGCTGAAACAATATAACTTTATCATGAAACTAATTTCTGAGCTGACTTGACTCTATTGACTATAAAGAGCTGATTTATGGTGAGAGCTTAGAACTCACTTGAAATATTCATGATACGAACTTACATAAAATTCCTAGAGTTTCTAAGGATGGAATAAAGTACGTAACTTCTCATTGGGAATTATTCCTTAACAAAACTTATATAGGGAAAAGAAAAGGGCTTTATGGCCTTTCCAAATACATTATAAAAGGACGAATCTTGAGATAACAATACCAAGTCTGTACAATAGGTATCACAATGACTAAGCTGGAATACTTGGAAAACTAATATTATGCATTGAACACTCATGTACTGAGTCATGACTAAATAGCTGAATCTAAATCATGATTTTGGGACTGAACTAAATTTGGAACTTACATGTATGCAAAAAAATTACCTCATGGAATAGCCATGTTCATGAAACTTCCGATAGTAAGACTAGACAAAAAATTGTAAAACTATAGGAGCTTATCTGTTTGACTACTAAGCAGAATTGTTGTATATACAAACTGAATCATACAAAAAGCTTACCCTCGACTAGAGTATTTCTTCAACACTTTTGCTAAGAAGTATTAATAAAATTAGGGAGCAAAGAATCATGGGCGTGATCTGTATAAGATATCTAAATAAGGAATCTTAATATGGCTATAACTCTGTAACACGGAACATAGGCCTATGAAACATAAGCTAGGATAGAGTTACTAGGCCTTAGGCAATGCAACTGCTAACTTTCAAGCTTAGCCACACTTATAAAATACTCGTTCAACTATACTTTTTTCCTTAAATACCATGCTCATTTGATTTAAGTTATAATTCTTACATGGGTACATATGTTATTCCCGCCAAAGTCTGAGTTGGGCTACATAATCTCACCATGTTCAAGTCTAACTCATAATCACAACGTACTGTACAAAATACCTTAATACAAGTCTGAACCATGAATTCAACACCCCATGCATTTTCACAACTCTCATCTCAAGAATAATTCTTCTTACCAGTACAATAACTAAATTTAGACTCTTACTAGGAATTCACTAATGCATAATGCACCCATCAGTTTATACACCACATGAGTACATAAGTCACGAGATGCATGACATGAGTTTGGAGTCCATAAATTCATGGAATGTGATTCTTCCTGTTGGTGAACCGGCACTCCTTATACTAGGAACTGGAAGTGTACATGATTCTATGGAAAATGCATGAATATGACCTATGATCATCAAGCTGACTTATAAGGCATGAGCAGATGTCGTGATAACTAAAGTACAAAAGTTTGCACTGAGATAAGAATGGGTTGGGCATACTCCTCCCTCGTGATGTTCCACAATACTCTGGCATCACTACTAGAATTTGAGAGCCTGACTTGGTTCCTTGTTCTATCATCTCCCCCTTAGATTGAAGCCATTGTTTTAAGTCTATGAACCCCCTTTAATAAACTCTAAACTGAACTGCAACCACTTTACTCTAGAGTCCAAGATATAACAATAAACATAAATAAGAAGCTCACCCTGAAAGACTATACCTAAACGTGTAAAACCCATTGCCAATACTTCCTTCTGAGATATAACTCATAACTTTCTATAGCCCTAATAGTCATCATATAATAACTTAAACACTGGCTAACTTAGAATCCTTATAAGTATCACCATACCCTGAGTTCACACCATCTAGAATTTCAACTCTTCTTTCTATTAGCTCAATCCTCTAAGATTCAAACTTAGATTCTAATACTTAACATGGATATTCCCAATCTTTTTTAATTAACTATACTAACTTCATTCTTGAACACTGTCTTAACATATAATATCCTTAAATTTCTTTAGCTTTATCAATCATCATCACATACTTACACCCTTATTGACAACATACTTGCCTTACTAGACACATAATCTGCCTCTTTTCCTTCATAGCCTACGAACATCATATCTCTGAACTTATATTTTTCCCTAAAAAATGAGAATTGCCATTACACCAAATTACTCAACATCAACAACCTATACTTAGCTGGTAACAACATCATATACTACATAACTAGTTTTATTCACATTTAGAAAATCAAGGGTACTATATGAACACACACACTTTGAAAACTTAGAAATAATACAATCCCATATCACCTTGGGCACACCTCTAAATCATACCCACGCTATTTTACTTAATTTTGAATTAATAAAATTAAATTCTTTACATTGACTATTTCAAGCCTACTAGTTCACCTTTCATACAACTAGCCCCAAGGATACTTAATCTACTAAATCTAGATAAATACTATCCCCACTTTACTGTTGTTAAACTTCTAGGTTCATGCTTATAACTCTATATAATATGCTATCATAGGATTATAAGAAGGGATCGGAGGGCATATCTAACTTTGGCTTAGTGCAAGATTTTTATGAACATGAATAAAAAATTTCAAACTTTGAAACTTAAAAGCGCTAGATGGGATACTTTCGAGCCTGTGTGCAATCCCATAACTGTCCATGGGGCCTGTCTGAGAAAACTCTATCTGTAAGGATTTAAGCTTGAAAATTTCTGTTGCCTCAATACTAAGGAAGAGTTGACATGAATAGATTAACGTAAGAATCTGCATAAATTTCTTAGAGAACACCTCTATTGCATGATCTAAGACATGAAAGAAATGAAATATTTCTTAAATGCCATGTAGCCTATCGAAGAAAAGTACAGACATCTCCGTAGTATTCTATAAGACTCTACTAGACATGGCTTCATAGACACCCTAGGTGTAATACACAAGAAAATTTCTTCGTTGAAATTTTGTGCGTAAATGTGTCGGGATCCTATCTTTAAGAATTATTTATAATTTTTTTTTGTGTTATTTCTTGTATTTCGACCCACCATTTTGAAGAGCATCGAATACGTTTTCCAATGATATATGGATCACCCAAAACGGACACTCGAGCGATGAGTTACGATGATTTTGATCAAACTACGACCATTCCGATCGAACTGTAAACAGTAAAATATGCCGGATAAAAAATCTGCAGCCAGGCAATTTTTTTTGGTCAACATCAAATGATCATAACTCCTTGTACATATCAACGGACAGCCCTGAGAGTCTTCTTTCCAATGAAATTTGTTTCATCCAATTTGGACATCGGAGTAAAAAGTTATGGCCAATTTACTTCAGCCTATCAGATAGATCACTGAAGGGCAGATTTGACATTAATTGATTTTTAAAGGTATTTTGGTCATTTCCCATTATGGTAACCCTCTATATATACCCCCTTTGAGATGAGAATTATCATTCATTTTCTCTCATTTCTCTTATATCTCTCTCTCAAAATATATGCATATATATATATATAGAAGAAGAGGAGTTAGGGTTAGGGTTCCAATTGGGGAAAAAATCAATTCAAGGCTTCACTTCGCGAATTGCTTCCGTCAATCTCTTTGGCTACGAAATCTAAGGTATGCAAGTGTTTATCTATGGGCTCCTTTCGTCCATAGAGCCCATAAATCCTTTTTCAAAGGCCCAAGATTCATGTGTGTATCTATATATATGATTATACTTTCTAAATTTTCATTGTGTATGTGTGTAGTATTCACATGATGGTTGAGATATATGTGTGGGATGATTATGTGTGTTGGTTGAAGTATATGTGTGTAGTATTTGTGTGATGGTTGGTGATTATGTTGTTGAAGTTGATGATATCCAAGAAGGGATCTTTGTATGTTTGTGGAAACTATGGTGGTGTGTGATGTATAAATATATGAAATGGGTGATTGAATACTTGTAATCTTGATGAATCCACCTATGCCTAAGAAGTGCATTTAAGGTGTTTGTGAAAATACCCAAGAGACTAGAGATTTTATTTTTATAACATAATAGGTCCAAAATTAATTGATTATGAATATATGATGATTTAAATTGTTAAGCCTTGATTTATACTATTATTCCATTATTTCCTAAATGGTGCATGTAAGATGATTGCAAAAATGCCTATGTGAAGAACAATTTGAGTATTTGACATGTTTGTTAGCCAAATTATGATTTCATGCCATATCCATATGCTTAACTTATGTCTACCATGTATTTGACAAAATATTTAAGAGAATAGAAAACTATGCATTGTGGTTCATTAGGTCTTAAAAGATAAATTCATGCTTTGTTCCTATGAATAGTTGATTTCCTTGAATTTGTGGTGCGTTGTGGGTGTATGATGGAATGCCATGATGAATTATTGAGGTAATGATGATGTTTGTTCGTAGTATTTTCTGTGGACCCAAAGTATGCTCCCCACGTGTTTGATTGGATGCTTATATGGAGAAATGAGGCCATTTGATTTGCTAAGTGTGAAGTCCTCAATTATGTGTTGCGTATGATCGCCTATGGGCATGTTGTGTATGAGTTATCTATCTTGTGTTACTTTATGTTATTATGTGCTAGGGGTATGTATGCTCGAAATAGTCTGCTGGTCTAGAGTAGAGTCAGTTTCACGGTAATATCAATCGAGCGATGAACAATGAACTACCAGTTAGTTTCAAAACTTGGGGAAAACTCAGTAATCTCGGAAATCATTCTTTATCGAATAATCGAGCCATGAACTCTGAAATCTTACATATCAATTCACTCTGTTACAGACCTCTGTACATTATGTGAGATAGTAAGCTTATCTTAAAAGTAAGTGGCAATTATAAATACTCCGTCAGAGAACGGAATCAAGCGAACTCTATCATATTGATAAAGTATCATAATGTGAGAACAGATTCAGTTTAGTTGAGTATAGTTAAGAATTGGTTAAATATCTTTCAGTTGGGAGTAGGATTCAGCACCGAGCGAGCTAAGGATAGGAATATTCCTACGAGTAGAGGTTTTGATTCCTGGTAGTAATCCTTATGCTCCAGAACTACGTCGCCAGCATAGGTTGAGACATATATCCTTTGAGTAGAGGGTTAGATGAGGTGGTTTTCCTACGAGTAGAGGGTCCCACCATTCTCGTTTGAGGTCCTTATAGTAGAGAGTCCTATTCAGTTGTCCTTACTGGTGGTACGGTATTGACAACCTTCCAGCTGGGGTACAGGTTGGATCCCACTTGTGGTAAGTGGGGCATATCGGTTCAATGATCACTCCTATAGTTTTAGTAACAGTCTCAGAAAAGAACTCAGTTAATGTGCAGAAGTTGAGGCTGTCAGATATAGGCCTCTCAGTATTGCTATCATTATTATTGAGTAGAGAGACTTCCTACGAGATGAGGGTTGCTCTCGAACTTATTTACCCATTATCATTATCGTTGAGCATAGAGACTTCATGCTAGATGAGGGTTGATCTCAGATTCAATTGTTCAGTGTTCTAGAGACTTCCTGTTGGATGAGGGTTGATCTCAGATTCAGTTGTTTAGTGTTCTAGAGACTTCCTGCTAGATAAGGGTTGATCTCAGATTCAGTTGTTCAGTATTCCAGAGTTGGTGAATTTGAATATCAAATATCAATAATATCAGTTATCCGATTTCTTAGTATGGATAAGTACAGATGTCAGCTCTACTAGCTTCAGATACTTAGTATCTTATTGTCAGTATTATTATTTTTGAGTGTCAGCGTTCAAAATGTAACATTCAGTGTCATGATGATTTCAGTTGTACTTTATGCATCCATGTGTGTATTATTGATCAGACATGTTTCAAAATTGGTAACTGCAGAGTTTCTATATATGTTTACTACAACAAATACATATTATTCAGATTTTTATGTTTATGCATAAGCCTTATATTTTACCTTACCCTATCCTTGCATACTCGGTACATTCTTTGTACTGACGCATTCGCGCTATGGTGCTTTCCCCACAATAGGTTCAGAAGAGCGAGATTCAAAGTATATTTAGCTGTCAGATCTTGTAGCAGTGGGTGCAGCAGTGAGCTCTCATCATCCGAGGATATTCTATTTCAGTGTTTTGGTGATTTTAGTAGACGAAGTTAGTTGGGGAATTGTCCCTTCAACTCCACAGTTCAGACAGTGTAGAGGCTTTTCAGACAGATGTATTAATATTTAGTTTCCAGTACTGTATATTTAGATGTGTTAACCTTATGGCCAGATTAAGCCAGTTTCTGCATTTATCATATTATATTATGCAGTGAATAGATACGGATATCAGTGAAGGGTTAGCTTGTGGTCACTCGGGGTCATGAGCACCGTGTCGCGTTCCGGTTCATGGGAATCGGGGCTTTACACTATGACACTTGAACTATAGGTTCTGATACCAAGTTTTTTCATGACCTTAGACCACCCCTTAGTCGTAACATGGTGCTTGGAATAATAAGTGATCCCAAGCTAACCCATGAACCGGCATACTTCTTGAGCAACTGATTTAAATTGTATAAAAACTAAATTTACATGCATGCTAAGTGCAAGTAGACTCATGAAGAAACTAAAATCAATTGAAAGCTAAAGTATCTTAAAACGTGAGTAACAAACATAACCTGATAAACTGGTGAATCACTATACTTATTTTTTTAAATCTTTACTTTTGTAGAATAAGTAGAACTAAAGCTAGGAAACGGTAAAACATGAATACTGTATGTAAATCTCATGTAAAACTGAACATGCTATAAAACTGAATTGAGGATCGTGTATAGATACTGAGCTTGAAAACATGAACATGTAAAATTGAGAATGGAAGACCAAGTATAGCACGTACTGACATGAAAAATTTGTAAAACTGATGGAATAATTACTAAAATATGATTACTTGGTCAAGCAAACCTAAACTGAGATAAACTGACTATGACATTAACTGTGGGAGTTATTATGTAACTGACATGCCCCAATCTAAGCTAATTGGAGTCCATCCTGCAACCCCAGTTGGAAGGGTGTAAGTACCTTGCCACAGGTACTATCACATGGCTATGTGGATCCACTAATCTGATGTTCTGAAGCACTAGGGAGTCAATCCTAAGCTAGTGGGTGACACCTAAGAGAGTGTCAGTCCTAAACTAGCGGGTGATATCTCATAATCCTACACTGTCTACATAGTTCTGTAACTTAGAGGCTGCTACTAAGAACCCAGTGCTAACTGGCGGGTGAGCCCCCATCCCCAGGTTTAATCGGTGCTAAATTGTACTCCCAAGTAACTGATACTGGTATTATTATGGGTCTAACATGACATGGTACTGTACTGATAAGTGCTCAACATGAACATAGTAATCTGAATGTGATAATAAAATCATGGTCTAACTAACTTATTACTTGAAAATAGAATCATGTAAAAACACTTAGGTATCAGGTGTTCATAACCCTCCAGCACTGAATGATCACAAAATACGATAACAACATTTAAAATAGCGATATAAATCATAGTTCAAAGATCCAAAACATAAGGATTACTGCATGAATTTGATGGTTACTACGAAATCGATTGAGTAAAACATGGATTCTTGAAAATTTAGAACATAGATTCACATATGGACATGGATTGAATACAAATTACAAATAAAAGCATGGGTTAAATTCATCTTGCACATATATAAATTCATACTCTAACCAAAAGAGGGTTTTTGGGCTCAATTGGTGAAAGGAACCCATTGATGAATACCCCACATACCTTAATTGAACGGATTCTTGAGAAAATCTTGAAGTCAAACCTTAAATCCTTGTGTTCTTGAGAGGAAAATCTTGAACTTTTTTTATTAGGAAAGGGGAAGGGTTTCTAGTGCGTAATTTTGAGGAAGATGATCAAATAACGACCTCCTGAATAACCCAAATTGTTTTTTGGACTACTTGGGTTGAGGGAAAAGGATCCAACTGCCCTTGGACTTTTTTTCCCATGTAAATAACCCTCGTGCTTCGATCCTAGTCCCGGGGAATAAGCCTCACGTGCGACCCTAGAAAGGTGGAATAGTCCACGCGGCGTGAGGCTATCGTAGCCTCTTACTATTTCTCATAAAAATGGTCATAGCTTTTTGCTTAGGTATCGAATTAAGGTGAAATTGGTATAGTTGGAAAGCAAACTCAATTATCTATAAGTTGGTGGGACTTGAGAAGGAAAATTTTACATATATCAAATAATACACGTTCAAAGTCCACCCTTGTAGAATCGAATACTTAAATTTGGTTGAATTAAAGGCTCTTAGCTCAACTTTGCTCTATGATTCCCATGAACATTTTTCACCTCAAAAGCATTCTTAACATTAGGATAATGATCATGACACATATATTCACATACAAATCATGGGATTAGAGTTTACACACATAAGAACGATGGTTTAATGTCTAGCCCAAAAATACGGGGTGTTACACCATGTAAGAGATCACATCAGAAAGGGTGGACCCAAGGTCAAAAAGATAATATACATCACGAGAGAAAAGATGTAATGTACCAGTGACAACATCAGGAGATACGTTAGACTCTTGATGGGTGGGAAGAGCATAAAGACGATTCCAACAAGTACTAGTACCAGAAGTAGCACCCTTTGGTGCAGGAGCTGATGAAGTAGTAATCGGAACCGTATTAGCTCAAGAAACTTCCTTAGCTAGATAGTGTCAGTAGATTCCTCAGCTGACCTATAATTATACCACCTATTCCTCTCCTTATCACCTTAACCATGATGAAGATATCTATAGAAACGACAAGGAGGATGAGATGGGGCTGATTGAGCTCCACTATCCTAAGGGCTCATCTGTTTGCACTTAATGGAGGTCTGAATCTGAATGGTTTAGACTTCAGACCATTAAGTGCATTTGTTTTCTATTAAGATTTTAGCTCTTAATAAGTCTGAATAGGTCTTAATCATTCAGATCTAGAATCAAGTCTTAATAGGTATGAAGAGGTATTCTGGTATTAGATACTATTCACCACCACCCTATTCATAATCATAAGTCACCACCTCTGCCATCACCATGATTGTCAACCACCACCAACCACCTCAACCATCAACAACAAATATTGCTACCAACCACTATTGTCAACCGCTATTACTCGATGGCTTAGGATACAAAGTACTAGTCGTAGAATATGAACCCAAATTTCCTCATGTTCTTTTTTTCGCCCACTGCCTACCATCTCTACCACTATTTAGCTGGCCTCCACCCTGCTCTGATTATCTAAACTTCTTATTCTACCTCTCTTGGATTTCTACTTGTTTCTTTTTTTCATCTTCAACCTGTTGTATATACACCACAAGCCTATATATATCTATGTCATTATTTAACATCATTACCTTACACTCTAATACCAAGTCCCAAGTAAAACCCAAATCAAAATTTCTCATTCTCGCCCTCATACTAGACACAATTTTTGGGGCATGATAAGACAGCTGGTGGAATTTCAAAGCATACTCCTTCACAGTTATCCTTCACTTTTTCTAGTTCACAAACTCCACAAGTTTAATCTAACTATTGAGGAAATAACGGATCAAGAAAGATAACAAAAAATGCCTCCCATATAGTCGGCTCAGCATTATTACGCCTCGACTGCTCTCACTCCTCATACCACTAATATGCCATATCCTTCGGCTGATATAAAGAAAATTCCACACTTTTCGAATCAAAAGTGTGCATCACCCAAAAAATATTTTCTATCTCATTAATGAACCCATAAAGATCCTCCTCAACCATAGAGTCAAAAATGTTCAGAGGATTTAACCTCATAAATTGGCCAACTCTAGTGACCTCAGAAGATAAAGCAACAGAACTAACACAGTCAGGATGATGAGACTGAAAAGTCACCAACTAAATCAGCAGATGAATAGATCAACAAAACTCGACATTAGAAATGTCTCCTTGGGGCGGTGGGGCATGAACATTATCAACCCATGAAGCCCGAGAAGGACTAGTAGGGACCGGTGGAACTCCACAAGAGGCAGTACAATCAGGAGCAGAGACCCTTGACTAGGTCTGTACCCCATAAGTAGGACGAGTTCCATCCATATTATTCTCAAGAGGAACAACGAAGTTTCCACGAGCATCAAATCTTTGGGGAGCCATGATCTTAAATACGAGTAAACAGATATTAGAGGATTTTTCAAGACCTTAGACTCTATAGCCCAAAATTGATCACAACAAAAAAAAACATTCCTAAATGCCTCATATCCTAACCCTTATAAGTGTGCCATGCTACACACCCATAAAAGAGAATCTACTTGACACAGCATTATAGACACCTAATAAGCATGAACCTAAGCTCTGATAGCAAACTTGTCATGACCCATAAAAGGGCAAAGTCATGATGAGTATCTCAAGTTCATCGAGGATCGAAGACCACCCCTTAGCCTAGCCAATCAGAACGCACAATACATGTATAGAAGTGGAAAAAATCTAGAATAGATATAAGGAAAATAAGTAAACCAAGATAAGGTTCTAAAATCTGAACAAACATCCCAATCCATATTTATACACAAAGCCTCTAATATGTAAAGAACAACCTAAGTGGGAAATACCCCTGACTATAGCTAAAAAGGGAATCCAAAATAGTCTAGATAGAAATAAAATTATGAGTAACAGGCCTTTTGAAATAAGGAGGTAACCATTTCAAGCTGACTCACGAATAATCTAGGAATCACCTATCACTGCGCACGATGACAGAAGTATCTTTGAACCTTCCATCACATGGGGATACAGTATTCGAGGATGGTTAGTGGGCTGAGCACTAGCATGTAACTCGAGGAAGGAATAAAATAATGTCATGATCAGTGGATCAAAAATCATTCAAAACTATATCCATACAATCATATACATTAATATATATATATATATATATATGTCTAAAATATTAGTATAGGGAACAAGGTTTAGCATGAGAATTAAAACATTCACCAGGACAGTGAATCTTGATCGTCATAAAAACACCCACAGGCTAATGGGTCCATCCCTCTAGTGGATGGGCCCTAATGCATGTTAGCCACATGAACCAGAGATATCATAGAAGGTCGGGGACTCCACGACCCTATGCCATCCATGATACATTTATCTATAGTGTGTCACAAGCACATGGTCATCAAGAACAATCCTCCGTCGGCAAAGTGAGTTTCCAGTATCAGTCCCTTGGTATCTCTACTTTCACAACTAGCTACATAACCCACTTTAAGGTTAATTAAAATATTTACACATTCTTATTCAATGAACCATGATCATCCATTAAGGTATAAACTGATGTTATCATCATATCAGTACACTTGCAAGCTAGTATCATCACGCTATTTCAATTATCATTACTTGGGGGATCCACGACCCCAAAAGCTCTAATCATTCATCCACATGGGGTAATCCACGACCCCCTAGGTTCAACTATTCATTAACTTAGGGGAATCCACGGCCCCAAGGTTTAATTTAAAACCATTATGTATTTATTAATATTCTATATCATATAATACCTCTTAAAGTAATTTTAATATAGAGATACTCATGTTTCAAAGCCAAATTCGTAAGGTTGGTTTGAGGTTATTACCAATTCAATTGCCAAAATCCATAAAGTTAGGGGAAGCCATGATCCCTTATAAAATAAATTTGGTGGAATCCACGACCCCTATTCCAATTCCCATACCCATGTACCCAATTTGTTTAAAAACCATCAATTCAAAGCATGAATGATTAAAAGAAACCATGGGAAAAGCAGTTCAACCATTAACATCCAAATGTTCTCAACCTAAAATCAAAACCAAAAATTAATCACATGGATAATAAGTTTAAACACATACTTTTAGTAAAATAGGTTTTAGAGAAGAGATACATGCCTAAGAATATCAAGAATTAGAAATCAATTTAGAGCTTAGAACCAGAGAATAAATGTACAGTGAAACCCATAAGTTTTTCTTGGAGTTTTGAGGCTGGGAGTGTAAGGGAGTAATTAATCTCTAAAAAGTTGATGAATATAAGTCTATTTTATGTCTACGGGTTGTACAAGAATCAAAAGATCCAAAATTATCTCATCCCAAGTAAAAAAAACTACATAATTTAATACATAGACATGGCATGACCTTATCAAGGAGGAAAACCTCCATGCAACTCCATTATCATGAAGGTTATCCTCCGTGTTATGGTCATAACTTGGAAGCATACTGCCTCTGTGCCACGTCAAAATTGAGGAGACTAACCTCTGTGGCATGTCAAAAATACAGAGGCTCACTGCCTTAGAACTACAAAGTGGCCCCAAACCCCTTTTAAAAATTCTGAGACACCCCATTAACATACCTAAACAAAATTTTAGTCAAAAGTCAATGTTTTAAACATAGGAGGGTCAAAACTAAAATGATGAAAACTTTAAGGGTATTACACCGGCCTTGCCAGGTATATAAATAATCATAATCATCCTTTGGCATTGCTGGGTATATAAATCATCATAAATGTTATCATCAATAGCATAGCCATTCTCCAAATTTCTAGCATTGTGAATAATCAATATTATAATCATCTGGCCAATAGCATAATCATTAACATGGTATATTAACATAATTAGAAGTTATAATCAAAATAGAAATCATGAGTTCTAATATAAACAATAGCATGATTGCCAATATAGTCAATAAACACGATCTTTAACATAGTCCATAACATATTCGCCATTATAGTCAATGAACATGAGTACTAATATAACCAATGAGCATTATCAAAGCATAGGTAATAACTTGTCAATTACCTAATTAATGGCTTATCATTAGCATAATAGACAACTCATCATTTGAATATTCGTTTGCTTATCAATAGCTTGATCAATAGTTAATCCGTGGCATAATATATCGCTTATTCTTAGCATAGTCAAGAGCATAATTTATGGCAGAAATAATATTATAGCCAAGGACTCATGAAATAGTATATTCGGTAGCCAAAACAATAGCATATTCAATATCTCATCATAAGCTTAACCAATAATCCATATATATAGCATAATTGTTTAAGCATTACTTCCGACCTCATTCATCATAACCAATGAGTACCATGGTGTCTAAATATAACTTCCTAACCATCTTCCTAGATGTACCCAAGCGTATCAAGGGTCTTCAATAACTATCATAAGTCTTGGCCTAATATGGGTGAAGTGCCCACTTCTAATCCTCAAAATCATTTACCAAGAAATATCTACCCCGGACTAGGGTAAGGTATCTAAATCAATTTTTATATCTCTAACAAGCCACAACTAGTCCTAGAATAGTGATTTCTCCTAATATAGAGCAACAAGATCAATTTTACCTATGCTAAGGCATTTGAGCATGTTTCATCCTAAACTCAAGTGACTAAGGAAATCTTCTTATTAATTTAGTAACTAAGGTATTTCCATCCTGACAAAATCCTACAAGGTCAGTTGCACCTAAGATAGGAATAACTAGGCAAATCATCCCTAAAACGATAACAAAAATAACCTAAATGATTCAACTAATCTTAAGTATTTCAATTTATCACACCAATACCTAAATCGCATTCCAAATCTAACACAATATCATAAACATACTATGAAGTAACTCAATCTAACAAGGGATTAAACCTAGCCTACCTAGACGCTGAAGAAAGCTCAAAGATTCGCTAAATCACCATTTTTCCTTTCTAAGAAGCTTTCGACAGATGCCAAACTATCAAAGTCATAGTTTATGCGTTAATACAAGAATAATGCTACTCATATTGCACCATTATTCTTCGGGTCAAAAAATCATACCAAAATCTCATGTGGGACCCATTTACAAAAAATCACATTTCAAAAATCAACCTAACGTTCCCACATGCTCAAGGAATCATTACGCTCAAAAATAGGTGGAATCCAAGATAATTTGGGGCTAAAATTAAGACCCTAAGCTTTTGGGATTATTGGTTGAGAAATGGAAGAATCAACCATGAATCTTGAGAAATCTTACCTCAAATTCAAAGGAGAATCAAGAAATAAGTGTTAATCAAGCTTCCCAAATCACCCACAATTTTTAATCCCTAGTTATCTCACTATTAGGGTTTAGCTCTCAAGAAGATGAGCTAAAAATAAGAAAAATCGAGATAAAATATGGTATTTAAACCCATACCAAGATCTCAAGAGTTTCTAAAGTAACTCAAGAGTCGCTATAATGATACAGGGCCTCAAGATCAGAAGTCGTGATTGCAATATTTACCTCTGTGATTGCAGTTTTGGCCAACTGGAAAGGGAGTTTTATTTATGACTTAAAGTATTGTGATCACGGCACCTACTAGTGCTGCCAGATCACAATCGTAACCTAAGGCCCGCAATTACGGGTGCACCAAATCACACCTTAGACTTTGAATTTTCTAATTCTCTGTCAACCCCTTGGGATTATCTAAAATCCTGCATATCCAAATGAACTACGTAACCATACAAAATTTTACATTATTGACTCAATGGCATAGTCAAAATTTTCATCCGAGGTCGTTTCAACAAAATGTGGGTCCCACACCTAAATTTCTAATTCTTAACTTTTTGACCAATAGGTCAAAATGAGAAATGGTGGCTCGAGACCCAAGCCAAGAGTCAACTTAGCCTAAAATTGGTATTCCAAAGCTGCTGGAACAGTGAGAATTTACATTTGAGGTCATTTGACTGAAGTTTTCATCTGGTAGCCCTTTGGAACCAGTAAAGACTTTAAAATAGAAAATTATCTCTAAAAAACAAATGAACCACTCGGTAAAAAAAATGTCAGTCCCCACAAGTCATAAATGACTTGGTGCAGCTATAGAGAAGCTCTAATAGTAAAAATAAGCAAAAATGTTGAAAATAACCTAATGGTTCATTATAATATCTACTACTAAAGGAAATTTCATCCGCAAAAGTTAAAGATTAGAATGTACATAAAGTCTCAAAAAGGTGAGGATACAGGATTGTATCTAGCTCTCGATCTCCTAAATGGACTCCTCCACTAGGAGGTGCCTCCACTAAACCTTAACTACAGGAATCTCCTTAGCGGACAACCACCTAATATCACTAGCCAAAATGATCATCGGCTTCTCTACAAAGGCCAAACACTCATCCAACTAGACTAAGTCCCATCTAAGCACATGAGATAGATCAGGAATGTATTGCCGTAATATAGAAACATGGAAAACTGGATGGACAACAACAAAATCTAGAGGTAAATCTAACTCATAAGCTACCTCACCAACTGTGTGAAGAATCTCAAAAGGTCCAATATATCAAGGGTTGAGCTTGCCCTTCCTCCCAAGCCTCATCATGGCAAAACTCAAAGGAATACTCGATCACCAAATCCAAATCTCAATGCCCAAATCCTATGGTCTGTATAGGCCTTCTGCTTACTATAAGTTTCTCTCAACCTATCCTGAATTACCGTGAATCTATCCAACGACTCCAGAAGAAAATTAATACAATGGGGTCGAATCTCGAAAGTCTCAAACTATATAATTGAAGAACAACATCTCCTACCATACAAGGCCTCAGCCATCTCAATACTCGTATAATAACTATTGATATAAAAAAACTATGCCAAGGCTAAGTGCTCCACCCACTAGCCTCTAAAATCCATAACACAGGCTTAGAGCATGTCCTCAAGCACTTGAATAGTCCACTCAGACTGGCCACCTATCTGTGGATGGAAGATTTTACTAAGATGCACCTGAGTACCTAACTCCTCCAAAAAAGCTCTACAAAATCTAGATATGAACACCAAACCCCAGTCTAAAATAATAGATATGGGAACACCATACAAATGAACTATCTCACACACATAAATGCAGGCTAACCTCTCAGCACCAAAAGACATCTAAATAGGGAGGAAATATGCTAACTTGGTCAACTGATCCACAATTTCCCAAATACCATCAAAACCAAGGAAAACCACTAACAAAATCCATGGTAATCCACTATAATTTCCACTAGGGAATAGGAAATCTTTCAATCAAACCACTTGAATATTGATTCTTGGCCTTTACCTACTGACGACATAGGCAACGAGCTACAAAATCTATCACATCACTCTTTATACCATTCTACCAATAATGTTGTCATAAATTTCTATATATCTTAGTAGTGCATGGGTGAATAAAATATCTAGAGTTTGAACCTCCTGTAAAATCAACTGAATAAGGTCATCAACCCTTAAAACACAAATGCAACCATAAAATCACAAAATACCCTCAAAATCTATGGTTCTCTTCTCAAACTCACCACTCAACACCTGATCACGAAGGAAACAAAGTTTACTATCCTTAAACTAGTAATCTCGAATTTGCTCAAATAATGAAGACGTCACCTCAACACAAGAAAGAATCCTTCTAGGGTCTGAAATATCAAGGTGAACCATCAAGTTGGCTAAGGACTGAATGTCCTATGCCAATGGCCTTTAAGAAACTAAAAAACAAGCCAAGATATCCATACTCACTGTGTTTTGACTTAAGGAATCTGCTACCACATTCACCTTACCCAGATGGTACAAGATAGAGATATCATAATTCTTAAGCTACTCCATCCATCTATGTTGTCTAGCGTTAAGCTCTCTTTGGGTCATAAGATATTGAAGATTGTGATGATTGGTGAAAATATCATAATGCACACCATAGAGGTAATGCCACTAAATCTTAAGCATGAAAAATACCATCGCCAATTCTAAATCACATGTGGGTTAGTTACACTTGTGAACCTTAAGTTTTCTCAAAACATAAGCAATAACACATCCCTGTTGCATAAAAACACAACGTAGACCAATGCAAGAAGCATCACAATACATGGTGAATCTCTCACCCTCTACAGGAAGAGCTAGAATATGAGCTTAAGAAAATCCTTGATATTTCCAAAGCTAGACTCACACTCCTTGTACAATCATAAAGAAACCTTATTTCGAGTCAACCTGGTCATAGAAAATGAAATAGTAGTGAAACCCTTGATGAATCATGTATAATAACAAGTCAAACCAATAAAGCCACGAACCTCAAATAAAGATGCAGGTCTAGCCTAATCACAAATTGCCTCATAGTTGGGTCTACCATAAAACCATCCATAGATACCACATCTCCAAGAAAACTCACTAACTCAAGCAAAAACTCACACTTAGAGAATTTGGCAAAAAGTACATGATCTTTCAAAGTTTGGAGCACAATCCTCAAATATTACAATATTTCTCTCTACTTCTTATATACACAAGGATGTCATCAATGAACACAATAATAAAGGAATATAAATAAATTTTGAATACTCGGTTCATCAAAATCATAAATGCAGCTGCAGAATTAGTCAAGCAAAATGACATCACCAAAAACTCATAATGACCATAACGGGTTTTAAAAGTTATTTTTGAGATAACCTTAGCCTGAATCCTTAACTGATGGTAACCAGATCTCAAATAAATCTTAAAAAACACTACCGCTCCCTAAAGTTGGTCGAACAAATCATCAATGTGTGGCATAGGATAATGGTTCTTTACCATCACCTTATTAAGGTGTTTATAATCAATACACATACGCAAAAATCCATCCTTTTTCTTTATAAACAATATAGGATCTCCCCAATGAGATGCACTCAATCTAATAAAACCCTTACCAAGAAGATTCTAAAGCTAAAAATTCATTTTTTTAAGCTTAGCAGGAGAAATACAGTAAGGTGCCACGGAAGTAGGATGGGTGTCAGGACTAATATCAATAGCAAACTCAATCTCATAGCTAGGGGATACCAGGCAGGTCGGTAGGGAACACATTAGGAGACTTACAAACTGCAAGAACAAAGTCAAGCGATGGACTCTCCATATTAGTATCACAAATATAAGAGAGATAAGACTCACAATCTCTTCAATGGACTATGTGTTCCTTCTTAGAGTTTGAAGATAGTTTGGTACTTGTTTTCATAGAGGTCTATTTTAAGTCCCATAAATTTTTTAAGTCCACATTGTTTTTTGGCTACTCTACTTTTGTGGAATTTTACCTTATTCAGGTTGGGTATTGAGCAATTATAATAATTATCATAATTAAGTCTAAATCTATATTGGCTCATAGTTAACCACTTCCTTCAACATGACTGAGGGTATACCAGTCTTTTTGGCAAAACAATCCATGACCGCATGATAGTGGGATAAACATCCATGCCTAGAATCATATCAAACTCCACTATATCTAGAATAATAAGATCAGCATGAGCATCAACATCTCTAATATTCATAACACAAGATCTACAAACCTAATCCACTACTAAAGAATTACCTAGGAGAGTAGATACATATAGAGGCACAGATAATGGATCCCAAGATAACTCTAACTACAGAGCATAAGAGCATAAACATAAGAATATGTTGATCTCGAATCAAATAAAGCAAGGGCCAACTGATGACACACCAAAATTGTATCTATAATAACAACACCTGAAGACTTAGCCTTAATTCTAGCAGGCACTGCATACATCTAACCATGCACACCACCTGGTTGGGTGCCTAATCGACCTCTGGTCCTTCCATTCTAAGAACCTCCTTGAGCACCCTGGGGACCACCCCTACGAGTTTGAGACCCATCTTTAATTGAGGGATGAATTGCTCTAATAGGGGAATACTCTAAGATAAATAAAAAATTTCCCCACGACTAGGGAAATTTTGCAAATAGTAACCATGAGCTCTAAAACTATAACATGACACCTTAGGTGAACCAAAACCAATAGATTCGACTTACCTAAAATAATCACAATGTGTAGAATGACTAAAAGATATACCTATGAAAGACTGACCACTTTCCTAACCAGGGGAGATCACCAGCACCATACTGACCTTCATTAGTAATCAAAAGTTCTGCCTAAATAGGTTGACTAGGTTGACTCTAAGACTGATAGAATGGACGTAGAGGATATCTACCCTAAAATGACTACCTCTGAATTGGGTACTACTACTGCTCTCACTGATAGTGCCCAGATATCTAGTCCTCTTATCGTTGCCCCAACAGACCTTAAAGTGAATCTTCTCCATCACCTAATCATGATCAAAAACCTCAATAAAATATCTACCCATTCTAACTAAACTCTGAGTAGACAAGAAAGGGGAAGCCTCAACCCTTTAACTAAACACCCTAGGTTTTGGCCTTTGGAAATTTCCTGAGCTTTGAGCTCAATGGTATTGAAAAAACTAATCATAGGAGTTGTATGATATGGGTATAGTTCAGGTTACCTAACTTATAAGGCATCCAGTGATTGGTGTTTGGGTTTCTATTGTGGGTGTGGTTTGGTGGTGACGGGTCGTTAGGTTGTTCTTTTACTTAATCTGAAACTTAGTAACTTGACTTGGATCTAAGTATGAGTGGATCACTAAGAGCTATGAGGATAGGTTACGAGTTGTATAGTCTAGTCGTATGGTGTCCAGTGTCAAGCCCTTTGTGTTCTATCTTAGGTACAATTGGACCATACACGTCGTATGGTCTGGTCATGAGTTTGGGAAATAGAGTTATATGGTGGATAGTGTATCGGTGTCCAACCTTCTATTCTAGTTATGACTAGATGGTACTAGTCATAAGTTATGGAGATGTGTTGGAGGTTCAACTCGTACCCACATCCGGTGATTTTACAATTTTTAGTTCGGGGTATTCTCAACATTTTCCCTCTTAACTCATTTTGATCCCATAACATAAAACATATTTTGGGAATTTAGTAACCTATTCATCTAAATCAAACACTCTTAGAAATATTTTAAAATCTCTCTCAAGCTCTTGGTTTAAGAAAAGACTAGGGTTTCTACAAGGCAATCAATTAGGGCCTTTCAAGAGTGAATCTCATCATCTTCCATGATTTCTAAGGAATGTTACTCATACTTCATTGTTATTTCAACTAAAAGAATGTTTTAATAAATGGTTTTCATGGTATTATTATGGTATTATTTTTGGTTTTGAAATAGATGTTGGGGGTTTTGGTTGTTTATTGTTGTATAATGTTTTACCTATGTTTTAATTATGGTTTTTCATGTTATTATTATGGTTTTAACATATGGTTTCATGTTAATAGTCAATTGATACTTATTTTTGGCATTGGAAACTATATTCCCTTAACATATTTGTTAAATTGCTAATGAGAATGATGTTGTCAAATAGTTTGACTATTCTTGGACCCTTTGCATTGCATAATATGGTAATGGAACTTAGATTGGTTTGATTGGTTTTGAATGGATTGTAAAGGCCTTGGTGGCCATTGTATTGATTCAATTGAAAACTTTGAAGTCAAATTGGTTTAATGGCTTTTGTATAGCATAAATGGATAGACTTGCAAGCTCTAATTTTTGTATGACAATACCAATGGTTAATGCCTAATTAAAAATACTCCTTGGTAAATGGTTGTTTATGTGTGAATATTTTTAATATGGTCTTAAAAAGGGATATGTTGGAAAAGACATGGAAGATGGAGTTCCTGGGGGGACCAAAGCTGGAAACTCATGTTTGCCAATGTGAGATTTAGTCTTTGTGACCGTGTGAATTATGTCACACATATTTTGGGAGATGTACTAGTCATCTCAAATTTTTCTCTAGTTCATGTGGCTAACACACACCGAGGCCCTTTCAATAGGGAAAACTGAACCCATATAACTCATGGGTGGTTTTAGGATGACAAAGCTACACAACCGAGGTTAAAAGTTTCAAATGCATGCTAAACTTGATTTACTTTCCCGGTATGGTATATATATATATGTGTATGTATGTGATTGCATATGGATATTTACTTTGATTTTGAATAATGGCATTATTTTATCCTTATTCCTGAGTACATGGTAACATTCAATACGCTAACCATCTTTGGGCAATGTATCTCCACAGAATGCAGGAATCGGCCATACTACTTCTCCTGCTCAGTGACTTGGATTCGAGGACAGCTTTGTTTTAGACTTAGTAGTGAGCTTACATACTTCCAAGGACTCCATGTCATGCTATGGAATTCTTTTATTATAGTCATTTCTTTGGTTTATTTTTGGCTATGGTCTGAGGAATTCCGATAGAATATTATTAATTCTGGTTAGAGGCTTTATGGGACTACTATGGGAATGGTTGGTGTCGGTATTGGTGTCCGCTTTGGTATTAGTATTGGCATTGGGGTTGAGATCGGTTGTACATTTGGTTTGATATTTTACTGGGCATAGTTATGTATTGGATTAAATATTTTTTAATTATTATTGCTTTATCTTGTTATATATTTAGAATTCATTCGACAGAAGGTGCAAGGTGGTTATGGTTGGGTATTAGGGGTGGTCTTCGGTCCCGGTCGGACTTGAGATACCTGGCACGACAAGGCCTTTCTTTGGGTCATGTCAGATTGGTATCAAAGCCCTAGGTTCATGGTCAATTAAGAGTCCACAAAGCTGTGTTGAGTAGAGTCTCTTTTAAGGATGTGTAGCTCTCCATACTCATAAGGGAGAGGCTTCAAACCATTTAGGAATGTTTATTTTTTTCATGTTCTGCTGTCAAGCTGTAGAGTCTTAGGTCCAAAATTCTCCTTTAATTTTTGTTTGTTCGCTTTTCAGATCATGCCTCATTGATGATCTGAAGCTTACAGAAACTCTTCTATCCTACCTGAGCATAATGTTAATAGGACCCATTCTTGTTATGGGGTCCAGACTCAGATTAGGGGTCCAATTCCTGATTTTCCTCCTGGAGTTCCACCGGTTCCCTCTATTCCTTATTGAGCTCCTCAGGCTAAAGTGACAAATGTTGAGTTTTATCAGTTTATTCATATGTTAGCACAGTTGGTAGCTTCTCAGTCTGACCATGGTATTCCTGTTACTCCATCTTCTGAGCCCATAAAGGTTAGCCCATTCATGAGGTTAAACCCTCTGACCTTTACTAGTGTTAAGGTTGAGCAGGATCCCCAAGGTTTTTTGGATGAGATAGAAAAGATCTTCTATTTTATGCAAGCCATGAATGTGGAGGGCGTAGAGTTTGCTGCCTACCAACTGAAAGATATGGCATACCAATGGTATAAGGAATGGGATCAGGCTAGGGGTAGTGATGTTGAATCATCTCTTTGGGAAGATTTTTCTAATGCTTTACTGGACCATTTCTTTCATCAAGAGATGAGGGAAGAAAAGGTAAAAGAGTTTATTAACCTAAATCAAAGTAAGATTTCAGTCAAGGAGTATGCCTTGAAATTTCACTAGTTATCTCAGTATGCTCTGGAGTTATTTTCTAGCAAGAGGGATAGAATGAGAAAGTTCACTTCTAAGTTATCGAGAGACATAATTCTGAATAGCAAGGCTAGCTTATTAAACAAGGATATGGATATATCCAGGTGGTCGTGTACATGCATTAGGTAAATAAAAAAAAGTAGGATGGGACTTCATTAATCTATTTATCTAAATCAAACACTCTTAGAAACCTCTTAAAATTGCTCTCAAGCTCTTGGTTCAAGAAAAAGCTGGGGTTTCTACAAGGCAATCAATTAGAGTCTTTCAATAGTGAATCTCTCCATCTTTCTTGGTGTCTAAGGCATTTTACTCATCCCTCATTGTTAATTCAACTAAAAGCATGTTTTAATGAATGGTTTTCATGGTATTATTTTGGTTTTGAAATAGATGTTGGGGGTTTTTGTTGTTTATGGTTGGATAATATTTTCCCCATGTTTTATTTATGGTTTTTCATTTTATAATTATGGTTTGAATATTTGATTGCATGGGATTGGTCAATTGATACTTGGTTTTGGTTGTGGAAACTATATTCGCTCAACATGTTTGTTAAAATGCCAATGAGAATGATTTTGTCAAATAGTTTGACTATTCTTGAAACCTTAGCATTGCATAATATAGTAATGGAACTTAGATTGGTCTGGTTGGTTTTAAATGGATTGGAAATGCCTTGGTGGCCATGGTATTGTTTCAATTGGAATCTTTGAAGTCAAATTGATTTAATGGCTTTTGTATGGCATATATGGATAGACTTGCAAGCTCTAATTTTTGTATGACAATACCAATGGTTAATGCCTAATTAAAAAGACTCCTTAGTAAATGGTTGGTTATGTCTGAATGGTTTTAATATGGGATTACAGAGGGATATATTAACAAAGTCATGGAAGGTGGTGGTCCCAGGGGGACCAAAGCTGGAAACTCATTTTTGCCGATGTGAGGTTTGGTCTTGGTGACTATGTACATTATGTCACACTTATATTTTGGGAAATGTACTAGTCATCTCAGGTTTTTCTCAAATTCATGCGGCTAACACGCACCGGGGCCCCTTTCAGTAGGGAGAGTTGAACCCATATAGCCCATGGAAGGTTTTAGGACAACAAAGCTACACAACCTAGGTTAAAGATTTTAAATGCATGATAAACTTGATTCCCTTTCCGTCATGGTATATGTATACATATATATATATAATGGCATTATTTTATCCTTATACCGAAGTGTATGCTAGCATTTATTACGCTAACCATCTTCGAGCGTTGTATCCCCACGTGATGCAGGAACCGGCCATACTACTCCTTTTGCTCAGTGACTTGGATTCGGGGACAACTTTGTGTCAAATTAAAATGGTGAGATTCCATACTCTAGAAAACTCCATTTCATGCTATGGAATTCTTTCATTATTTTCATTTCTTTAGTTTGGTTTTGGCTATGGTATGAGGCATGTCACGGCCAGATGTTTTTGATTCTGGTTAGAAGTTTTATGGGACTACTATGGGCATGGGTGGTGTTGGTATTGGTATTGACATTGGGGTTGACAATGGTTGGATATTTGGTTAGTCATACTTACGGATTGGATTAAATATTTTTCAATTGTTGTTGCTTTATCTTGTTATATATTTGAAATTCATCTGACATAGGGTATAGGGTATTACGATTGGGAATTGGGTGCAATCTCCGGTCCCTGTCGGACTTGAGATGCATGACACGACTAGGCTGTGGTTTGGGTCATGTCACTAACAAAGACTAACTCTTTTATACTCAGTACCTAGAATAGAAGCAGCATGTCTAGACAACTCGGGAAAATGAGCCTCATACTCCACAACTGTCATGGAGCCCTGCTCCAATCTAGTGAGTTGATCCCTCAAATGATTCCTAAGTTTGCAAGGCATGTATTCTCCAAGAACATCTTAGACAACTGAGTCCATGTCAAGGGATAAAATCCAGCTGGTCTACAATCTAGATAAACTCACCACCAATGACGAGCAGCCAAATCCAAATGAAATGTCATGTAATCCATACTACTAGTCTCAACTAGGCCTAAATTACGGAGTCTATCCTCACAGGTGATCAGAAACTCATATGCATCCTCGCTCGAAGCACCAGAAAATCTAGGAGGAGCCAATCTCAAGAATATACCCAATATTTTCTTATTCTCAGCAGACATAGCAGGCTGCAACCACTAGCTGAGCAACTACCGGCTAAGCAACCACCAATGCAGAAGGGACCTCAACTTTGGGAGCCACAGCTACCAGCTACGCCCCCACCTCAGTACCACTCTGGTCTGTAGATTGTGCACCATCAGACGATGCACCACTATAACGCCCTGAAATATCATCCTAAGATGCCACACGGTGCCCAAGGCTACACGTAGCCTCAAGCTAACCCTTTAAGCAAAAACACTACCCTTGGGTTCCAACACAACAACATACACACTACGCTAAGAATATATATATAAGTACATATCATATCACATCACACATGGCACGGAATACCATTAGACTGTACATATATGGAATGTCTATACACAAACCAACCCAACAATACACGAGTCTGACATAGCCTCTATATAGCAAAATCAACGAGCCATTGGGACAAACCACCAACTGACTCAACAGACCAAAGGGATCACAAAACAACAGCACCAAAACTAGCAACTTGGTCCTCGAACAATGAGGACTCACCACTGAAGGAACCTAGATGTGGCACTCGAATATCACTGTCGCAGCTGTGGCTGAGTACCTGAACCTACATCATGGTAAGAATGTAGCCCATAGAGAAATATATGGGTCAGCACAAGATACGTACTGAGTATGTAGGGGTGCATGCAAAATATAAATAATATCATAAATTTCGTAAAAACGTACATACGGACCATAATGACACACTGGCTTGAGTGACATTGAATCATGAAACTCCTAACATCTTAGATAGGAAATGTAGGAGAAAAACCTCATAAATCATTATAGATCATCATAGGCAACTTGACTTACCACATCAAAACTCAGAGTAACTCGGTATTTCAATAAACATGACTCTTATGGACAGGGGAGTTTCCTATAACCGACAACCCCACGTGAGCTACGTGGAATACCAACGTTTGAAGTCCCCATTGGCAGGAGCGTCATACTCTTTGCCATGGAGTACGACCTTAAAACTACAATAATCACAATCGGGCAATAATCACAATCGAGCTCTCTGGCCAATAATATAATCATCAAACAACCCTACGATAGCACATAGGTTTGGGAAAATACCAAATTTCTCTCTCGGTGCTAAGTACTACTCCCCGACAAGCTCAGAACAGGTTAGAAAATCCACCACAACATCACAAGGGTCTATCATAAAGACCAAATCAAATCTTTTTCTCAATTATCAAATCATATCACTTTGTGGATTCCTAACTCAACATATTTTATCTCAAAACATTTTAATCTTCCTCAACATCAACAAGGTATCAATGCATTGAACCATAACCGACTCGACATTTGGACAAGGATATGAAGACTCAATACATAATATTTTCAACAATTTAGCTCATCAAAACCATCCAGAAAATACCAAGACTCATTGTAACTTCAATATCAACATTTCTCAATTTTCCATCCAACTCTCATTTAAAGGTACTTGAGACATCAACCCATAGTAGGGATATAGAATTTTCAATATCAATTATAAATTCATAATAAGGAAATAGTGGAATGATAGTATAAATCAAGGCTTAACAAATTAAATCATCATACTCTCATAATCAAATACTTTTTGGACATAATTCCATCTCAACACCATACACATATCGGATGACATAATTCCATAGCTCATGGACAATAATATAAGATCTAAAACCATATTTCCAATTCATGGTAAAACATGTAAAATCTCATGTCAATGTAATTCAACAAAAATACCGGGCACAAGATCAAAAGGATAATCTTGTTCAAAGCCCCACATACCTAAAAATGGAAGATGAATATAAACTTCCGACTCCGAAACTTTATTCACGAAAATAAAGGGTGCTTCTCGAAGTCCTTAACATGATAAACTCGAATCACAAATCAATTTGAAATTTCTACGGTTCAATCAACAAACATAAAAGGATGAAATTTGGGGTAGTAGGGTTGGGGTTTGAACCTTAGGAAATTTTGGAGAAAAATGAGCTATTGAATGCTCTTAACGTACTTAAATCCATGGTTTATCCAGATGGATTGGAGTGGGAATGACCAAAATAACCTTAAAAATCAAATAATGTAATCTGTCCTTTAGTGGATGTTTTGATAGGCTGAAGTAGATCGACCATAACCTTTTTCTCCGATGGCTAAATTGGATGAAACCAATTTCATTGAAAAGAGAACTTTCAGAGATTTCTGTTGATATATAGTAGATCACCCAGATCATTATGTACAAGGAGTTATAATTGTTTGAAGTTGACCCTAAAATTCTCCTGGCCTTAATATTTTTTTCCTGCACATTTACTGTTCACCACTATTCACGATTAGATCAGAATGATCATAACTCATCACTCGAGCGTCCGTTTTGGATGATCCACATATCGTTGGAAAGATTATTTGATTCTCTACGCGATGATAGGTTGCATATCCTGAAATTTCACACAAAAAAAATGTTAATCATGATAAAGAACAGAATTCAACACATTTTCGTTCGAGATCTTAACGGAAATTTTTTACGGGGCATCACATCCACCAACTAACCCTAAAAGTTGAACTAAAGAATCTCTGAGAACTGAAGAAGAAATAAACCCTGGTGGAACCTGGGATGGTCCCTAGCCCACCGCTGGCTGGGGTAAAAGAATTTGTGGGTCAGGGGCAGGAATAGGGTCATATGTAGGACCCTTCTCCTTTCCTCTAGCTAGGAACACATATCTAGGATGTCCATAGCCTCTAGTTTATCCATGAATAGGAGTATGATCCTAGGCTCAGTCTCGGGACCCTCGTCTTGTGTAGCAATAGCACATATCCTAGCCATCTATGAAAGAGTGAAGTTAAGGAAATGTTCTATAAATCAGCTCAGACTCTTAGCACGATATGAGTGAAAGAAGTGAAGAACTTCTAAGAATTACCCATAGCCTCTCGAAGATAGAAAACAAACGTCATCATTTTGATCCGCAGTACTCTACTAGACACTTGCTCTTGTACCAACATTACCGGTGTAACCTGGGCTATGATACTGATTTGTCATGACTCGGTTTATGATTCATGATGACACCTAATCTATCCCACCAGTAGGTAAGCCAAACAATAACCTAGAGTTAACACAATGGGTTAATTTGGTGGAAATGCCCCAGAAGGACCTAATAGGCCATCCAACACAATAGATAAGAAAGACAATAGAAATAGTTTAAAGATAGCCACTACATAAATACCATCCCACGACCTGGTAAAGCCCGTACAAGAGCATCAAGAAATAAGAATACTAACCATTTCTTAAAACAATCAACAGAATTTTGTCTTAAACTAAAGACTGGACATAAAAGATAGGAGAAAATAGGTGACTCCGACTCCAAGAGCTAACCCTATTTTAAATATCAACACAGCACAAACATTGATCAACAACGACAACTAGTACTTAAATCTACAACAAAAGGGTACAAAAGTGTATGAGTATAAAAATAAATCATAGACCGACTAAGCTAAATCATGATATAAGAATGATAGAATGCAAGATATAATAACTAAGTGAAGGTAAAAAAAAACTTGAAATATCTCTAACATCGCTATACATAAATAAATAGATAACTGGAATATCATCACAACATAACAATAAGCATCAACACATGCAATCATAACTATGAAATTGGCTCCCATACACCAATTGGTGCAAAAATTAAATAACTTGTCGTAAACTCCCATAAGCCTAGAAGGTACAAACAATATAGCTTAACCCACTACCGTCATTTATTAACTCTCATAATACATTTGAAATTCATCCAAGTCATACCACACTTTACCCATGATATTCCATATTCATCATTTGTAAATAAGTCCACGCTTAACTATCCATCATGTAGCAACTAATCCTCATATATCAATAAATCATCCTTTATCAACTAAACATCACTTATTAACTAGTTCTCATTATTTATCAACTAACCAATATTTAGTAACTAATCAATATTTATCAACTAACCAATAGTTATAAACTAATCAATATTTATCGACTAATCAATATTTATCAACTAATTATTATATTGTCATAGTTTATTCATACCATACTATATTATAACTATTTTCTTATTTTCCACCTAGCTAGACTCACTAATGTCAACCTCATACCCCAATGTCATTATATCATAATAGTATATCATTATGGTATACTATGCATATCCAAACTCAAATCGGAAAGCATGCTTTATTGGTGGAGGGTGTCGAATGATGGCAGACTTGGCTTTTTGATTGATTGGCTTACAGTTTAGGAATATTCAACAATATCCTCAATGTCATCACAGTCATCTTCCGTCCTTACTGGGAATGTATATATATCATAATTATCCTTCGGCCTTGCGGGTATTTAAATCATCATAGTTATCCTTCGATCTTGGCGGGTATATAGATCATCATTAATATTATATCCATCTTTCGAATTTCTATCGGGTGTAAATAATCAATTCCATCATCAATATGGCTAATAGCATAATCATTAATATAGTATAAGAACATAATCAATAATTATAATCAAAATCGTAAGTTTTGACATAATCGATAGCATGATTGCCAATATAGTAAATAAACACGATCTTTAACATAGTCCATAACACATTCGCCAATATAGTCAATGAACATGAGCACTGATATAATCAATGTGCATTATCAAAGAATAGGTAATAACTTGTCAATTACCTAATTAATGGCATATCATTAGCATAATATATAACTCGTCATTTGAATAATCAATAGCTTATCAATAACCCGATCAACAGTTAATCCATGGTATAATCTATAGCTTGTTCATACCATAGTCAATAGCATAAATTATGGCTTAGAAAATGTCATAGTCACTAAATAGTACATTCGGTAGCCCAATCAATAGCTAAAATAATAGCATATTCAACAGCTCATCATAAGCTTAACCAATAATCCATATATATAGCATAGTCGTTTAAGCATTACTTCCTACGTCATTCATCATAACCAATAAGTACCAAGACATCTAAATATCACTGACTAACTATCTTTCTAGATGTACACAAGCATATTAAGGGTCTTCAATAATTATCACAAGTCTTGGCCTAAGGTGGGTTAAAGTGCCCACTTCTAATCCTTGAAATCATTTACCAAGCAATATCTACCCCAGACTAGGCTATGGTATCCAAATCCACTATTAGATGTCGAACAAGCCACAACTAGTCCTAGGATAGTAATTGCTTCTAATATAACGCAACTAGATCAATTTCACCTATGGTAAGGCAAATTGAGAAAGTTTCATCTTAAACTAAAGTGACTAAGGAAATCTTCTCATTAATTGAGTAACTAAGGTATTTCCATCCTAACAAAATCCTACAAGGTCAATTCAACCTAAGACAGGAATAACTAGGCTTATCATGCTTAAAACGATATCAAAAATACCATAAATGATCCAACTAATCCCAAGTATTTCAATTTATCAGACCAACACCTAAAACCCATTCTAAATCTAACACAATATCATAAACATACTATGAACTAGCTCAATCTAATAAGGGGTAAAACTTATCTTACCTGGACACCGAAGAAAGATCAGTAGATCCGCTAAATCACCATTTTTCCCTTTTGAGAAGCTTTCGTAAGATGTTAAGCTATCAAAATCATATTTTATGCGTTCATGCAAGAATAATTCTACCCATATTGCACCATTTTTCTGCGAGTCCAAAAATCATACCAAAATCTCATGTGAGTCCCACTTATGGAAAATCACATTTTAAAAACCAAGCCAGCATTTCCACGTGTTCAAGGAATCATTACCCTCAAATGGGTGAAATTCGAGCTAATTTTGGAATAAAAATCAAGCCACCAAGATTTTGGGATTTTTGGTCAAGAAATAGAAGAATAAACCATGAATCTTAAGGAATCTTACCTCAAATTCGAAGAAGAATTAAGAAATAAGCGTTAATCAAGATTTTTAAATCACCACAAGATTCAATCCCTAGTTATCTCACTATTTAGGGTTTAGCTCTCAAGAAGAATAGGGAAGAATGAGAAAATTAGGCTAAAATAGGGTATTTATACCCATACCACTATTTTGGGAGTCGCTATCACGACTCGATAGTTGCTATCGCGATATAGGTCCTCAGGCTCAGAAGTTACGATCGCAATATTTAACTCTGCGATCTGGGGATGAATGTCAAGGGAGTTATGTTTACGACTTGAAATTTCACAATCGCGGCACTTACTGGTGCTGCCAGATCGCGATCGAGATATCAGGCCTGTGATCACGGGTTCATCATATCACAACTGAGACTTGGAATTTTCCATGTCTCCATCAACCCCTTAAAATTTATTCAAAAATTTGTATACGCAAACAAATCATATAACCACACTAAATTTGATGTTTCAAACTCAATGGCACAGTAAAATTTTCATCTGATGTCATTTCAACAAAATGTGGGTCCCATACTCAAAATTCCTATTTCTTAACTTTTTGACCAATAGGGCAAAATGAGCTCGGGTGCCTCGAGACCCGAACCAAGAGTCCACCTAGCCTAAAATCAATATTTCAAAGCTGCTGGAATGGTTAGAATTTGCATTCAAGGCAATTTGATTGAAGTTTCTATTTGGTGTCCATTTGGAACCACTAAAGACTTCAAAATAGGAAATTAGCTCTAAAAATCAAACAAATTGTCCGGTAATCGAATTGTCAGTTCCAGCAAGTCAAAATGACTTCGGTCAGCTATACAGAAGCTCTAATAGTGAAAATAAGCAGAAATATGAAAAATAACCTTTAAGGGTCAGGTTTTAATAAGACCATGTTAGGATTTCAATCTACATTTGTGATTAATCACTGATAACTCAACATCATCATTAAGTTTATCATCAGCTCTTTCTTCTCCATCCTCTCTTTCATTTTCTTCTTCAGTATTTTCGTCGGTTTTAGCATCATCCCCTTCCTCACTTTTATTTTCATCTTCCTTCTCCCTATCTCATTTCTCCGTTTTATTTTCATCATCATACTCACCTTCTTCCTCATCTCCTTTATTACTTTCTTCATCATATCTATCCTCACCATCTCTATCTTCTTCCTTATTTTTATTTTCATCTTTCTCTTCTACAACTTCTTTCTCATCTCCCTCACTTTTTATTTCTACATCATATTTAGACCCTTCAACTGATTCTCCTTCGGCATTTTCTTTCTACATGTTCATTTTCTTTTTGTACATCTACAGTTGGTATACTTTATTTGTTTGTGAAAGGGCTTGTTCAACAAGTTTTTCTAATGTTGTTTGTAATTTAACTATTTTACTTGGTTTATCAAAAGATCCACTTCATTTTTAGAGATTATATCAACAAACGAGAGAAAAACAAAAAAAATACAATTTATTTGTGCATCATCAAAAAAGGGATAACACTAAACTTAATAAATAGAACACAGTACAATAATATTTTGAGAAAAGGGCTAAATACCCCTCTACTTTTAAAAAATAGCTAACTTTACCCTCTGTCATACTATATGGGTCAAATATACCTTACCGTTAACAAACTTTGCATATATAGCCCCAATTTAACGAAATTCCTCAAATCAATAAAAATAACCTAATTTCGATTGAAATTACCCAAAAAAATTTAACCCAAACCTGAACCACTAAACTCAATAAATCCATATGAAATCAAATCGCAAGACTCATCTCTCCAATCTTCTACATCTCATTCCTCCATTGAAATACCATGAAGTTTCAATGATATGAATACGTTCAAACTCCGGCATTGCTCCAATTTTCTTTGTTCTCTGGAGATTTTTTGAATGCCATTGTTGATCAGTTGTAATTTCAACTAAAATCCCAATGGACCTCACAATACAACCAATTGAAATTAGGTTTTTTAATTGTAGAATTTTCCCATTGGAAGATTTTTGTTACATCCTCATCTTGCATACTCTAATTTCTTGAATAAATGAGCTCTAAGTTCTTCTCTCGTCCAAGTTACAAAATATATACAGTAACTTCGATTTATCTCCTAAATATCAAAATGAAATTTATGATTTGCTTGTATAGTTGGATATTAGAGTAAAGGGTTAAGGAACTTTTAATAATTGTGAATCCCTTTCTTTTAGGCGTGTTTTTGAATCAATTTTGTTTATAGATCCAATTTGATCATATTTTGGCATTCTCTTTTATTGCCTTCCATATTTTTCTTTCCTAGTTATGGAGTTATTTAATTTAGTGGGTCGGGTTCAAATTTAAAAAGAAAATTAACTTTAATTATATTTAGGTGATTTTTATTGATTTGGAAAAATCTGTTACATTGAGAGGTATATCTACAAAGTTTGTTAGCGGCAGGGGCATGTTTGGTCACATGGTATGATGTAGGGTAAAGTTAGCCATTTTTTAAAAGTAAAGCGGTATTTTTGACCCTTTTCCCTAATATTTCTTATAGATGATCCATCTGTTGTAACAGATGGGTCGTCTGTTGCAATAAATGACTCTTCTGTTGCAACAGACATGTCGTTTATTGGAATGAATCAAAACAGTTTTGCTATTTTATTTTCTTCCAATAGATGACCCATTTATTGCAACAGATAAGTCATTTATTGGAAGAAAGTAAACTAGTAGGAAAACTGGTTTGATTTTTCCAACACATAATTGATCTCTTGCAACAGATGATCCATCTCTTGCAACAAATAAAATCAGTAGCAAGACTGGTATGATGTTTCCAACAGATGACCCATTTGTTGTAACATATGACTCTTTTATTGAAAGAAATCAAGCCATTAGCAATCATGTTTTGATTTCTTCAAACAGATGACTTATCTGATGCAATAGATGAGTGTTGGAAATTATAACAATAAACCAACAGATGATACAGTTGTTTCCAACAGATGCTTAATATGTTCTAAGACACTCTTATTTTGTTGCAATATATTACACATTTGCTGGACAATATTTTACCATGCACATATATCAACAAGAACACCGCTACCAACAACAACAACAATAGGCTATATCACTAAGAACAACAACAACAAGCTATATCACCATTTGAACAGCACCAATATTTTTTATCAACAAACCACCACCACCACCACCACCAACAACAACAACAACAACAACAAAATCAAAAAAAATCAATAAAATCAAGAACACCAACAACCAAGGAAACTAAGAACACCAACAAAACAAGCAACACAAAGAACACCAACAAATAACACCAACAACACCAACAAAACCAAGTGAGTTAGTACAACAAATAAGAAAAAATATCAATAGTTATTGGATTTAATCACAAGAGATGTATCCAAAAAATCAAAATTTAAGTTTCACTATTTTTACAACAATGTTAGAGAACAAGAACAACAACAATAATAATAAATTATATTTCACTCAGATTAGATACCACATTTACATCAACCACCATATTAAGAGAACACCATAATTAGAATTTTCTCGGGTTCCTCTTTTTTTTTTCGAGAGAATCACATCTCAAAATTATTAACCCATACTTGAAGAGAATACAATTAAAGTTCTTCTTTCTCTTCATTAACTAAAAAGCCCAATTTTTTGAAAACCTGGAAAAAGAGAAGTCTTTATCTGTGAAGAGAGAGAAATCGACGGTTACAAGGAAAGATGGAAGGATGAAAAGGTCGAATTTGGATTCTCAAACATATGATAGTCACCAGAGATGACAGCAACATCTATTTGTGGTTCTATCGACAATAATATATTGGGGGAGAGTTAGATATTTGAGAGAGGAGAAATGTTTCAGGTTATGGAGAGAAATTCGATATATTTATTTTTTTGAAAATTGAATGAGAATAAATGAATGAATTCCTTATTTTTATTACACATTAAATAAGTTGTGGGGTGATTTGTATTTTGAAAAAGATTAACAAGTTTTAAAAAAGTTAATTTGATCTTCAATTAACTTAAACAGATTTTTTTTAGTGACTTTGACCTTAACCTTGGTCAAAAGTCACCAAAAATTAAAAGCAAACTTGAAGGACAACTTTTGTTCAATTTTACGATGTTTGGCATGGATGGAATTATCTTTTAAAAGAATAGTAAGTTTAATAAGTAAAGAAAAAATATTGTAGATAAATATTTCCTCTGTTTTGAAAAGAATGACTTACTTTGACTTGGCACAAAGTTTAAGAAAAGAAAAATGACTTTTGAATCTTGGGGCCTTAAATTAAAGTAGTGTCAAATGTACCAAAATTCCCTTTAATCTTATGGTCATAAACATGTCATGTGGAAAGTTGAAATTAAAGTATTGCCAAAAAAGAAAGGGATCATTTTTTTAAAACGGATTAAAAAAGAAAGTAGATCATTCTTTTTTAAATGGGAAGTGTAATACTCTTCTTTGTCTCTCAGTCCGTTAGTCTTATCTGGTGACCCAATGGTTTTGAGAATACTCGTCAACGTCAAAGCTTACTTACGCAATGAAGTAGGGCATTACCATAGTACCATTTCGCGCAAATGAAGATGTTATCATGTGATATTGAAATCACTTTTTTTCGTAGTTACATAAGTGGCGAAGTCAAAATTTTTATTGAAGGATTCAAAAGTAAATATATAGACTAGTCGAAGGGTTCAATTGATCATGTAAAAATAGTATAAAAATAATATAATTTTTCGTCGAAAAAGATTCGAATAAACCCAGAATTAGTGGCTCCGCCACTGATTCCTTGGTGGCCATAAGGATCAAGTGGTGTTATATTATTAGAAAATAAGGATCTTCCATTATTTTTCTAATTCGGTTTCTATAATTAATTTCATTATTTAAATTATCTTGGTTTTCTCTAGTTTTTCTAATATATTCTAACATCCACATCCTTGATCTGGATAATATCCTTCTGGGTAAATTTCTTCGTATATCATTTCTAACGAGTTTATGATTTCAATTTCATAGTTTATTACTTCTTCTAATATTATTTTCTTAATATCTATAACTTCTATATCTTTTACCATTTGTAGGGGGGTGAAGATAACTAGGTTAATGAAATAGATTTATTATATCTAATGAATCTATTCTTTTTTGTGCGTGGATATTTTTTAGATTTCGTTTTAATAAATTATTCTTTTTGTAAGATATATCCATTAATTTATTTGGTTTATTATTTTATCCTGTAGTAACTGCAGAGTTATAAATTTCTGTATAATAATTTATTCTATCTGTACTGTAGTATATATGTAATTCTAGATTTTCTATGTCATTTATTATCTTGTGTTGTTCTTCTCGTAGTGAGTTTTTTAAATTATATAAACTATCACATGTACTTTTTTCTAAATCTTCTAAGGTTTTTTCTATCCATATTAACTTTTCTTTTAGATCTTCTATTATTTTCTAATTCGATTTCTATAATTAATTTCATTATTTAAATTATCTTGATTTTCTCTAGTTTTTCTAATATATTCTAACATCCACATCCTTGATCTGAATAATATCCTTCTGGGTAAATTTCTTCGTATATCATTTCTAGCGAGTTTATGATTTCAATTTCGTAGTTTATTGCTTCTTCTAATATTATTTTCTTAATATCTATAACTTCTATATCTTTAAGTATATATAAGGTTAACACTTTAAAAGAGTCTAAATGATCTATTTTCTAAAATTGATATTTTATAGTTGTTTGTTTTAGCCTTAGTAGTTTTTGCATATTTCTATTAAGAGATTTTATATATTTTTTTATTTTCCATGTATTTGACTATATTTATTTTTATCTGTTTTTCTAGTAACTGTATATTTCGCATATCTTTTTCTAAAAATTCTACGTAATTTATCATGATAAATATTTATAAGAGTAGTTAGGTAGACATGGTATATAATTTACTCTAGTCATGTAATATTCTCCGAATGCTTTTTCTAATATAATTTTTCTTATATCTGCTACTTTTATATTTCTAAGTGCATACAAAATAAGTATCTTAAATTTATCTAATTTATCTACCATCACATCAGATAAATTATTATTCATTATCATAAAATTGCTTTTTTCAAAATATTCCCTTCAACCATGCACATAATAAAATATGGTCATCTCAGATTACTATATACTAGATTATTCTTAAATAACATGTTTTTCAGTCACTATTAGCATGGTAATTCAGATACTTTTTTCCTTAAACAGCGCCTCGACTCTGGTTACTCCCCGCCACGGCTTCTTGCCTCATTGGTTTCACCTTTAGGATGGCATAGTTCTTAGAGATTTTTCTCCGTTTCCACTTTGCTAATAAACTTCTTAACATATTATTTTTCGAATAATTCTACTATAAAGTAACTAATATGAATTTATTTTATCATATCATGATTGTTGGGAACTATGAATTTAGCTATTCATAATCATAAATAGATATACCTGTTCTGGTAGCTTTGATATTTCTGAGGTTTGTTGCTCCATAGCTTTTTCCATTGAAGTGTATATTTAATTAACTAGGCAAAATATTTTTTACGGAATGGAGAGAGTTTTTTCTTAATGTGAGAAGGCTTGTTTTTGCAATGCCTTCTTGCTTCTTTATTTATAGAGTGAACGAATCTTTACAATTTTTACATTTGTTCTCTAAAGATAAGAACAAACAAAAACAAACAAATAAAGACTTAAAAAGTCTTATAAGCCATAAAGGCTATCCTAGGCTATAAAGTCTTAAAATTCAAACTACATTTAATGTACATTTAATGCTATCCTATCTTCTTTTACGTAAACATTTTAAAATTCATACAAATTCATAAGATTAAATATCTTGATATTTGCTAAATGGACAAAATAAACGGAAGACAAGATATCAAGATATTTAATCTTATGAATTTGTATGAATTTTAAAATGTTTACGTAAAAGAAGATAGGATAGCATTAAATATACATTAAATGTAGTTTGAATTTTACGACTTTATAGCCTAGGATAGCCTTTATGGCTTATAAGACCTTTTAAGTCTTTATTTGTTTGTTTTTGTTTGTTCTTATCTTTAGAGAACAGATGTAAAAATTGTAAAGATTCGTGCACTCTATAAATAAAGAAGCAAGAAGGCATTGCAAAAACAAGCCTTCTCACATTAAGAAAAAACTCTCTCCATTCCGTAAAAAATATTTTGCCCAGTTAATTAAATATACACTTCAATGGAAAAAGCTATGGAGCAACAAACCTCAGAAATATCAAAGCTACCAGAACAGGTATATCTATTTATGATTATGAATAGCTAAATTCATAGTTCCCAACAATCATGATATGATAAAATAAATTCATATTAGTTACTTTATAGTAGAATTATTCGAAAAATAATATGTTAAGAAGTTTATTAGCAAAGTGGAAACGGAGAAAAATCTCTAAGAACTATGCCATCCTAAAGGTGAAACCAATGAGGCAAGAAGCCGTGGCGGGGAGTAACCAGAGTCGAGGCGCTGTTTAAGGGAAAAAGTATCCGAATTACCATGCTAATAGTGACTGAAAAACATGTTATTTAAGAATAATCTAGTATATAGTAATCTGAGATGACCATATTTTATTATGTGCATGGTTGAAGGGAATATTTTGAAAAAAAACAATTTTATGATAATGAATAATAATTTATCTGATGTGATGGTAGATAAATTAGATAAATTTAAGATACTTATTTTGTATGCACTTAGAAATATAAAAGTAGTAGATATAAGAAAAATTATATAAGAAAAAGCATTCGGAGAATATTACAAGACTAGAGTAAATTATATACCATGTCTACCTAACTACTCTTATAAATATTTATCATGATAAATTACGTAGAATTTTTAGAAAAAGATATGCGAAATATACAGTTACTAGAAAAACAAATAAAAATAAATATAGTCAAATACATGGAAAATAAAAAAATATATAAAATCTCTTAATAGAAATATGCAAAAACTACTAAGGCTAAAACAAACAATTATAAAATATCACTTTTAGAAAATAGATCATTTAGACTATCTTAAAGTGTTAACCTTATATATACTTAAAGATATAGAAATTATAGATATTAAGAAAATAATATTAGAAGAAGCAATAAACTACGAAATTGAAATCATAAACTCGCTAGAAATGATATACGAAGAAATTTACCCAGAAGGATATTATTCAGATCAAGGATGTGGATGTTAGAATATATTAGAAAAACTAGAGAAAACCAAGATAATTTAAATAATGAAATTAATTATAGAAACCGAATTAGAAAAATAATAGAAGATCTAAAAGAAAAGTTAATATGGATAGAAAAAACCTTAGAAGATTTAGAAAAAAGTACATGTGATAGTTTATATAATTTAAAAAACTCACTACGAGAAGAACAACACAAGATAATAAATAACATAGAAAATCTAGAATTAGATATATACTACAGTACAGATAGAATAAATTATTATACAGAAATGTGTAACTCTGCAGTTACTATAGGATAAAATAATAAACCAAATAAATTAATGGATATATCTTACAAAAAGAATAATTTATTAAAACAAAATCTAAAAAATATCCACGCACAAAAAAGAATAGATTCATTAGATATAATAAATCTATTTCATTAACCTAGTTATCCACACCCCCTACAAATAGTATCATAGTACAGTAATTTAAAAAGCACAAATATATAAAAACCCCCCCCCCCCCCCCCCCTATTTTAAATATATAAAATGGCTATCCACCATTTGCAGCCTTCGAGTATTTTTTTTGGTAAAAGCCTTCGAGTTAAGAAAAAGAAAAATTTAATATGCAACACTACCTAAAAAGAATTTCTACTGCAAAATGGGCCCTACAAATAAGTGGAGCTTAAAAAAAGAGAATCAAAATCGTATACATACAAAAGGCAAAGAAAAGATTAACAGATTTTCTTTTAGTTATTCCATTTCCAAAATATATATATATATATATATATATATATGTTATTCCATTCCCACTATCTATTTTTCCGTATTATACAGAAAGAGCGAGCGATGGTAACAGAGGAGGTTCTCCTGTCAGCTTTCGCGGTCTCCACTTTGTAATTTTTTATTTTTTTTTATTTTATTTTTTAATTTAATATGTATTTAAAACTTAAAAAATTATAATTATATAGAAGAGAGGTAAGAAGCAAGTGAAGGTCATCTTGCTAGCTTTCACCGCCTTTTTTTTGTAATTTTTTATTTTCTTTGTTTTTATTTATTTGTGTTTTTGTTTACTTCGATATGTATTTAAAGATTATAAAATTATTTTAAATTACAATAATTAATGGATTAGAAAATTTAAAAAACATATAAATATTTGGTTGACTTTAAAAATTTTATCAATACTACATAAATTGTGATAGACAAAGTAACATATATTATTTGAAAATGAGGCAAAAAGTATCATAAATCACTCTCCAAATACTATCATAGTTATATAACACAGAGGGAGCAACATATTTTATTTGAAAATTATTTAATAGAAAGTATTATAAATCACAAGAATTAACAAAAGAAAAATATGTAAAATCTATATATAAAAAGATCGTCTTGCCATCTTCCGCCGCCTCTTCTTTATAATTTCTTATTTTATCTATTTTAGTTTGTTTGTCTTATTTTTTTAATTTGATGTGTATTTAAAAATTACAAAATTATTTTAAATTGAAATAATTAATGTCTTAGAAAATTTGAAACACATAAAAATTTGGTTGTCTCAAAATTTTATCAGCACTACATAAATTGCGATGGACGAAGTAACATATATTATTGAAAAATGACGTAAAAAGTACCATAAATCATTCTCCAAATATTAATGCAGTTACATAAGGCAAAGAGAGTAACATATATTATTTGAAAATTAATTAATAACAAGTATTATAAATCACAATCATTAACAATTGAAAATAAGTTACAAAAAAAAAATCTTTATATAAAAAATTCAATTGACTCTCTTAATTTCATCAGTGTCACATAAATTGGGACAGATAGAGTAGTATATATTATTAAAAATTATAATTAACAACTTAAAATATTTAAAAATCATACAAAAATCTTAAAATTACAATTGGTGTCACATGAATTGAAACGGTGATAGTAACATATAATATCTAAAATCTATAAAAAAAATAAAGTATTATATATCATTATAATCAATAATTTAAATAATCAAAAAACATACAAAAAATTTTATTGACTATTTAAAATTTATTTGTATCACAACAAAGGTAGCATATGTTGGGTCCGTGCAAGCACGGGCTCTTATGTCTAGTACTAATATATAAGTGTGAATGAAATTGGTGACGCAGGCAACTCATGATCGACATGTCTGCTTCAGCTGCTCCCTCCGTGATTTTACGATATCACCCCTAATTAATTATTATAAGTCATTACATATTAGAAAATTAATAATACTTAATTAAAAAAAAAAGCTAAATAAAATTTTATTACATGTTTGCTTCAGTTGCTTCAACCATGATTTTACTATATCGCCTCGAATTAATTATTATAAGTCATCTATGTATTAAAAAAATAATAGTAATTAGTAAAAAATTAAAATAGATATAAAATGATAAATTAACTCTTGATATTTTAAATTAACTTAACGTATTATATGTGGCCCACTTAAAAAAAATTTACAAATATTTTTATAATAATTTTGTTATATCAATTCTAATTAGTTATTATACGTCATTTAAGACATGTCTGCTTCACTGCTTTAATCGCGATATTGTTGTATCACCTCGAATTAATTATTATAGTTTATTTAAGCATTAAAAAATTAATAATATTTTATAAAAAGATAAAATACACAAAAAATTATAATTTAACTCTTGATATTTTAAATTAACTTGATGAGTTAGATGGGCTCCACTAAATTTTTTCACAAGTACCTTTTATAGTAATTTTACTATATTACTCCTAATTAGTTATTGTAAGTCATTTCAGTATTAGATAATAAACAATATTTAATAACAAGAATAAAATAGATACAGTTGATAAATTTAAAATATATGGATGAAATACTTTGCAATAGTAATATATATGTCGAAAAAGAAGTATGAGAGGAGTACACTTATTGAGATCTAAGCAATTAGATTCAAATAAAAGATTGAATACATAGTTACGAGCTAAAATCTGAATGATCAAAACCTCAATTTTTATTAGGTACAAATCAATGAAGCATAAAATACGTAAAAAAGGAAATTTAATTTTAATTTTTTTTACAACTTTTTCGTTTTAATTTATGTGACACCACTTGATTAAGCATGGAGTAGAAAAAATGAGATGCTATTTTAAAATTCATGGTGTAAAAAGATCTTAGATTTTGTGTGGTCATAAAAAATTAAAATAAAAATTGTAAAAATAAATTATTTTTAAAAATAGAAAAATAACATTCATTTTTAAACAAATTAAAAAGCAAAAATGTGTTACATAAATTAAAATAGAAACATAAAAATATTGGGCTTGTGCTCAGCACGAGTGATACGCCACAGTAATAATATAGAAGTTTACATGAAGCTGTTGGAGCAAACAACTCATGATCGACATGTTTGCTTCATTTGCTTCACACGTAATTTTACTATCCCCTAATTAATTATTCATTTACGTATTATAAAAGTAATAATATTTAGTTTTTAAAAAGTAACATAGACATTTATGACATGTCTACTTCAGCTACTTCAACTGTGATTTAAATATCTCACCCTAATTAATTATTATAAGTCCTCTCAATATTAAAAAATTAATAATATTTTATAAAAATGGTAAAATAGACATAAAATAATAAATTAACTCTTCATGTTTTAAATTAACTTGAAGTCTTATATGGGGCCAAACTTAAATTTTTTTCACAAGTATTTTTTATAATAATTTTATTATATCACTTATAATTAGTTATTATAAATCACATGAGACATGTCTGCTTCGCTATTTCAATCATGAATTTATTATATCACCACTAATGAGTTACTCTATGTCATCTAAGCATTAGCAAATTAATAATATTTCATAAAAAAAATGTAAAATAGATACAAAATGATAAATTTACTCTTGATAATTAAAATTAACTTGACGACTTATATGGAGTCCACTTAAATTTTTTCACAAGTACTTTTTATATAATTTTACTATATCACTTTTAATAAGTTATTATCAGTCATTTAAGTAGTCGATAATATATAATTTTTAATGAAAAGGACAAAATAGATATAAAATAATAAATTAAAAATAATTTAATGGAGTACTTTGCAATAGTAATATCTATGTCAAAAAGAGAGTATGAGAGTAGTACACTTATTGAGATCTAAATGATTGGATTCAAACGAAAAACTAAATACATAATTACAAGCTAAGATGTGAATGATCAAAATTTTAACTTTTATTAGGTGCAAATAAATGAAGCAAAAAATATGTAAACAGGAAAATTGAATTTTAAAATTTTTTAGTACTTTTTTATTTCAATTTATGTGACACCATTTGATTAAGTATGGAGTAGAAAAAATAAAATGCTATCTTGAAATTGATTGTATAAATAAACCTTAGATTTTGTGTGGTCATAAAATATTTCATTGAAAAATAAAATGAAAATTGTAAAAATAAATTATTTCTAAAAATAGAGAAATGACATTCTTTTTTTGAAAAAATTGAAAAGCAAAATGAATCACATAAACTAAAAAAAAAATATTAGGCCTGTGCTCAGCACGAGCGTGATACAACCCACACCAGGGCCTTGTGGTAAAGGGGCATCCCAAGTCCAACCAGGACCTGGGACTACCCCATGTTACCCAACCCAACCTCCACATACACATACCCTAAGTCAGATAACTTCCAACCATATAACGATAGCGCTTATTTTAATTCCAGACTCTGGGATAGGTCTATAACCGTGACCAACCCAAACAAGTCCAACCATCCAATGCCAACCAACAACCATAACCAAACCAATATAAAAACCAAGTTCCTGTCCATAACATAACATAAAAGGAGGGAACAATCATAAATTCAGTCAAATGGTATCAACCCTAATACCAATGCCAATACTACGACTGACACCAATATTGACACCCCTCATTTCAACCCATAGTAGTTTTACAAAGCCTCTGACTAAAGAAAAAATAATATCCAGTTGAGACATGCCCCCAACCATAGCCAAAACCAATATCCATAAAATGACCAAAGTATGTAAAGACATCCATTATATGAAACAGAGCCTTTCGGAATATGTAAGCTCATCACTTTAATCCAATAGTTGATCCCAAATTCGATCACTAAGCAGGAGGAGTATAATATCCGGTTCCTACATCGCGTGGGGGTACAACCGCTCGAAGATGGATTAGTGGGTGAACGCTCGCAAGTACTAAGGATAAGGATAGAATAATGCCAACCTTTAAAACCAAGTAAACCAACTATGTGCATTCACAACCATATATATGTATATATATATACATATATAACCATGCTGGGAAGAGGGAACTGGGTTTAACATGCATTTAAAATCATTAACCTGGGTATGTCTAGCTTACCCATCTTAGAACCACCCACGGGTTATATGGGTCCAGTGTAACCCCCTGAACGGGCCCCGATGAGTGTAGCCGCACGAATCGGAGATACAATAAGAGTAGGGGATTCCCAAGTACCCTTCGCTATCCATGATACATATATACGATTATAACTTAGGGGATTCCCATGTACCCCATATGGTCATCATGACCAAATCCTCATGCCGATAAACATGAATTTCCAGTATCCGTCCATTGGACTCACACCTTCACGGTTAGCTATCATACCCCGCCATTATTGCCCAATTAAACTATTACCACATAACCAAGATCGTCATTCCATTTGTTATTAACCAAAGCTATAAGTAGTGATATCGTCATACCGACAATATCTTGCAAGCAATGTCCTTAGCCATCTTTTTTTAAAAAAAAGATTTCCATGTTCCCATATATTACATTATTAAGTTCACTTGATGGAATCCCATGTACCCCATAAGTGATCATTATTAAGTTTGCTGGGGGGATTCCCTTGTACCCCATAAGGATTTCAATTAGACCAACCATAACCACCAAGACCTTACCATTTAACCATTCTAAACCATTTAAACCATTTATACTATTTATACCATTTAGGGTTCCATTACAAAGTTATACCATACAATAGTTCAATGAAAGTCCAACAATATAGTAAAAGTATTATCATAAGCATTTTATCAAATATGTTGGGGGCATAGTATTTCCAAAACCAAAACCAATTACGAATTAACCATTCGCATGCAACCAATTGTCCAAACCACCATTAAAGCATGTAAATCCATTATTAAAACACGGAAAAATCATAACCAAGTATTTATAACCAAAACACCTAATATATGATTGAAAACCCAAAATCATGCAATAATTATGCCATGAAAATTTAAGAAAATGCCTTTAGTTGGAACTAACAATGAGGGAGAAGTATCTTTCCTTAGATTACGAAGTTGATGGAGAGAAATCACCCGTATAATCCCCAAATTGATCCTTTAGATGAAATCCTTGCCTTCATTTACCCAAGAGTCTTAAAGAGAATTTGAGAGAGTTTCTAAGTGTTTAAGATTAAAATATTAGGGTAAATTATGTCCCAAAAGAGTTATAAGCCGTGGGGCCTTAGTAGGTTAAGTGGGGAAATGCCCAGATTACCTCCACTTAAACTGTATAAAAATACCACAGAAGGGCACGACCACCTCATAACTCGTACCCTAGGCCTCCTCTTTGGACCCCAACACTGTCCAATATTCTACCATCCATACCAAGCCATAGATGATCATACGACCTGTACCCTTGACCCGTACCCACCACAGAATGGAAATCAAAGGGGATTTGGACATTGTCCACCATACGAGAGAATGGTACGACTCATACACTATGTTATGGCTTATGGTGAGCTACTCGTACTCAGATCTAAGTTAAGTCACTAAGTTTCAGATTAAGTGATGGAAAATAAAAACCATACGAACCATTACCCAACATATGACTCTTACCCACCCAAGTTGTACCCACACCAGAAACCAGTCCACCCCATCAGCCAACACTGGTTATCATACGACCAAGACTATACCAACCATACCCCATCATACGACTAGTACCCCTAGTCGTATGATGTCCAAAAACCAAAAATCCAAGAAATTTTCAAAGGTTCCAAAACCTAGGGTGTTTTAGTCTCCCCCACTAGGATCATTCATCCCCGAATGACGGGTAGGGTAAGCACAAGCATGAGTCATTGCATTATCAAACATCAATCTAGACTTTAACCAAGTTAGAAAAAAATAAAATGATCAAGAACACATACCTTCCACACGAATATTCGGAGCATAAAATAAGTTCGTAAACTTGGACTTCATGTCCTCTTCCACTTCCTATGTACCCTATTCCACCTTGTGGTTCCGTAATAGAACCTTAATTGAGGCCACATCCTTGGTCCGCAACCGACGAACCTATCGATCCAAGTTCTCAATCGGGATCTCTTCATAAAGAGAATCTGAGATACCCAATCCTTTCAGAGGAACAAGTAAAAAAGGATCACCAAGACACTTCCTCAACATAGAGACATGAAACATCAGATGAATGGAGCTCAAATAAGAAGGCAACTCTAATTCATAAGCAACATTAAACCCTCCGTAAAATCACATAAGGACCAATATACCGGGGACCGAGCTTTCCTCTTTTCCCAAACCGCATTACCCCCTTCATGGGAGATACCTTTAGGAATACCCTATCCCCAACCTCAAATTCTAAGTCCCTACGCCTCACATCCGCATAGTACTTTTGGAAACTTTAGGCAACCTTAAGCCTATCTCGAATCACCTTCACCTTCTCCATAGCCTGATAAACCAAATCCCAGCCATATATATCCGTCTCGCCAAGTTTGAACCATCCAATAGGAAATCTACACCTCCTGCCATACAATGCCTCAAAAGGGGCTATTCCAATGCTAGAATGATAGCTATTATTGTAACCAAACTCTACCAAAGGTAGATGCGTAACCTAATTACCACTATAATCAATCACACATCATGAAGTATATCTTACAATGTCTGAATAGTCATTTTTCCTTATCCATCTGACTGCGGGTGAAAAGCAATACACAGACTAACCTTAGTAACCAACCCCTTCTGAAACGACCACCAAAAGTGAGATGAAAACTGCATACCACAATTAGAGATAATTGAAATAGGTAATCCATGCATCTTTACAACCTCATGAAGAAACACCCTCGCATAATCCCCAGCTAAAAAGTTAGTCCTCATTGGGAAAAAGTGAGCCGACTTTGTCATCTTATCCAAGATAACCCAAATCAAATCAAACTAATTCTGAGACTGAGGAAAACCAATAAAAAAATCCATATTGATTACCTCTCATTTCTATTTTGTAAAATCCATTTCCTGATACAACCTACTAGACCTCATGTGATCAACTTTCATTTGTTGACACACTAAATACTTGGCCACAAATTAGCCACATCCTTCTTCATACCATTCCACTAATACATCTCCTAGATATCATGATACATTTTTATCAAATTGTTATGAACAACATAGAGAGATTCATGCACTGCAGCCAATACCCTTTATCGTAAACCATCGACATCAGTAACACATAACCTCTCTTGGTACCGCAAGGTACCATTACTACTGATCTCAAAATACCATTACCCTTTGCCCACCTACATCACCCTTGATTTTCACAAAGATAGGATCTAGCATTTGCTTCTCCTTGATCTCCGCACCAAGAGACGGTCGAACCACTTCCTGTACCATCACACCACCATTCTTGAAATCTGAAAGGCAAACTCCAAGGTTAGCCAAGTGGTGAATATCCTTCACCAACTCTGGCCTCTCCTTATCCACATGAGCTAAACTCCCCATGGACAACCTGCTAAGAGCATCAGCAACAACATTAGTCTTACCTGGATGATTGTGAAGACTCATGTCATAGTCCTTGAGAAACTCAAGCCATCTCTCCTGCCTGAGATTTAACTCCTTCTATATAAACTTATACTGAAGGCTCTTATGATCAGAAAAGATGACCACGTGCACTCCATACAAATAGTGGCACTAGATTTTTAATGCAAACATCATGGCTAACAACTCTAAATCATGAGTAGAATAATTCCTCTCATGTAACTTTAACTGCCTATAAACATAGGCAATTACCTTGCCATGTTGCATCAACACACAACTATGTCCCACTCGGGATGCATCACGGTAAGCCATAAACCCCCCATTGCCTTCAGGCAAAGTAAAAATTGGAGTCGAAGTTAGCTTATCCTTAAGCTTCTCGAAACTACCTTCACAAGCATTTGACTAAGAGAATTTTGCCTTCTTCTGAGTCAACTTAGTCAATGGGAAGGTTTTCATCAAGAAACTTTCCACAAACCTCCTATAATACCTAGCCAAACCCAAGAAGCTCTGAATGTCAGTTGGAGACATAATTCCAGGCCACATTTTAACTTTCTCCACCTTTTATGGATCCACCTTGATCCCCTCACTAAAAATAATATGACCAATAAAAGTAATAGTATTCAACCAGAATTCACATTTAGAGAATTTGACATACAACTGCTCATCTTTCAAGGTCTGCAACACCATACATAGGTGATTGGCATGATCCACCTCACTCTAAGAATATACCAGGATGTCATTCAATAAACACAGTGATAAAAAGATCCAAAAACTAACAAAATACCCTATTCATCAAATCTATTAATGAGGTTGGGGCATTGGTCAAACCAAATAATATCACCAATAGCTCAAAGTACCCATACCGAGTATGAAAACATATCTTAGGGATATCCACCTCACTAATCTTAAGCCGATGATACCCAGACCAAATATCTATCTTAGAAAAGAATTTGGCACCTTGCAACTGATCAAACAAGTCATTTATCCTCAGAAGAGGATACTTGTTCTTAACCATCACCTTATTCAACTGTCGATAGTCAATGCATGTATGAAGGGAACTATCTTTGTTACACATGAATAACACCGGTGCACCCCAAGGGGACACTCTAGAATGGATGAAACTCTTATCCAAGAGATTCTTAAGTTGCTCTTTAAGTTCCCGCAACTCAGACGGAGCCATTCTATAAGGAGGAATAGATACTGGATGATTGTCCGAAACTAAATCAATCCTAAACTCAATCTCCCTATCCAGAGAAACACCAAAAAGATCATATGGAAAGACCTCAAGAAACTCATTTACCACCAAAAACAAATACAAAGAAGGACCTTCCGAGTTAGAATCCTTAACTTGGACCAAATGATAGAGACACCCTTTAGATATTATCCTCTGAGCACTAAGGTATGAAATAAAACTTTCCTTGGGATATATGGAACCACCCTCCCACTCAATAACCGGTTTACTAGAGAACTTAAAGACAACACTATAGGTCCAATAATTTAAGGACGCGTAGCATGAATGTAACCAATTCATCCCTAGAATAACATTAAAATTCACTATATCTAATTCGAACAAATCTACTAAAGTCTCTTTACTACCAATAGATACCACACACCCCCTATAGACTCTTTTAACAACCATAGAGTCACCTACCGGGGTAGAAACAGAAAAAGAATCCAAAATAACCTTGATGTTAAAACCAAATGGCACAGCCACAAATAGGGTTATATAAGAGAAAGTGGACCCCGAATCAAGTAAATAATAAATATCTCAAGAAAAGAGTTGTAACGTACCAGTCACAACAACAGGCGATGCCTAAGATTCTTATCGAGTAGCTAGAGCATACAACCTATTTCGGCCTCTGCTGGAACCAGAAGCAGAAATAGATGCAGAAGCAACAACCTTTAGTGTAGAAGCAGAAAAAGAGGTGATTGGGACTCTGTTCGCTCCTACAACTACCTTACTAATCGGACAGTTTCTAAGCATATGGCCTGGCTGATCACATTTAAAACACCTGTCCCTCCCGTTATCACAGAATCCCCAATGTAACCAACTATAAAACCTACAAGAAGGACACAATGAAGCTGACTGTGCCTCACTTGCCTGTAATTGGGAACCCTGTGCCCTGAAGTTGTCGCCACCCTCCTGATGACTATTACTCGACTGCTTTGGGTAAGGATAACTAGTTGTGGAGAAGGAACCAAAACTCTCCAATGTCTTTTTTAGCCACTTACCATCCTAACCACTTTGTTATTGACCACCACCTTGATTAGAGAACTTAAACCTTTTACCATGTCGTTCACCTATCTCAGGTTGCTTTCTTTTTTCTTTCTCCACCTATTGTATATGAACAACCAACCTAGAAATATCCATGTCCTTGATCAGCAATGCAGTCTTGCTTTCAAAGATCAAATCTCGAGATAGTACTGAAGCAAACTTTCTCATCCTGGACCTCAATCAGACACCAATTCCGAAGCATACCTAGACAACTGGTGGAATTTCAAGACATACTCTTTGACAAACATATTTCCCTACTTCAGATTAATAAACTCTTTCGCTTTCACTTCCCTTAACTCCTGAGGAGAGAAGCCATCCAGATATGCATTGGGGAAAGTCTCTCACAATGATAATTCCTCAACATTACCCCTCTCCCTATCCTATTTCTTGTACCATTGGTACACCACATCTTTGAGCTGATAAGCCATAAACTTAACCCCTTTCACATGCGTGGCATACATAATCCTAAAAATCTTTTCCATTCCTTCCAGAAAACCCTGAAAATCCTCCTCCACCTTAACACCAGTAAAGGTTGAAGGATTCATCTTCATGAACTGGCCAACCCTTATAGCCTCATACAATACAATACCAGATGCACCACGCTCTGCCTGAGAAGCTACCAATTGACTAATCATATGAATAAACTTAAGAAACTCAACATTTGTCATATTAGACTGAAGAGGAATAGAAGGAACCGGTAGAACTCCAGAAATATCAGGGACTAAACCTCTAGAATAAGTATGGATCCCCTGAGTAGACTGTGTCCCATCAACATCGTCCCTAGCTAGGACAAAGGAGTTTTCATGAACTTTAGATCATTGAGACATGATCTAAAAAGTGAACAAATAGAATTAGAGAAGATTCCAGGGCTCAAACCCCCAACTTGAAAATAGAATTAGAGAAGATTTCAAAGCTCAAACCCCCAACTTGAAAATAGAATGCAAAAAAAGAGAAATATTTCCGAAATGCCTTGTAGCCTCTCCCTTATGGGTGTGGTGCGCTACACACCCTTAAAAGAGACTCTACTCGACACGACTTTGTGGACTCCCAATTAACCATGAACCTAAAGCTCTCATACTAACTTAACATGACCCAAACCATTTATTTCAATTTCAGACTCTGGGATAGGTTTATAACTGTGACCAACCCAAACAAGTTCAACCATCCAATGCCAGCTAAAAACCATAACCAAACCAATATATGAAACAAGTTGTTGTCTATAACATAACATAAAATGATGGAACAATTATAAATTCAGTCAAACGGTAGCAGCCCCAATACGAATGCCAATACTAAGGCTGACACTAATACCGACACCGCTCATTCCAACCTATAGTAGTTCACAAAGCCTCTAACCAAAAAAAATAATATTCAATTGGAACATGCCCCCAACCATGGCTAAAACAAATATCCATAAAATGAGCAAAGTATGAAAAAATATCCATAATATGAAATGAAGCCTTCCAACATATGGAAGATCACCACTACAATCTAATAGTTGATCATGAATTCGATCACTAAGCAAAAAAGTAGAATGACCAGTTCTTACATCGTGTGGGGATACATTTGCCCAAAGATGGGTTAGCGGGTGAACGCAAGCATGTACTCAGGATAAGGATAAAATAATGCTAACCTTTAAAACTAAGTGGACCATTCATATACATTCACCACCATTCATTTATATATATATATATGTATGTATGTATAACCATGCTGGGAAGAGGGAACAAGGTTTAACATGTATTTAGAATTATTAACCTGGGTATCTGTATCTTAACCATCTTAAAACCATCCACGGGCTATATGGGTCCAGTATAACCCCTCGAACGGGCCTCGATGCATGTAGTCGCATGAATAGATAATACCATAGGAGTAGGGGGATTCCCAAAAACTGTTCGCTCTCTATGATACATATATATAATTGTAACTTAGGGTATTCCCATGTACACCAAATGGCCATCATGACCAAATCCTCATGCCGGTTAGCTATCACACCCCACCATTATTGTCTAATTAAAACCATTACCACATAAATCAGACCACCATTCTATTTGTTATTAACCAAGGCTATAAGTAGTGGCATTGTCGTACCGACTATAGCTTGCAAGCAATGTCCTTAGCCATTATTTTTAAAAAGAAAAGTTTCTCATGTACCCATAGATTACACTATTAAGTTGACTTGGGCGAATCACATGTACCCCACAAGTGATTATTTTTAAGTTTGCTTGGGAGATTCCCTTGTACCCCATAAGGTTTTCAATTAGACCAACCATAACCACCAAGACCTTACCATTTAACCATTCCAAACCCTTTAGGATTTCATTACCAAGTTATACCATGCAATAGTTCAATGAAAGTCCAACAATATAGTAAAAGTATTTTCATAGGCATTTTATCAAACATGTTAGGGACATAGTGTTTTCAAAATCAAAACTAATTACCAATTAACTATTCACATGCAACCAATTGTCCAAACCACCATTAAAGCAAGTAAATCCATAATTAAAACATGAAAAACCCATAACCAAAAATTTATAACCATTACCCCCAACATATGATTGAAAACCCAAAACCATGCAATAATTACGCCATGAAAACAATTCATAAAATATGCCTTTAGTTGAAACTAACAATGAGGGAGAAGTATCTTTTCTTAGATTGCGAATATGATGGAGAGAAATCACCCTTACAAGCCCCAAATTGATTCTCTAGATGAAACCCTAGCCTTCCTTTACCTATGAGCCTTAGAGAGAATTTGAAAGAGTTTTTAAGTTTTTAAGATTAGAATATTAGGGTAAATAATATCCAAAAAGAGTTCTAAGTCGTGGAGCCTTATGAGGTTAAGTGGAGAAATGTCTAGATTACCACCACTTAAACTGTATAAAAATCTCACAGGAGAGTATAATCACCTCATACCAGTCTTACCCCACCATATGAGTGGTAGCCACCACTCATACTATAATACCCCGTATTTTTTTCTATCTTGAAATTGCCTTAAAAATATTAAAAACTTACTTTTAAAAATGAATCTACTTTTGTACGTGTGGTATTTTTAAGATTTTCACTTTTTGTCATATGGAAAATTGAATTAGATTTTCAACGATACCAATTTCATCAAAATTTGACATTGGAGGAGAAAGTTATGGCCAAAATACAAAAGGCAATAAAACCGCCCCGGTGCGACGGTGAGGCCGATGGACCGTCGGACTAGTGACGGACCGTAGCTCAGGCCATCACAATGGAAATAGTGAGGCCACTTTTTGGATAAGGTGCGACAGGTAGGTTGATGGACCATCGAACTTGCGACGGACCATCGCCCAGGCCCTCGTTACTTAGGCAGTAAGCCTTTTTCTTGGCCCACGTACGACGGTCGAAACGACGGACCATCTCCCTAGTGATGGACCAGCATATGAGTCATCACAGGTCCGGATTCAGCAAATTAAATCCATTTTAAAAGGGTTTTTTTTGGTCTTTTACCACCCATTTATATATCCAATTATATCCGACCAAAGCTCAGAAATTCATTATTCTTTCACAATAACAAAGCTAGGATTTTCTCTCTAACATTAATCTTCAAGAAAAAAATCCAAATCTTCTTCAAGAACTAAGAGATTCAATTTCTTCAAGTTCAAGAATTTCAAAAAGCTTAACTCAGGTATGCATAGTGTTCATTCATGGACTCCTTTCGTCTATGAATCCCAAGAATCTCTTTTCAAAGTTTAAGTTTATGGATTTTCTTTATGAATTTCATGAGTGGGCTACTTTTGTTCATGTTGATAATGAGTATTTGAATTCTATTTCATGTTGGGGGATAAATTTTATATGGATTTGATTAGTGTAGATGTAGATTCATGTAAACCTATGATTAAACCCTTGAATCATGAAATTAGAATTGAATCATGGTGTTTAATTGTTGTATACTATTGTTTACACATACTATGCCTACCATGCGTTTGTTTAAATGCCTAGATAAAGGAAAAATACCCAATTAGCATGATATCATGAAATCTCCATATATGTACAAGTTTATGCAGATCACATGTTTGATGAAATGCTTCAATAAATGTATTATGGATTATGATGTTAGTGATGTGTTCAAGTAGGTCATGCTTTGTCAGTTTCCTTCTAACGAGTCCTGGGGTACTTGTACCCAAAATATTAGTTGTGTTCCTAGAGCTATGTCATATTTCCATGATACTCTCAGTCAAGCTATGATCCTTAGACTTCAAATAGTCTTATGACTCAGGAAATCTCCATGGACTCAGTTAGATGTCAGATGTCAGTAGTATTTCATCAATTAACGAAAGTCAGCAACTCAATCCATGTTTTGTTCAGTAAATCATGTTTAGTGTCTATTCAGTTGGGAGTAGAAATTAGCACCGACCGAACCCAAGGGTGGGAACTCAGCTGTTATATGAGGGTGTAATTCTTAGAAGCAATCCTTGCATTCCAGAACTATATAGCCAGCATAGGTTGAGACATCATAGCCTTCTATATGAGGGTAGATGAGGTAGCTTAACCTTCTATATGAAGGTTCCCACCGTTCTCATTAGAGTTACTTGTTATATTAGGGTCACTCATATGTTGTCCTTACCAGTGGTGCAGTATTGATACCCTTCCAATAAGGGCACAGATTGGACCCTAATTCAGCTATAATGTGGTTAGATGACTACCTCCCACAGTCTCAGTATCAATCTCAGTAAAAGAACTCAGATAGTTCTTCAGAATTCAGGACTGTCAGATACAATCAACTCAGATATAGTATGGAACTTAGCTAGTTTAATCAAATTCAGGAATGTCAGATACAGTTACTCATGTTATTAGTTATCAAAATTCAATCATTAGTCATGTTAGTCATTAGCATACTCATGTTATCACGATTTTAGATATAGTTACTATGTATGGTTACATGTATTCTCACGTTCATATTAGTCAGTTAGCTAGTATTGTTCATGTATATGAACCACATGCATTTAGCCTACCTCACATGCATACCAGTACATTCAAAGTACTGACGCATTTGCACTATGGTGTCTTATACCATAGGTTCAGAGACAGAGCTCCAGAGCATCAGTAGATTCCAGATATCAGCAGTCAGAGTTAGCAGTGAGTCCTCATCCTTCGAGGACATAATTATTTCTCTATTATCTTATTAATTAGTTTATTAGTTGAAGTTAGTTGGGGATATGTCCCATCAACTCCTTACTCAGATAGTTCAGTCAGTTAGAGGCTTTCCAGACTATTATGTTCAGACAGTTATTTTAGTTGTTTGAGTATTTCATACCCCATTTAGATGTTATTTTTTACTTCAGTTACGTGAACCTTATGACCTTTCAGTTCATGTTTCTGCATTATTCAGTATATTATGCAGTATACAAGTACAGATAACAGTCATGGGTTAGTTTGTGGTCCTTCAGGGTCATGAGCACCATGTAGCATTCGAGGTACTAGATTTGGGGCATTACACATACCCTAGGCGTCCCCTTGGACCCCAACACTATCCAGCATACGACCATCCAAGACAAGTCATATCCGATCATACAACCTGTACCCTTGAACCGTACCTACCACAGAATGGAAATCAAAGAGGATTTGGACACTGTCCACCATACGAGTGAATGATATGACTCGTACCCTATATTACGGCTCATGGTGAGCCACTTGTACTCAAATCCAAGTTAAGTCACCAAGTTTTAGATTAAGTGATACAAAAACCAAACCATACGAACCATCACCCACCACACAACTCGTACCCACCCAAGTCGTACCCACACAAAAAATTAATCCAATGCACCAACCAATACTAGTTATCATATAATTAAGACCATACCAATCATACCCCATCGTTCGACTAGTACCCCCAACCGCATGATAACCAAAAACCAGAAATCCAGGAAATTTTTTAAGATTCCAAAACCTAAGGTGCTTCAGAGCGGTATACTACTAGTACATATATATGTACGTACGCACACATTTTTTTTCACTTTCGTTATGCTTTTATAAAGGAGGCACCAAATACATTGTCAAACCCCTCAACTTGACACAAACTTTCACTTTGACACCTAAAGTGGGCGTTGTTTATTTTGAACACTTAAACCAACTACCAACTGTGTTCTTTTGGCATCGTTCGCCGACATGAAAAAGACTTTTGACCCGTGATAATCTTATTTTAACTTATTTTTAATTTAATTTTACCTTCTTCATCTCCATTTTTAGCCCATTATTTTCCATCATTTTTTCAAGCTCAAACTACTTTATTACTCCCAAACCTTCTATCTCTTATAGAATAATTATTTGAATCTTTTTTTCATATTACTCTAATAATATAACTTAAAAAGTGAAGAAAACAAAAATGTGTATGAAAATATATGTACAAGAAAATTAAAAAAATAATAAAATAAATATATAATTCAAATATGAAGAATAAAATACTGTATCAATAAGATAATTAACTTTAAAAAGGCTTAACTCATCGATAGCCCCTTAAACTTGTTTCAAAATTTCACGTGAATCCCTCAATTAACCTTTGTACCTATTGGACACCGCTACTACCTACATTGGAACCATTTAAATTTTTTTTCTTATGTGGGAATACACTGGATATGTTGTTGTTATTGTTGTTGATAATGTGGCACAATGTATGTGTACGCATAAGAGGCGCATGAGAAAGGCATTTTGTGGAGAAATAAAGGTTTCTTCTTTTTCCTTGCCTCTATGATTAGGCATTTTGTGGAAAAAAAAAATTCTTCTTACTTGCCTCCGTTCCATTAAAGTTCTCCATACCACCAGTAAGCCACCATCGCCGCTTTCTCTCCTCTGTCATCATCGTTACTTTTTTTCGTTTGCCCAATTGTCTTTTCTTTCAAAATTGATATAGGCGAGAGAATTAAGAGGGTTCAAATTAATCCCATTGAATTCTATAATATTATTTTTGATAATCATATGCATTAACATTTTAATTTGAGTGACGATGTTTATTCGGAGCTGGCCAAAAATGGAGATAAACAGAGATAAGTGACGAAAATATACTTTCTTCTTACAAATTTAACTAATTGATTCAAAAATCTTTTTACTTTTACAAAAATTAAAAAGAAATAAAGTAGTAGAAAAGAACAATTTTTTGAACTAAAAAAAGTACAGGAATTAAGAGATAGCGAAGAAGACGATAACCAATTTTTCTCTTGCAATCAAAATATTGAAAACCCTGAATTGGTGCATCATCATACCTTAAGTTTATCCTTTCTCCCTTTTCTTTTCTTACCCAAAACACAGAATTATCAAGAATAATTCCTTGGGGAAAAACTGTCTACTTACTAATCAATAATCATCATCTTTTGATGGTCCTATCAAGCCATCTATATGCACTGATATAAAGAACAAAAAATGAGAATGGAGATGGTGAACGACTTTGTGTTCCAATGGATTTTGTGTAAAAGAAGAAAATAGTGAGTTACAGATGGTTTTGTTTCAATTTAAAAATAATTTTCTTTTTTTTTTTAAATTATGTAATACACTTTAAACTAATTTTTGACTCACATGACTCATGTCAGCATTTTATTCATCAAATTCCCACGTCAGCACAAGTTCATTACACACGCTTTATAATTCTAGTTGATTGATAAAAAATGTTAATATGGTTCAAATTCACTGGGGTTGAAGTGTTCAATTGGTACAAAGGTCAGTTGAGGGGTCCAAATGAAATCTTGAAACAAGTTTAAGGGACCATCGATGACTTAAGACTTAAGAAAATATCATTAAAATACAATTTTTTATGCAAGATCCTCTTCCAAACACCTAACCTATAAAGACAACTCCCAACAGTTACTATGTTTTTTCTTATTAATTAATTTTCTAATTGAACATTGAACTCCTCTCTTCCATATTTTTTTTACTCATATCTATGAAATTTGTGAAGTTATTAATGTGGATCTATCATCCTTAGAGAATATGGAAACATGTCTACCATCCTTGAAAAATTCAACCTCCATTAATGGAGTTTAACCTCGAAGAAGACTGTGGTTGGGTGGGAAAGATGATGTAGTGGGAATTGATCAAAGTACTTTTTTAATTAAATGATCAAAAAATCATGTGTTAGTAATTTATTAGACACCTTATCATGTGTTTTTGTCTTTTTTTGTTTTACAAAAATTATGAGTGTATCTAATAATGAGGTAATTTAAAATAAATTAACATAAATTAATTAATTTTTTAATTCATGTTGGAAGTGTTTGCAATCTATACGTTAGGGGCTTTTACAAATTTATGCAAAAAAGTGTTAAAATAATATAAGGGAAAATGTATCGTTTCCATCCCAAACTATACAAGAAAAGTGTAAGCCACACCTAAACTATCTTAGTGACCTATTACATACCTAAACTATATAAAAGTGATATTATTACATCCCTGCAACACTCATTCTAAGGCACGTTTCTTACACTCGTTTTAGGCGCGTCCAACCTTTTGAATAACAAAAATAAATGGCTAAAAACATTAAAAGTACAACACTTTTAATTTCCAAAGGATCTATTGAACCCTAATTCTTATTTAAGCCAATTTGGGGCTCCAAACTAAGAATCCTAATTCCCAATTTTGTCTTTCAAAATCAAAATTGAAGATTATTTATTTGAAGAAATGGTAACTAAATTTTTTTAATAGTTCGATTTCTTACTATACTGATGATTATTTTCCCGTAAGTTTTTTGCAATTTTGATAATTTTTTCTTTCCTCAAGTGTTTGTTCAACCTCTCTTAAAACTTGTTTTCTTAATCAAGATACTTTAATGGTTAAGATATGTTTGAGTAGATTTTGTAAGCAAAAAGAAGATCCTGAGTTGGACGAGGTTCGATGCAAACATGGACAATTTTTGCCTTTGATGACTTCATGGACCTTAAGAAATCCGGGTAGATGATATTGGACTTGTCCTTACTATGGGGTAAGTGAGTTTTTCCTTCAAACATTGATCTTGAATAATGTATACGAATCTAATTGCTTTCATTTCAGAATGCTAGATCATGCAATTTTTGGCTTTGGAAGGATGATTCTATTGATGAAAAATCCAAATTTGTTATTTCTAAATTATTAGGAAGAATTGGGGAGCTTGAGGAAAGAGTTGAATCTTCGGCAAATTGTGCATTTTATGAACACAAAATAGTTGATGGCAAGACTACTAGGACAACAAAATCGGTGGAGAGCAAAATAGACATGAACAAAATATAGTTGCAAATGGACAATTTTCAGGATGATTTGAAGATGATAAAAGAAAATGAGAAGAAATAGAAGATCAAGTTGGATAAGTCCAAGAAAAGGGAAAAACAACTTTGGACTACACTCATTTGTGTATGTATTTGGGTGTTAGTTTTTTATTTCAATTCATGTTTTTGAAAGGAGCTCCAAGAAGACTGCCCTAAACTAAGTTGCTTTATTTTTGTTATGTTTTAAGGGGCTGAAATTTGTATCAACTATTAGGTTCTACCTTAGACAAAACTGCTACACAAGTGCAAACACAAATTTCAACAACATCACAACACTAAATGCAGTCATAGCTGCTGCACAAGTACAAACATAAATTTCAGAAACATCACAACATAAATTTAACATTAAGAAAAAATGCAGTCACAGCTGCTACACAAGCACAAACACAAATTTCAGCAATAATAAACTTACAGTTGCATAATCATTAAACAAAAATGAGTGCAATTACATCTTATTGCCAAATAAATTTACAATAAAATCAATACTGTTAAACTAATTACAGTTACAAAATATAGTCAAAGGTGCCACCAATAAATTATTCTTAAAGCAGTCATAACTGCTAACATCAGTGAACTACCAAAAACATAGCCTTAAATGCAGTCACAGCTGCCAACTCAGTTGCCAACATCAATGAATTATCAAAAACATAGTCTTAAATGCAGTCACAACTTCCAACATTTATACAAGGAAAACTATCAGTCTACACCAACTTCTTATAGAGATTGAACATTGAAGCTTTCTTGACTCAAGTGTGTAGCCTTAGACCTTGTTTCCATTTGTTTTTGGCCTCTCATTTCTTGTAGTTGCCTGGAGGTCATAGTTTTTTTTTTCTTTCTGTTTCACACTAATTTTTGGTCTATATCCGAGATTTCTAGTCACAACTGCTAAAGACTTGGCATTTTTGAATCTCTCACTAGGCATTCCCGACTGCTCAAATTAAAAACGCATTAACATTTATATAAATTATAGTAAATAAAATTTAGATAATAAAGGGACCAATAGTAAATGTTGTAGTAAACTTATATTAAGAAATGTGCATCCACTTTGTGTGTGAAGTATTTTCATTCCAACCATTTTTGTCCTGCCAACACACTAAAGAAACAAAAAAGATATTTAGTATAAGGTAAGCATGATTATTTTACAACACACATATTAAATAAAATCCCTTTTATATAGAATCCTTTGGTCTACCCCTTCCTCTTCCAGTTGAACACATACATTAAATAAAATACCTTTTCTATAGAATTCTTTGGTCTACCCCTTCCTCTTCCAGTTGAACTTGTCCCTTTTCCAACAGTAGGTGCTGTACTTGGACCTGCACTTGAAACTACACCAACAGATAAAATTGGGCTAGGATTTGCATTAGTGCCAACAACAGGTGCACCTGTTAGACATTTTCTTTTATTGTGGCCCTTTCTATAACAAGTATTGCATGAAATCTCAATCCCTCTCTTGGACAGCTTTTCAGTTTTCTTTTTGGTTTCACTTTCTTATTTCTTCCTATTCTTTCTAGGCCTACCTGACATCTTCCTAACAGGAGGTGGCATAACAAAAATATTCTATGATTGTGGCCACATCTTCATATTCAAAACTGGTTGAATGAAGAAACTATAGTTCATGTAAGTTTCACTATTGTATCAGTGAGAGATGTAGTTTACTGGTTCCAATTTTTTGTGGTAAAGAGCATCCACTGCATGAGGATAGGGTATACACTTCAACATCCATGCTCTACAACTACAATGTTGTCTAGGAAGATCCACAATATGTCTATATCCTCTATCAAGCACCTTATACCCTATATCAGAATTTTATTCTATGCTGCACTTTATAGACCTTGTTGTATTATCATTTAGTACTTTCATAGCCATTGGAGAAATGTCACTGATCCAAGTATCATAAAAATCCCTCATCAGTCTCACTTTTTTCATTATTTTTACCCTTATCTCATCTAATATAATAATTATTGTCTTGTGCCTAACTCCTAATATCCATCCATTAAAATATTCTTCCATATTATTGTCTACAATATCACACTTTGTTCCAAAGCTAACGTAAACCTTGCTCCATCTCTACATCAACTTATCTAGTATTTCTTTCTCCCCCTCCCAACATCTTCATATAACTAATGTTGTTCCTAAGCTCAGCCTCAAAGATAGATCTTGCACACCTCCAAAAATATTTTTTCTACTCAATGCCTCTACATAGAGGATCTTTTGACTAGTTTGTAAGGATATGTCTTACACATATTCTATGTTCAGCATTTGATAAATATTCAGTTACAACAATTTCTAATTCCTATAAGAAAAATATAAACAGAAACAGTTACAACAGAAACAGAAATAGAAACAGAAATAGAAGCAAAAACATCAATTCTTTACCTTTTGCATGTCTGTTATCACTATCAAATCTGTCCCATCTCCCAGCTAAAGATCTTTTTTTTACAATTCTGATGAACCAACTCCAAGTGATCTTATTTTCAATCTCAACCACTACCCTTGTCCTTTTGTCACTCTTTTGAAAAAATATCCATCTAAACGAATGCACTTCCTACAACCAGCTAGGAAGGACTTCTTCATTGCATCAAAACATATGTAAAAGTCTTGAAACATTTTTCTAACATCTTCAAATACTTCATCATGAAGCTTCACTACACATGTACTACCTGGATTTGATCTTAACAACTCATCTCTATAATCTAAAATTCTCTCAAATTTTAGATTATAGTCATCCATCAGTTCTGTAATCACCTTATTTTTGGCTCTCCTACACACTGTTCTTCCAATATGTAAATTTAATTTCTTCTTAATAAGCATTTGAAACTTAAAAGTTCTAATATCTGGTTGTTCCTTTATCCTTTCATTGAAGTGGTTAGCTAAGAACTTAGTAGTACAAAGTTTGTTCCTATTGATAGGATCACACCTATGAATTGGATTGTAGGTCTTCACAACAAAGTTCATGGACCTAGAATCAATGCTAGCATAAAGAAGCCATGGACAACCAGTTGTACACCTAACCTTTACCCTTGGAGGTTCATTAACACATTTTTTAATTGCAACATGTTCATCATAACATATTTAGTAACAGCAGCTCTAAATTCATTAAAACTTTCAAAAAATAGTCCGACCTCCCACACAATATTTTGAGAGTCTGAACTGTGTACAACTATATTAACTTTTTTCGTCCTTCTAGCCTTATATCTATGTTCAACCTTTTTAACTTCATCTTCTTTATCAGTTACATCATCTGAATCAGTTTTAAAGTTGGCAGCTTCATCTGATGGGTAAAAAGGTTCATCACTAGCTAACTTACCCTCCAAAATATTTCTACCACCACCTATAGATTCATCATAGCCAATATCTGGTCCTTTTTTTCCAGTTCCTAACTTAACATGTTCAGAAATTACTGGTCTCTCTTCCTTCTTTCTTTTCTTTCTTTTTCTCTTTTCTTTCCTAAGACCTCTTAACTCTCCATCCACATATTTATCCATATCACTCCCAATCTCTACACCTCCATTAATAGATTTTATATTTGAATCTACAATAGATTCAGAAGGTGCAACAGTAAAATTAGTAGGAGTAGCAGTAGAACTACTAGGAGCAGCAACTATAGGAGAAGAGACATGAACAGTAGATTTGACAGTAGGTTGTACAGTAGGAGAATAAGAAGTATGAGCAATAGGTTGGACAAAATAAGGGGAAGAACTATGAGCAGTAGGTTGGACAGTAGGAGGAGAAGAAGTATGAGCAGTAGGTTGGTAAAAAAGAGGGGCATCTTTACTATTTTTAGATGCCCTGTCAACACTCTCAATGTCATTTTGAGTGTCTTTATTAAAAGATACACCACTTTTCCCCTCCACATGTCCTTCCCCATCCCTTACAAATTCCAAAAAAGGTGGGGCCAACTTAACTTCACCAACCCTATGACACACAAAAGCTTTCAAAATTTGCCCATTACCCAATTGCTTTGAAATCTCAATTGTGTCCTTGTCTGACCTAATTAATTTTAAATTAGAACACTTAGGTAGTCTAACATATAGTAAGAATTGCCCCAGATCATACCCTAAATACCTTACATACTCCCTAAATTCAAAATACGATAGTCTATCTACATTAATATCTAAAAATTCAGTAACTTGTCCACCCTTATATCTTTTTCCTTTTTTTCCCTTCATCTTACCCTTATTAAGTTCTCCAACATGGTAAAATCTCAAAGTGATCAGTTGAAAACTCATTTTATAGACCTAAAATCATTGACCACAAAAACACAATAAAGATACAAGTCTCATAGTACACGAGCAAAAAATTATAGTATTTATGCAACAATTACAAGTCTAATAGGTTATTTATCACATATTGAATCATAAACACAAAATAAGCCTCACAACTCATATTGTTACACATTGAAGCACATAAATAAACTATAACACATTAATTTTGAAGATAAATTAAAGACAGCAAAAACCCCTGATTCAAAATCCTAGTCAAAACCCTAGCAAAATCGAACTATAAATGTCACGGGTTATATTATCACATATGGAGCATCTAAATAAACTAAAATAAATTAATTTGGACAGATTAAAGACGACAAAATTCTAAATCAAAAAATCCTAGATCTAATTTAGGAACAAAAATAAATCCTAGATCTACTATATTTAGGAACGAAAAAAAGCTAACCTTTTAACTGAAAATCAGTAGTTCCTACATAAACGATCGTAACCCATAGTGTTTATCCTAGATCGTACCACTCCATCGAAATCAACTGAATCAACTTCAAATAAAAAGAGATAAAAACAATTTTTGCTTGTCAACAATGAAAAACACAACAAAATTATTGTTTATCTCTTTTAGCGGGTTTAAATTTGCTAAAAAATTGAAAAGAAAAGAGAGGTGAAGAATCTTATATCGGAGAGCAACTTTTTGTGTGGCCTTTCATTTTCATCGGGTTATTAGAGTTGGGTCAGGTCAGTTTAGATGGGTGAAAAGAGTAATAGCGTCGGATTAGATTTTTAATAAAATAGAAAAATAAGATTAGACACGTAATATCACAAGAGGGCAAGTGGAGTGCACTCCACTCATTAAACTTGGGCACGAGTGTCGCGAGGGGGTAATAGTATCACTTTTATATAGTTTAGGTGTGTAATAGGTCACTTCGATAGTTTAGGTACGACTTAAATTTTTCTTGTATAGTTTGGAGTGAAAATAATGTCTTTTTCCAATAATATAATTTTCACTTAAGATTAATTTAAGTGTTTAAAGTGAAAAGCGTAATTTAAGTGTCAAAATAAAAAATCTTACCAAATTGATGGATCTGGCGATTTTGTTTGGCCGAGGAAATAATAGGGGGCCCTTATTAGGAGCTTTTAGTGATTGAAGTGACCGAATGGTCCCTTATGCTTTCCTTGCCTTGAGCAATTTGAGTGAAGTGATGCCTTCTTGACTTTTTCCCTTCTCGATTAGTTCTTTTTTTTTTTGGAGAATATAGGAACAAACATTAATGGCAAACATTAATTCTCATTTTTAATCTGTGAATACCTTTTAGAGAATATTAATTATACTTTCCGTCCACGGGATTAAATATAAATATTTATTTTTCTATTTTGAAATGTCTAATAATACATTTTTAATTTATAAAATTAATAGATATTTAATTATTTTTATTTATTTTATCCTTAACATTAAATATAAATTAATGTCTAATGTATTTTTAAAATATTAAATTTATTATATTCAATGAATAGTATGATAAAATTATTCCTATCATTTACTTTTTTAATTTTCGTGTCAATAGAAAAGTGGACAAGTAAAGATAGACGGAGGGAGTACTTATTTAGTTTTAAATATAAAGAAATAATGTATTCCATCCGTTTCATATTTGTTGGTTTCTATAGACTTGACACACCCATTAAGAAATCAATAAATAGAGATGCACTTTACATATTTATCCTTGCATGCGTTTTAATGTGCAATAATTAATGTGATTAAATATTAAAATTTAATATATACTCCATTCCATGCATTATGTCTATAATATCGAGTATTTGTAATTGTCAACAAAAACAACAACAAACCCAGTATATTCGACATAGTGGGTCTGGGGAGAATAGAGTGTACGCAATGCATACCACTACCTCTAAAGAAGTAGAGAGGTTGTTTTCGTATTTGTAATTGAAACTAGTACTAATCATTTAATTTTGATTTTGGAAATTGAGATCGTTTATGCATTATTCAATAATTTTGAAAATTGTGGTTGTATCTAGTATTCCAATCAAGGGTAAAATAAAAATATTTATATATATATATATATATATATATATATATATATATATATATATATATATATATATATATATAGATAGATAGATAGATAGATAGATAGATAGATAGATAGATAGATAGATACTATAAATATTTTTAAAAAGAAGGTCAACTAATACAAAATGGATGAAGTATCAATTACATCTTTCATGCATTTTCCTAACTTATACCTCCTATGTCCATCTTACTTGCTAATCACTCCTTCCTCTATCTTTACTTGTCTACTTTTTTTATTTTAGAATATCCAATAATACTTACACAATTTATAAAATCAATGAATAGTTTATCCATTTCTACTCATTTTATGTTTATCATTAAATATGATTATTATCTAATATATTTCACAAAATATTAAATTTATTATACTCCAAGAATACAATAACAACGACATACCCAATGTATTCCCACCTAGTGAGGTCTGGGGAGGGTAGAGTGTACGCACACCATATTACTACCTCAGGAGAAGTAGAGAGGTTGTTTCCGATAGACTCCCAGCTTAGGACTAATAACAGTATAACAAACATAAAAAGTAAGTGTATATAAACTAGTATGGTACGCAAAACAAACTAACAGTATGATAAATACAAAAGATACGTGCATAATAACTATTACGGGATGCAAAATAAACCAACACTACTAGCGCCAAGATAAAACTACAGCCACAACACTACGAACCAGAAACTTCATCCCCAAAGGAGCGCTCCCCTACTACAACCGACGCGCTCCCACCCCCTAACCCTCTACCCTAATTTGCATCCTCTACATCTTTCTATTAAGGGTTATGTCCTCTGTAAGCTGTAACTGCTCCATATCATGCCTAATCACCTCCCTTTAATATTTCTTCAGTCTACCTCTACCCCGCCTAAAACCATCCATGGCCAAAGTCTCACACCTCCGCACTGGAGCATCAGGGCCCCTCCTCATCACGTTCCCAAACCAACGTCGCCTCCCTTCTCGCATATTATCTTCCAAAGAGGCAACTCTTACCTTCTCCTAAATTATCTCATTCCTTACCTTATCTTTCCTGGTATGTCCACACATCCATCGCAACATCCGTATTTCCGTCACCTTTAAGTTTTGGATGTGAGAGTTCTTAATTGGCTAATACTTCACTCCATACAACATAGTCGACCAGACTATCACTCTGTAGAACTTACCGTTAAGCTTTGGGGGCACCTTTTTATCATAGAGGACTCCCGAAGCGAGCCTCCACTTCAACCATCCTGCCCCAATACGATGCGTGACATCCTCGTCAATCTCACCATTACCCTGAATTATTGTCACGCCCCAAAATCCCATCGGTCAAGACTGGCACCCGAAGCCGAGATGGCCCGGGAGAACCCGTTCAAATACCTATACTTTCACTTACATGTCACCAAAAATTTGGACAGCACTTCGTTGCATATAGAAGGATCTAATTACCTGTATCAGCACAACACGCACAAATATATATATATATATATAATACTTGGCCGTCGGGGCCACCACCTATACAGATATAACATTACTATATAAACTTCCATGACTTTACCCTTCCTTATGTCTACAAAGCCTCTAAGATATACATGACATAACTAGGGTCGGGACAAACCCCCGCCCATACATGACTCCTATACAATAACAAAACATAAGGAACCGACTCGGAAAGCTCCGAAGCAAACTGGAGCTCACCAACAATAGTTGTATGACCTGGCTCCTATTTATGCTGTGAATGAGCTGAGGCACTTGTGCCTGCAGCATGAAATGAAGGTCCCCGTGGGGGACATCAGTATGAAATATGTACTGAGTATGTAAAGCTGTAGATAATCACATATGATATAGGAGCTCAATAGAAATCAGAAACAATTGAATAAATCATAATAGAAGTGAACCACACTTCATAAACACTTTTAGGATCATGTACATTATCCTTAATCTGAATTGCGTTCTTGAATTCAAACACATTTGTGGAACGGTATACATTCGTTCATTTCATTCTTTACAATTATCATTCGCCATTACCTCCTCCTCCTGAACCTCTAACCACCTAACAATAATCAATACTGTACCGTACTGTGACCATTAGGCTGCCCCAGTACATATCAACTGGGATCGACCCATGCTAGGCTTATGCTCCTGGGATACCACCCATAAACACATAAATAGGGATCGACCCATGCTAGGCTTATGTCCCTGGGATACCACCCATAAACACATAAATAGGGATCGACCCATGCTAGGTTTATGCCCCTGAGATACCACCCACGCGTATATCAAGTAACACACATAAGAGATCTTTCCAATAACTTAGCTCAAATGCTTTTGAGATTATTACATTAGTGTTCATGCCAATAGTACCTTTGGAACAATGATACATCAATAGGAATCAAGTAATAGACCTTCTATACAATAACAATGTAATAAGGACTCATTAGTACATCAACAATGTGTTTCAGAATCATCAATATCACAACAATGAAATAGGAGCCTTTTGGTATATCAATGAAACATTTGACACTTTATAGAATGGAAACAACTTCGTTGGTAATGTAGAACAATACATGTTTTTTGGACAACCTCGGAATCTTATTTGATGGAACATTGGTGTTTTCATGCCAAAGAACATTGTTAGAGTATGCTTTACATACCTCGTTGTAGATTCGGATACCAATTCAATACAACTTCCCGCCTTTACAAATCACTTATCTACAATGAAATATTTGGCATCTAGTATTAGCAACCCAACACCACAATTCTCTTCCATAATTCCATACAACCAATATTTTCAAAGTATTCCAAAAACGAACTTGAGCAATAGGTTTATGTGTGTATATATATATATATATATATAATCATCATTTCAATACCATATCATCACACTAAATCCCTTCACAATTCAACATAATCTAACCATGCACAAGAATAATCCAACATCATTTCCCCATCATCTTTCAACAACAATCAAATAACATACTTCTTATGCTCGCATGCATATATATATATATATACATATACATATAAATAACACCAACATAATTTACATCCTTACCATAAAATGACCCTTTTGATTTTGAAGTCCTGTTGGCACAAATAAGGGGTGCTACTCGAAGCCCTCGAGACGGTGAACACAACTACGGAATCAATTTTGATTTTCTACGGTTGAATCACAAGATAATTGGAGTTGAAATTTGGATAGGGTATCTTATTCTTCAATAATGGATGATAAATAATGGATATGAGGCTAAGTATATGTATATAATGACCAATTTTCGTCCATGAGGTGATGGAAAATGACCATATTGCCCTTAAAAATTTAAGTAAATCCGAATCTGTCCATGGTGGACTGTTTTGATAGGCTAAAGTAAATCGACCATAAATCTTTGCTCCGATATCGTATTTGGGTGAAATTGGTATCGTTAGATAGATAATTCAAAGGTATTTCATTTCATATAAAGTAGGCCACCCAGTTCATCTTGTACAAGGAGTTATGATCGTTTGAAGTTGATCCTAAAAATCTATTTTGAGAAGCTGAAGTAAAACGAGTATAACTCCTTACTCAGACATTGGATTTGGATGAAACCAATTGCATTAGAAAGAAGACTCTCGGGGATTCTCATCGATATATAGCAGATCATACAGTTCATTTTGTACAAGGAGTTATGATCGTTTAAAATCGACCCAAAAATCTGTTTGCCTGCAGTACTTTTGTGTGCAGAAAATTTCGGCACATTTACTGTTCATTGCGTCCACCGTTTTCAAGTTTCGAACATGATCGCTTATATACGATACTCATCTGTTTTAAGAAATCTTTATATCGTTGGAAATCTAACTCGATAAACTTCGTATAGAAACTTCGACGAGCAAATTCCGGTATTAATAAAGTCGATTCCTATACACATATAGTCAAACTATACACTTGAAACAATCTCAAAATAATCAATACTCATACTTAAACTCATATATACCTAACTTATGATCAATACATATACTCCAACACATATAACCATGGCAAATGCACGTAATTAAGTATGGGGTGTTACAATTATAGAACCTAGATACTTGAAACTCTCCCTTTTCTAAATGGCCTGAGAGTCCAGCTTCACAACCTCTTCATCTTCTTGTGATATATCGCTAAACTTACACTCAAAGTACTCCATCTTGATTCTACTTAACTGAAAACCTTTAGATTCAACCGCCAGTCTCCAAATCGCCAACTTATCATTAACTCCACCCCGAGTCTCGTCAATCAGAACCACATCATTTGAAAATAACATACACCAAGACACCTCCCCTTGAATATGTCACATCAAACCATCCATCACAAAGGCAAATAAAAATAGGCTAAGAGTCAATCCCTGGTACAACCCTATCAAAATTGCGAAGTGCTCCGAATTTTCACCTACCGTCCTCACACGAGTCTTCGCACCATCATACATATACTGAATCGACTTAGTGTACGCCATGGGAACCCCTTTAGTCTCCAAGAACCTCCACAGAATCTCCCTAGCAACTCTGTCATATGTCTTCTCCAGATCAATAAACATCATGTGTAAGTCCTTCTTCCTCTCCCAAAATTGCTCCACTAGTCTCCTCATAATGTGAATGGCCTCAGCGATCGAGTGACTTGTCATGAAACTGAACGGATTCTCAAAGATCGTCATGATCCTCCTCATCCTCAACTATACCACCCTTTCCCGAACCTTCATAGTATGACTCAACAACATAATACCTCTATAGTTGTTGCAACTCTGAATGTCTCCCTTGTTCTGTTACATATGAATCATCGTGCTCTACCTCCACCTTCAGGCATCTTAGCTGCCTTAAATATAATCTTAACAAACATTGTCAACCACTCCAAACCTGCCCCGCTAGTGCTCTTTGAAAAATCTACTGGAATCTCGTCTGGTCTTGTCACCCAACCTCGTCGCAACCTGCGATAGCTCCCTTGACCTCCCCAACCTCGATACACCTACAATAACTATAATCGTGACCCTCCTAAGATATCTCCAAGTCTCAAAGCTCAAAACCTTTGTCCCCCTCGTCGTTCAAAAGTTTATGAAAATAATTATTTCAATAGAAAAATGAACAAGTAAAGATCGATGAAGGGAGTATTAACTAAATATAGATGTTCAACAATACTTGTTCAGTTTAAAAACTCAATAGATAATTTATCCTTTTATTAACCATTTTACCTTTTCTATAAATAATGTTCATCACTTAATGTATCTCTCAATGCATTATATATATTATATTCAAAAGGAGATATAATAAAGTTACATATATTATTTATTATTTCTTAACCTGAACCAAGTCAATCGTTAACAAGTATTATTGGACAAAAGAAATTATTATTACTCTCTTCGGTCATTTTTATTCGTCCACTTTTTTAATTTGAGATGTACAATAATACTCATTTCATATAAAGTAGGCCACCCAGTTCGTCCTGTACAAGGAGTTATGATCGTTTGAAGTTGACCCAAAAAATCTGTTTTTAGAGGCTGAGGTAAAACGAGTATAACTCCTTTCTTAAACGTTGGATTTGGATGAAACCAATTGCATTAGAAAGAAGACTCTCGGGGCTTCTCATCGATATATAGCAGCTCACACAGTTCATTTTGTACAAGGAGTTATGATCGTTTAAAGTCGACCCAAAAATCTGTTTGGCTGCAGTACTTTTGTGTGCAGAAAATTTCTGCACATTTACTGTTCATTGCGTCCACCGTTTTCAAGTTTCGAACATGCTCGCTTATATCCGATACTCATCTGTTTTCAGAAATCTGTATATCGTTGGAAAGATAACTCGATAAACTTCGTATAGAAACTTCGACGAGCAAATTCTGGTATAAATAAAATCGATTCCTATACACATATAACAAACTATACACTTGAAACCATATCAAAATAATCAATACTCATACTTAAACTCATATACACCTAACTTATGATCAGTACATACAACCATGGCTAATGCACGTAATTAAGTATGGGGTGTTACAATTATAGACCCTAGATACTTGAAACTCTCCCTCTTCTAAATGGCCTGAGAGTCCAGCTTCGCAACCTCTTTATCTTCTTATGATATATCGCTAAACTTACACTCAAAGTACTCCATCTTGATTCTACTTAACTGAAAACATTTAGATTCAAGCATCTGTCTCTAAATCGCCAACTTATCATTAACTCCACCCCGAGTCTCATCAATCAGAACCACATCATTTGCACCTCCCCTTGAATATGTCACGTCAAAACATCCATCACCAAGGCAAATAAAAATAGGTTAAGAGTCGATCCCTGGTACAACCCTATCCAAATTGGGAAGTGCTCCGAATTTTCACCTACCGTCCTCACACGAGTCTTCGCACCATCATACATATACTGAATCGACTTAGTGTACGCCACGGGAACCCCTTTAGTCTCCAAGAACCTCCACAGAATCTCCCTAGGAACTCTGTCATATGTCTTCTCCAGATCAATAAACATCATGTGTAAGTCCTTCTTCCTCTCCCAAAATTGCTCCACTAGTCTCCTCATAATGTGAATGGCCTCAGCGATCGAGTGACTTGTCATGAAACTGAACGGATTCTCAAAGATCGTCATGATCCTCCTCATCCTCAACTCTACCACCCTTTCCCGAACCTTCATAGTATGACTCAACAACATAATACCTCTATAGTTGTTGCAACTCTGAATGTATCACTTGTTCTTTTACATATGAATCATCGTGCTCTACCTCCACCTTCAGGCATCTTAGCTGCCTTAAATATAATATTAACAAACATTGTCAACCACTCCAAACCTGCCCCGCTAGTGCTCTTTGAAAAATCTACTAGAATCTCGTCTGGTCTCGTCGCCCTACCTCGTCGCAACCTGCGATAGCTCCCTTGACCTCCCCAACCTCGATACACCTACAATAACTATAATCGTGACCCTCCTAAGATATCTCCAAGTCTCAAAGATAAAAACCTTTGTCCCCCTCGTCGTTCAAAAGTTTATGAAAATAATTATTTCAATAGAAAAATGAACAAGTAAAGATCGATGAAGGGAGTATTAACTAAATATAGATGTTCAACAATACTTGTTCAGTTTAAAAGCTCAATAGATAATTTATCCTTTTATTAACCATTTTACCTTTTCTATAAATAATGTTCATCACTTAATGTATCTCTCAATGCATTATATATATTATATTCAAAAGGAGATATAATAAAGTTATATATATTATTTATTATTTCTTAACCTGAACCAAGTCAATCGTTAACAAGTATTATTGGACAAAAGAAATTATTATTACTCTCTTCAGTCATTTTTATTCGTCCACTTTTTTAATTTGAGATGTACAATAATACTCATTTCATATAAAGTAGGCCACCCAGTTCGTCCTGTACAAGGAGTTATGATCGTTTGAAGTTGACCCAAAAAATCTGTTTTGAGAGGCTGAGGTAAAACGAGTATAACTCCTTACTCAGACGTTGGATTTGGATGAAACCAATTGCATTAGAAAGAAGACTCTCGGGGCTTCTCATCGATATATAGCAGCTCACACAGTTCATTTTGTACAAGGATTTATGATCGTTTAAAGTCGACCCAAAAATCTGTTTGGCTGCAGTACTTTTGTGTGCAGAAAATTTCTGCACATTTACTGTTCATTGCGTCCACCGTTTTCAAGTTTCGAACATGCTCGCTTATATCCGATACTCATCTGTTTTCAGAAATCTTTATATCGTTGGAAAGCTAACTCGATAAACTTCGTATAGAAACTTCGACGAGCAAATTCTGGTATAAATAAAATCGATTCCTATACGCATATAATCAAACTATACACTTGAAACCATCTCAAAATAATCAATACTCATACTTAAACTCATATACACCTAACTTATGATCAATACATATAACCATGGCTAATGCACGTAATTAAGTATGGGGTGTTACAATTATAGACCCTAGATACTTGAAACTCTCCCTCTTCTAAATGGCCTGAGAGTCCAGCTTCGCAACCTCTTCATCTTCTTGTGATATATCGCTAAACTTACACTCAAAGTACTCCATCTTGATTCTACTTAACTGAAAACCTTTAGATTCAAGCATCTGTCCCTAAATCGCCAACTTATCATTAACTCCACCCCGAGTCTCGTCAATCAGAACCACATCATTTGCACCTCCCCTTGAATATGTCACGTCAAAACATCCATCACCAAGGCAAATAAAAATAGGCTAAGAGTCGATCCCTGGTACAACCCTATCCAAATTGGGAAGTGCTCCGAATTTTCACCTACCGTCTTCACACGAGTCTTCGCACCATCATACATATACTGAATCGACTTAGTGTACGCCACGGGAACTCCTTTAGTCTCCAAGAACCTCCACAGAATCTCCCTAGGAACTCTGTCATATGTCTTCTCCATATCAATAAACATCATGTGTAAGTCCTACTTCCTCTCCCAAAATTGTTCCACTAGTCTCCTCATAATGTGAATGGCCTCAGCGATCGAGTGACTTGTCATGAAACTGAACGGATTCTCAAAGATCGTCATGATCCTCCTCATCCTCAACTCTACCACCCTTTCCCGAACCTTCATAGTATGACTCAACAACATAATACCTCTATAGTTGTTGCAACTCTGAATGTCTCCCTTGTTCTTTTACATATGAATCATCGTGCTCTACCTCCACCTTCAGGTATCTTAGCTGCCTTAAATATAATCTTAACAAACATTGTCAACCACTCCAAACCTGCCCCGCTAGTGCTCTTCGAAAAATCTACTGGAATCTCGTCTGGTCTCGTCGCCCTACCTCGTCGCAACCTGCGATAGCTCCCTTGACCTCCCCAACCTGGATACACCTACAATAACTATAATCGTGACCCTCCTCAGATATCTCCAAGTCTCAAAGCTCAAAACCTTTGTCCCCCTCGTCGTTCAAAAGTTTATGAAAATAATTATTTCAATAGAAAAATGAACAAGTAAAGATCGATGAAGGGAGTATTAACTAAATATAGATGTTCAACAATACTTGTTCAGTTTAAAAGCTCAATAGATAATTTATCCTTTTATTAACCATTTTACCTTTTCTATAAATAATGTTCATCACTTAATGTATCTCTCAATGCATTATATATATTATATTCAAAAGGAGATATAATAAAGTTACATATATTATTTATTATTTCTTAACCTGAACCAAGTCAATCGTTAACAAGTATTATTGGACAAAAGAAATTATTATTACTCTCTTCGGTCATTTTTATTCGTCCACTTTTTTAATTTGAGATGTACAATAATACTCATTTCATATAAAGTAGGCCACCCAGTTCGTCCTGTACAAGGAGTTATGATCATTTGAAGTTGATCCAAAAAATCTGTTTTTAGAGGCTGAGGTAAAACGAGTATAACTCCTTACTCAGACGTTGTATTTGTATGAAACCAATTGAATTAGAAAGAAAACTCTTGGGTCTTCTCATCGATATATAGCAGCTCACACAGTTCATTTTGTACAAGGAGTTATGATCGTTTAAAGTCGACCCAAAAATCTGTTTGGCTGCAGTACTTTTGTGTGCAGAAAATTTCTGCACATTTACTGTTCATTGCGTCCACCGTTTTCAAGTTTCGAACATGCTCGCTTATATCCGATACTCATCTGTTTTCAGAAATCTTTATATCGTTGGAAAGCTAACTCGATAAACTTCGTATAGAAACTTCGACGAGCAAATTCTGGTATAAATAAAATTGATTCCTATACACATATAATCAAACTATACACTTGAAACCATCTTAAAATAATCAATACTCATACTTAAACTCATATACACCTAACTTATGATCAATACATATAACCATGGCTAATGCAAGTAATTAAGTATGGGGTGTTACAATTATAGACCCTAGATACTTGAAACTCTCCCTCTTCTAAATGTCCTGAGAGTCCAGCTTCGCAACCTCTTTATCTTCTTGTGATATATCGCTAAACTTACACTCAAAGTACTCCATCTTGATTCTACTTAACTGAAAACCTTTAGATTCAAGCATCTGTCCCTAAATCGCCAACTTATCATTAACTCCACCCCGAGTCTCATCAATCAGAACCACATCATTTACACCTCCCCTTGAATATGTCACGTCAAAACATCCATCACCAAGGCAAATAAAAATAGGCTAAGAGTCGATCCCTGTTACAACCCTATCCAAATTGGGAAGTGCTCCGAATTTTCACCTACCGTCCTCACACGAGTCTTCGCACCATCATACATATACTGAATCGACTTAGTGTACGCCACGGGAACTCCTTTAGTCTCCAAGAACCTCCACAGAATCTCCCTAGGAACTCTGTCATATGTCTTCTCCAGATCAATAAACATCATGTGTAAGTTCTTCTTCCTCTCCCAAAATTGCTCCACTAGTCTCCTCATAATTTGAATGGCCTCAGCGATCGAGTGACTTGTCATGAAACTGAACGGATTCTCAAAGATCGTCATGATCCTCCTCATCCTCAACTCTACCACCCTTTCCCGAACCTTCATAGTATGACTCAACAACATAATACCTCCATAGTTGTTGCAACTCTGAATGTCTCCCTTGTTCTTTTACATATGAATCATCGTGCTCTACCTCCACCTTCAGGAATCTTAGCTGCCTTAAATATAATCTTAACAAACATTGTCAACCACTCCAAACCTGCCCCGCTAGTGCTCTTTGAAAAATCTACTGGAATCTCGTCTGGTCTCGTCGCCCTACCTCGTCGCAACCTGCGATAGCTCCCTTGACCTCCCCAACCTCGATACGCCTACAGTAACTATAATCGTGACCCTCCTCAGATATCTCCAAGTCTCAAAGATCAAAACCTTTGTCCCCCTCGTCGTTCAAAAGTTTATGAAAATAATTATTTCAATAGAAAAATGAACAAGTAAAGATTGTTGAAGGGAGTATTAACTAAATATAGATGTTCAACAATACTTGTTCAGTTTAAAACTCAATAGATAATTTATCCTTTTATTAACCATTTTACCTTTTCTATAAATAATGTTCATCACTTAATGTATCTCTCAATGCATTATATATATTATATTCAAAAGGAGATATAATAAAGTTACATATATTATTTATCATTTCTTAACCTGAACCAAGTCAATCGTTAACAAGTATTATTGGACAAAAGAAATTATTATTACTCTCTTTGGTCATTTTTATTCGTCCACTTTTTTAATTTGAGATGTACAATAATACTCATTTCATATAAAGTAGGCCACCCAGTTCGTCCAGTACAAGGAGTTATGATCGTTTGAAGTTGACCCAAAAAATCTGTTTTGAGAGGCTGAGGTAAAACGAGTATAACTCCTTACTCAGATGTTGGATTTGGATGAAACCAATTGAATTAGAAAGAAAACTCTTGGGTCTTCTCATCGATATATAGCATCTCACACAGTTCATTTTGTACAAGGAGTTATGATCGTTTAAAGTCGACCCAAAAATCTGTTTGGCTGCAGTACTTTTGTGTGCAGAAAATTTCTGCACATTTACTGTTCATTGCATCCACCGTTTTCAAGTTTCGAACATGCTCGCTTATATCCGATACTCATCTGTTTTCAGAAATCTTTATATCGTTGGAAAGCTAACTCGATAAACTTCGTATAGAAACTTCGACGAGCAAATTCTGGTATAAATAAAGTCGATTTCTATACACATATAATAAAACTAAACACTTGAAACCATCTCAAAATAATCAATACTCATACTTAAACTCATATACACCTAACTTATGATCAATACATATAACCATGGCTAATGCACGTAATTAAGTATGGGGTGTTACAATTATAGACCCTAGATACTTGAAACTCTCCCTCTTCTAAATGGTCTGAGAGTCCAGCTTCACAACCTCTTCATCTTCTTGTGATATATCGCTAAACTTACACTCAAAGTACTCCATCTTGATTCTACTTAACTGAAAACCTTTAGATTCAAGCATCTGTCCCTAAATCGCCAACTTATCATTAACTCCACCCCGAGTCTCGTCAATCAGAACCACATCATTTGCACCTCCCCTTGAATATGTCACGTCAAAACATCCATCACCAAGGCAAATAAAAATACGCTAAGAGTCGATCCCTGGTACAACCCTATCCGAATTGGGAAGTGCTCCGAATTTTCACCTACCGTCCTCACACGAGTCTTCGCACCATCATACATATACTGAATCGACTTAGTGTACGCCACGGGAACCCCTTTATTCTCCAAGAACCTCCACAGAATCTCCCTAGGAACTCTGTCATATGTCTTCTCCAGATCAATAAACATCATGTGTAAGTCCTTCTTCCTCTCCCAAAATTGCTCCACTAGTCTCCTCATAATGTGAATGGCCTCAGCGATCGAGTGACTTGTCATGAAACTTAACGGATTCTCAAAGATCGTCATGATCCTCCTCATCCTCAACTCTACCACCCTTTCCCGAACCTTCATAGTATGACTCAACAACATAATACCTCTATAGTTGTTGCAACTCTGAATGTCTCCCTTGTTCTATTACATATGAATCATCGTGCTCTACCTCCACCTTCAGGAATCTTAGCTGCCTTAAATATAATCTTAACAAACATTGTCAACCACTCCAAACCTGCCCCGCTAGTGCTCTTTGAAAAATCTACTGGAATCTCGTCTGGTCTCGTCGCCCTACCTCGTCGCAACCTGCGATAGCTCCCTTGACCTCCCCAACCTCGATACACCTACAATAACTATAATCGTGACCCTCCTCAGATATCTCCAAGTCTCAAAGATAAAAACCTTTGTCCCCCTCGTCGTTCAAAAGTTTATGAAAATAATTATTTCAATAGAAAAATGAACAAGTAAAAATCGATGAAGGGAGTATTAACAAAATATAGATGTTCAACAATACTTGTTCAGTTTAAAAACTCAATAGATAATTTATCCTTTTATTAACCATTTTACCTTTTCTATAAATAATGTTCATCACTTAATGTATTTCTCAATGCATTATATATACTATATTCAAAAGGAGATATAATAAAGTTACATATATTATTTATTATTTCTTAACCTGAACCAAGTCAATCGTTAACAAGTATTATTGGACAAAAGAAATTATTATTACTCTCTTCGGTCATTTTTATTCGTCCACTTTTTTAATTTGAGATGTACAATAATACTCATTTCATATAATGTAGGCCACCCAGTTCGTCCTGTACAAGGAGTTATGATCGTTCGAAGTTAACCCAAAAAATCTGTTTTGAGAGGCTGAGGTAAAACGAGTATAACTCCTTACTCAGACGTTGTATTTGTATGGAAACAATAGCATTAGAAAGAAGACTCTCGGGGCTTCTCATCGATATATAGCAGCTCACACAGTTCATTTTGTACAAGGAGTTATGATCGTTTAAAGTCGACCCAAAAATCTGTTTGGCTGCAGTACTTTTGTGTGCAGAAAATTGCTGCACATTTACTGTTCATTGCATCCACCGTTTTCAAGTTTCGAACATGCTCGCTTATATCCGATACTCATCTGTTTTCAGAAATCTTTATATCGTTGGAAATCTAACTCGACAAACTTCGTATAGAAACTTCGACGAGCAAATTCCGGTATAAATAAAGTCGATTCCTATAAACATATAATGAAACTATACACTTGAAACCATCTTAAAATAATCAATACTCATACTTAAACTCATATACACCTAACTTATGATCAATAAATATAACCATGGCTAATGCACGTAATTAAGTATGGGGTGTTACAATTATAGACCCTAGATACTTGAAACTCTCCCTCTTCTAAATGGTCTGAGAGTCCAGCTTCACAACCTCTTCATCTTCTTGTGATATATCGCTAAACTTACACTCAAAGTACTCCATCTTGATTCTACTTAACTGAAAACCTTTAGATTCAAGCGTCTGTCTCCAAATCGCCAACTTATCATTAGCTCCACCCCGAGTCTCGTCAATCAGAACCACATCATTTAAAAATAACATACACCAAGGCACCTCCCCTTGAATATGTCACATCAAAACATCCATCACCAAGGCAAATAAAAATAGGCTAAGAGTCGATCCCTGGTACAACCCTATCAAAATTGGGAAGTGCTCCGAATTTTCACCTACCGTCCTCACACGAGTCTTCGCACTATCATACATATACTGAATCGACTTAGTGTACGCCACGGGAACCCCTTTAGTCTCCAAGAACCTCCACAGAATCTCCCTAGGAACTCTGTCATATGTCTTCTCCAGATCAATAAACATCATGTGTAAGTCCTTCTTCCTCTCCCAAAATTGCTCCACTAGGCTCCTCATAATGTGAATGGCCTCAGCGATCGAGTGACTTGTCATGAAACTGAACGGATTCTCAAAGATCGTCATGATCCTCCTCATCCTCAACTCTACCACCCTTTCCCGAACCTTCATAGTATGACTCAACAACATAATACCTCTATAGTTGTTGCAACTCTGAATGTCTCCCTTGTTCTTTTACATATGAATCATCGTGCTCTACCTCCACCTTCAGGCATCTTAGCTGCCTTAAATATAATCTGAACAAACATTGTCAACAACTCCAAACCTGCCCCGCTAGTGCTCTTTGAAAAATCTACTGGAATCTCGTCTGGTCTCGTCGCCCTACCTCGTCGCAACCTGCGATAGCTCCCTTGACCTCCCCAACCTCGATACACCTACAATAACTATAATCGTGATCCTCCTCAGATATCTCCAAGTCTCAAAGCTCAAAACCTTTGTCCCCCTCGTCGTTCAAAAGTTTATGAAAATAATTATTTCAATAGAAAAATGAACAAGTAAAGATCGATGAAGGGAGTATTAACTAAATATAGATGTTCAACAATACTTGTTCAGTTTAAAAGCTCAATAAATAATTTATCCTTTTATTAACCATTTTACCTTTTCTATAAATAATGTTCATCACTTAATGTATCTCTCAATGCATTATATATATTATATTCAAAAGGAGATATAATAAAGTTACATATATTATTTATTATTTCTTAACCTGAACCAAGTCAATCGTTAACAAGTATTATTGGACAAAAGAAATTATTATTACTCTCTTCGGTCATTTTTATTCGTCCACTTTTTTAATTTGAGATGTACAATAATACTCATTTCATATAAAGTAGGCCACCCAGTTCGTCCTGTACAAGGAGTTATGATCGTTTGAAGTTGACCCAAAAATCTGTTTTGAGAGGCTGAGGTAAAACGAGTATAACTCCTTACTCAGACGTTGGATTTGGATGAAACCAATTGCATTAGAAATAACACTCTAGGGGCTTCTCATCGATATATAGCAGCTCACACAGTTCATTTTGTACAAGGAGTTATGATCGTTTAAAGTAGACCCAAAAATCTGTTTGGCTGCAGTACTTTTGTGTGCAGAAAATATCTGCACATTTACTGTTCATTGCGTCCACCGTTTTCAAGTTTCGAACATGCTCGCTTATATCCGATACTCATCTTTTTTCAGAAATCTTTATATCGTTGGAAAGCTAACTCGATAAACTTCGTATAGAAACTTCGACGAGCAAATTCCGGTATAAATAAAATCGATTCCTATACACATATAATCAAACTATACACTTGAAACCATCTCAAAATAATCAATACTCATACTTAAACTCATATATACCTAATTTATGATCAATACATATACTCCAACATATATAACCATGGCTAATGTACGTAATTAAGTACGGGGTGTTACAATTATAGACCCTAGATACTTGAAACTGTCCCTCTTCTAAATGGCCTGAGAGTCCAACTTCACAACCTCTTCATCTTCTTGTGATATATCGCTAAACTTACACTCAAAGTACTCCATCTTGTCCCTATATCGCCAACTTATCATTAACTCCACCCCGAGTCTCGTCAATCAGAACCACATCATTTGCACCTCCCCTTGAATATGTCACGTCAAAACATCCATCACCAAGGCAAATAAAAATTGGCTAAGAGTCGATCCCTGGTACAACCCTATCCAAATTGGGAAGTGCTCCGAATTTTCACCTACCGTCCTCACACGAGTCTTCGCACCATCATACATATACTGAATCGACTTAGTGTACGCCACGGGAACCCCTTTAGTCTCCAAGAACCTCCACAGAATCTCCCTAGGAACTCTGTCATATGTCTTCTCCAGATCAATAAACACCATGTGTAAGTCCTTCTTCCTCTCCCAAAATTGCTCCACTAGTCTCCTCATAATGTGAATGGCCTCAGCGATCGAGTGACTTGTCATGAAAATGAACGGATTCTCAAAGATCGTCATGATCCTCCTCATCCTCAACTCTACCACCTTTTCCCGAACCTTCATAGTATGACTCAACAACATAATACCTCTATAGTTGTTGCAACTCTGAATGTCTCCCTTGTTCTTTTACATATGAATCATCGTGCTCTACCTCCACCTTCAGGCATCTTAGCTGCCTTAAATATAATCTTAACAAACATTTTCAACCACTCCAAACCTGCCCCGCTAGTGCTCTTTGAAAAATCTACTGGAATCTCATCTGGTCTCGTCGCCCTACCTCGTCGCAACCTGCGATAGCTCCCTTGACCTCCCCAACCTCTATACGCCTACAGTAACTATAATCGTGACCCTCCTCAGATATCTCCAAGTCTCAAAGCACAACACCTTTGTCCACCTCGTCGTTCAAAAAGTGTATGAAAATAATTATTTCAATAGAAAAATGAACAAGTAAAGATCGATGAAGGGAGTATTATCTAAATATAGATGTTCAACAATACTTGTTCAGTTTAAAAACTCAATAGATAATTTATCCTTTTATTAACCATTTTACCTTTTCTATAAATAATGTTCATCTCTTAATGTATTTCCTAATCCATTATATATACTATATTCAAAAGGAGATATAATAAAGTTACATATATTATTTATAATTTCTTAACCTGAACCAAGTCAATCGTTAACAAGTATTATTGGACAAAAGAAATTATTATTACTCTCTTCGGTCATTTTTATTCGTCCACTTTTTTAATTTGAGATGTACAATAATACTCATTTCATATAAAGTAAGCCACCCAGTTCGTCCTGTACAAGGAGTTATGATCGTTCGAAGTTAACCCAAAAAATCTGTTTTGGGAGGCTGAGGTAAAACGAGTATAACTCCTTATTCAGACGCTGGATTTGCACGAAACCAATTGCATTAGAAAGAAGACTCTCGGGGCTTCTCATCGATATATAGCAGCTCACACAGTTCATTTTGTACAAGGATTTATGATCGTTTAAAGTCGACCCAAAAATCTGTTTGGCTGCAGTACTTTTGTGTGCAGAAAATTTCTGCACATTTACTGTTCATTGCGTCCACCGTTTTCAAGTTTCGAACATGCTCGCTTATATCCGATACTCATCTGTTTTCAGAAATCTTTATATCGTTGGAAAGCTAACTCGATAAACTTCGTATAGAAACTTCGACGAGCAAATTCTGGTATAAATAAAATCGATTCCTATACGCATATAATCAAACTATACACTTGAAACCATCTCAAAATAATCAATACTCATACTTAAACTCATATACACCTAACTTATGATCAATACATATAACCATGGCTAATGCACGTAATTAAGTATGGGGTGTTACAATTATAGACCCTAGATACTTGAAACTCTCCCTCTTCTAAATGGCCTGAGAGTCCAGCTTCGCAACCTCTTCATCTTCTTGTGATATATCGCTAAACTTACACTCAAAGTACTCCATCTTGATTCTACTTAACTGAAAACCTTTAGATTCAAGCATCTGTCCCTAAATCGCCAACTTATCATTAACTTCACCCCGAGTCTCGTCAATCAGAACCACAACATTTGCACCTCCCCTTGAATATGTCACGTCAAAACATCCATCACCAAGGCAAATAAAAATAGGCTAAGAGTCGATCCCTGTTACAACCCTATCCAAATTGGGAAGTGCTCCGAATTTTCACCTACCGTCCTCACACGAGTCTTCGCACCATCATACATATACTGAATCGACTTAGTGTACGCCACGGGAACTCCTTTAGTCTCCAAGAACCTCCACAGAATCTCCCTAGGAACTCTGTCATATGTCTTCTCCAGATCAACAAACATCATGTGTAAGTCCTACTTCCTCTCCCAAAATTGCTCCACTAGTCTCCTCATAATGTGAATGGCCTCAGCGATCGAGTGACTTGTCATGAAACTGAACGGATTCTCAAAGATCGTCATGATCCTCCTCATCCTCAACTCTACCACCCTTTCCCGAACCTTCATAGTATGACTCAACAACATAATACCTCTATAGTTGTTGCAACTCTGAATGTCTCCCTTGTTCTTTTACATATGAATCATCGTGCTCTACCTCCACCTTCAGGCATCTTAGCTGCCTTAAATATAATCTTAACAAACATTGTCAACCACTCCAAACCTGCCCCGCTAGTGCTCTTTGAAAAATCTACTGGAATCTAGTCTGGTCTCGTCGCCCTACCTCGTCGCAACCTGCGATAGCTCCCTTGACCTCCCCAACCTGGATACACCTACAATAACTATAATCGTGACCCTCCTCAGATATCTCCAAGTCTCAAAGCTCAAAACCTTTGTCCCCCTCGTCGTTCAAAAGTTTATGAAAATAATTATTTCAATAGAAAAATGAACAAGTAAAGATCGATGAAGGGAGTATTAACTAAATATAGATGTTCAACAATACTTGTTCAGTTTAAAAGCTCAATAGATAATTTATCCTTTTATTAACCATTTTACCTTTTCTATAAATAATGTTCATCACTTAATGTATCTCTCAATGCATTATATATATTATATTCAAAAGGAGATATAATAAAGTTACATATATTATTTATTATTTCTTAACCTGAACCAAGTCAATCGTTAACAAGTATTATTGGACAAAAGAAATTATTATTACTCTCTTCGGTCATTTTTATTCGTCCACTTTTTTAATTTGAGATGTACAATAATACTCATTTCATATAAAGTAGGCCACCCAGTTCGTCTAGTACAAGGAGTTATGATCGTTTGAAGTTGACCCAAAAAATCTGTTTTGAGAGGCTGAGGTAAAACGAGTATAACTCCTTATTCAGACGTTGGATTTGGATGAAACCAATTGCATTAGAAGGAAGACTCTCGGGGCTTCTCATCGATATATAGCAGCTCACACAGTTCATTTTGTACAAGGAGTTATGATCGTTTAAAGTCGACCCAAAAATCTGTTTGGCTGCAGTACTTTTGTGTGCAGAAAATTTCTGCACATTTACTGTTCATTGCGTCCACCGTTTTCAAGTTTCGAACATGCTCGCTTATATCCGATACTCATCTGTTTTCAGAAATCTTTATATCGTTGGAAAGCTAACTCGATAAACTTCGTATAGAAACTTCGACGAGCAAATTCTGGTATAAATAAAATCGATTCCTATACGCATATATTCAAACTATACACTTGAAACCATCTCAAAATAATCAATACTCATACTTAAACTCATATACACCTAACTTATGATCAATACATATAACCATGGCTAATGCACGTAATTAAGTATGGGGTGTTACAATTATAGACCCTAGATACTTGAAACTCTCCCTCTTCTAAATGGCCTGAGAGTCCAGCTTCGCAACCTCTTCATCTTCTTGTGATATATCGCTAAACTTACACTCAAAGTACTCCATCTTGATTCTACTTAACTGAAAACCTTTAGATTCAAGCATCTGTCCCTAAATCGCCAACTTATCATTAACTCCACCCCGAGTCTCGTCAATCAGAACCACATCATTTGCACCTCCCCTTGAATATGTCACGTCAAAACATCCATCACCAAGGCAAATAAAAATAGGCTAAGAGTCGATCCCTGGTACAACCCTATCCAAATTGGGAAGTGCTCCGAATTTTCACCTACCGTCCTCACACGAGTCTTCGCACCATCATACATATACTGAATCGACTTAGTGTACGCCACGGGAACTCCTTTAGTCTCCAAGAACCTCCACAGAATCTCCCTAGGAACTCTGTCATATGTCTTCTCCAGATCAATAAACATCATGTGTAAGTCCTACTTCCTCTCCCAAAATTGCTCCACTAGTCTCCTCATAATGTGAATGGCCTCAGCGATCGAGTGACTTGTCATGAAACTGAACGGATTCTCAAAGATCGTCATGATCCTCCTCATCCTCAACTCTACCACCCTTTCCCGAACCTTCATAGTATGACTCAACAACATAATACCTCTATAGTTGTTGCAACTCTGAATGTTTCCCTTGTTCTTTTACATATGAATCATCGTGCTCTACCTCCACCTTCAGGCATCTTAGCTGCCTTAAATATAATCTTAACAAACATTGTCAACCACTCCAAACCTGCCCCGCTAGTGCTCTTTGAAAAATCTACTGGAATCTCGTCTGGTCTCGTCGCCCTACCTCGTCGCAACCTGCGATAGCTCCCTTGACCTCCCCAACCTGGATACACCTACAATAACTATAATCGTGACCCTCCTCAGATATCTCCAAGTCTCAAAGCTCAAAACCTTTGTCCCCCTCGTCGTTCAAAAGTTTATGAAAATAATTATTTCAATAGAAAAATGAACAAGTAAAGATCGATGAAGGGAGTATTAACTAAATATAGATGTTCAACAATACTTGTTCAGTTTAAAAGCTCAATAGATAATTTATCCTTTTATTAACCATTTTACCTTTTCTATAAATAATGTTCATCACTTAATGTATCTCTCAATGCATTATATATACTATATTCAAAAGGAGATATAATAAAGTTACATATATTATTTATTATTTCTTAACCTGAACCAAGTCAATCGTTAACAAGTATTATTGGACAAAAGAAATTATTATTACTCTCTTCGGTCATTTTTATTCGTCCACTTTTTTAATTTGAGATGTACAATAATACTCATTTCATATAAAGTAGGCCACCCAGTTCGTCCTGTACAAGGAGTTATGATCATTTGAAGTTGACCCAAAAAATCTGTTTTGAGAGGCTGAGGTAAAACGAGTATAACTCCTTACTCAGACGTTAGATTTGTATGAAACCAATTGCATTAGAAAGAACACTCTTGGGTCTTCTCATCGATATCTAGCAGCTCACACAGTTCATTTTGTACAAGGAGTTATGATCGTTTAAAGTCGACCCAAAAATCTGTATAGCTGCAGTACTTTTGTGTGCAGAAAATTTCTGCACATTTACTGTTCATTGCGTCCACCGTTTTCAAGTTTCGAACATGCTCGCTTATATCCGATACTCATCTGTTTTCAGAAATCTTTATATCGTTGGAAAGCTAACTCGATAAACTTCGTATAGAAACTTCGACGAGCAAATTCTGGTATAAATAAAATCGATTCCTATACACATATAATCAAACTATACACTTGAAACCATCTCAAAATAATCAATACTCATACTTAAACTCATATACACCTAACTTATGATCAATACATATAACCATGGCTAATGCAAGTAATTAAGTATGGGGTGTTACAATTATAGACCCTAGATACTTGAAACTCTCCCTCTTCTAAATGGCCTGAGAGTCCAGCTTCGCAACCTCTTCATCTTCTTGTGATATATCGCTAAACTTACACTCAAAGTACTCCATCTTGATTCTACTTAACTGAAAACCTTTAGATTCAAGCATCTGTCCCTAAATCGCCAACTTATCATTAACTCCTCCCCGAGTCTCGTCAATCAGAACCACATCATTTTCACCTCCCCTTGAATATGTCACGTCAAAACATCCATCACCAAGGCAAATAAAAATAGGCTAAGAGTCGATCCCTGTTACAACCCTATCCAAATTGGGAAGTGCTCCGAATTTTCACCTACCGTCCTCACACGAGTCTTCGCACCATCATACATATACTGAATCGACTTAGTGTACGACACGGGAACCCCTTTATTCTCCAAGAACCTCCACAGAATCTCCCTAGGAACTCTGTCATATGTCTTCTCCAGATCAATAAACATCATGTGTAAGTTCTTCTTCCTCTCCCAAAATTGCTCCACTAGTCTCCTCATAATGTGAATGGCCTCAGCGATCGAGTGACTTGTCATGAAACTGAACGGATTCTCAAAGATCGTCATGATCCTCCTCATCCTCAACTCTACCACCCTTTCCCGAACCTTCATAGTATGACTCAACAACATAATACCTCCATAGTTGTTGCAACTCTGAATGTCTCCCTTGTTCTTTTACATATGAATCATCGTGCTCTACCTCCACCTTCAGGAATCTTAGCTGCCTTAAATATAATCTTAACAAACATTGTCAACCACTCCAAACCTGCCCCGCTAGTGCTCTTTGAAAAATCTACTGGAATCTCGTCTGGTCTCGTCGCCCTACCTCGTCGCAACCTGCGATAGCTCCCTTGACCTCCCCAACCTCGATACGCCTACAGTAACTATAATCGTGACCCTCCTCAGATATCTCCAAGTCTCAAAGATCAAAACCTTTGTCCCCCTCGTCGTTCAAAAGTTTATGAAAATAATTATTTCAATAGAAAAATGAACAAGTAAAGATTGATGAAGGGAGTATTAACTAAATATAGATGTTCAACAATACTTGTTCAGTTTAAAAGCTCAATAGATAATTTATCCTTTTATTAACCATTTTACCTTTTCTATAAATAATGTTCATCACTTAATGTATCTCTCAATGCATTATATATATTATATTCAAAAGGAGATATAATAAAGTTACATATATTAATTATCATTTCTTAACCTGAACCAAGTCAATCGTTAACAAGTATTATTGGACAAAAGAAATTATTATTACTCTCTTTGGTCATTTTTATTCGTCCACTTTTTTAATTTGAGATGTACAATAATACTCATTTCATATAAAGTAGGCCACCCAGTTCGTCCTGTACAAGCAGTTATGATCGTTTGAAGTTGACCCAAAAAATCTGTTTTGAGAGGCTGAGGTAAAACGAGTATAACTCCTTATTCAGACGTTGGATTTGGATGAAACCAATTGCATTAGAAGGAAGACTCTCGGGGCTTCTCATCGATATATAGCAGCTCACACAGTTCATTTTGTACAAGGAGTTATGATCGTTTAAAGTCGACCCAAAAATCTGTTTGGCTGCAGTACTTTTGTGTGCAGAAAATTTCTGCACATTTACTGTTCATTGCGTCCACCGTTTTCAAGTTTCGAACATGCTCGCTTATATCCGATACTCATCTGTTTTCAGAAATCTTTATATCGTTGGAAAGCTAACTCGATAAACTTCGTATAGAAACTTCGACGAGCAAATTCTGGTATAAATAAAATCGATTCCTATACGCATATATTCAAACTATACACTTGAAACCATCTCAAAATAATCAATACTCATACTTAAACTCATATACACCTAACTTATGATCAATACATATAACCATGGCTAATGCACGTAATTAAGTATGGGGTGTTACAATTATAGACCCTAGATACTTGAAACTCTCCCTCTTCTAAATGGCCTGAGAGTCCAGCTTCGCAACCTTTTCATCTTCTTGTGATATATCGCTAAACTTACACTCAAAGTACTCCATCTTGATTCTACTTAACTGAAAACCTTTAGATTCAAGCATCTGTCCCTAAATCGCCAACTTATCATTAACTCCACCCCGAGTCTCGTCAATCAGAACCACATCATTTGCACCTCCCCTTGAATATGTCACGTCAAAACATCCATCACCAAGGCAAATAAAAATATGCTAAGAGTCGATCCCTGGTACAACCCTATCCGAATTGGGAAGTGCTCCGAATTTTCACCTACCGTCCTCACACGAGTCTTCGCACCATCATACATATACTGAATCGACTTAGTGTACGCCACGGGAACCCCTTTAGTCTCCAAGAACCTCCACAGAATCTCCCTAGGAACTCTGTCATATGTCTTCTCCAGATCAATAAACATCATGTGTAAGTCCTTCTTCCTCTCCCAAAATTGCTCCACTAGGCTCCTCATAATGTGAATGGCCTCAGCGATCGAGTGACTTGTCATGAAACTGAACGGATTCTCAAAGATCGTCATGATCCTCCTCATCCTCAACTCTACCACCCTTTCCCGAACCTTCATAGTATGACTCAACAACATAATACCTCTATAGTTGTTGCAACTCTGAATGTCTCCCTTGTTCTTTTACATATGAATCATCGTGCTCTACCTCCACCTTCAGGCATCTTAGCTGCCTTAAATATAATCTTAACAAACATTGTCAACAACTACAAACCTGCCCCGCTAGTGCTCTATGAAAAATCTACTGGAATCTCGTCTGGTCTCGTCGCCCTACCTCGTCGCAACCTGCGATAGCTCCCTTGACCTCCCCAACCTCGATACACCTACAATAACTATAATCGTGATCCTCCTCAGATATCTCCAAGTCTCAAAGCTCAAAACCTTTGTCCCCCTCGTCGTTCAAAAGTTTATGAAAATAATTATTTCAATAGAAAAATGAACAAGTAAAGATTGATGAAGGGAGTATTAACTAAATATAGATGTTCAACAATACTTGTTCAGTTTAAAAGCTCAATAGATAATTTATCCTTTTATTAACCATTTTACCTTTTCTATAAATAATGTTCATCACTTAATGTATCTCTCAATGCATTATATATATTATATTCAAAAGGAGATATAATAAAGTTACATATATTATTTATTATTTCTTAACCTGAACCAAGTCAATCGTTAACAAGTATTATTGGACAAAAGAAATTATTATTACTCTCTTCGGTCATTTTTATTCGTCCACTTTTTTAATTTGAGATGTACAATAATACTCATTTCATATAAAGTCTGGGTGGAGTTATGATCGTTTGAAGTTGACCCAAAAATCTGTTTTGAGAGGCTGAGGTAAAACGAGTATAACTCCTTACTCAGACGTTGGATTTGGATGAAACCAATTGCATTAGAAATAACACTCTAGGGGCTTCTCATCGATATATAGCAGCTCACACAGTTCATTTTGTACAAGGAGTTATGATCGTTTAAAGTAGACCCAAAAATCTGTTTGGCTGCAGTACTTTTGTGTGCAGAAAATATCTGCACATTTACTGTTCATTGCGTCCACCGTTTTCAAGTTTCGAACATGCTCGCTTATATCCGATACTCATCTTTTTTCAGAAATCTTTATATCGTTGGAAAGCTAACTCGATAAACTTCGTATAGAAACTTCGACGAGCAAATTCCGGTATAAATAAAATCGATTCCTATACACATATAATCAAACTATACACTTGAAACCATCTCAAAATAATCAATACTCATACTTAAACTCATATATACCTAACTTATGATCAATACATATACTCCAACATATATAACCATGGCTAATGTACGTAATTAAGTACGGGGTGTTACAATTATAGACCCTAGATACTTGAAACTGTCCCTCTTCTAAATGGCCTGAGAGTCCAACTTCACAACCTCTTCATCTTCTTGTGATATATCGCTAAACTTACACTCAAAGTACTCCATCTTGTCCCTATATCGCCAACTTATCATTAACTCCACCCCGAGTCTCGTCAATCAGAACCACATCATTTGCACCTCCCCTTGAATATATCACGTCAAAACATCCATCACCAAGGCAAATAAAAATAGGCTAAGAGTCGATCCCTGGTACAACCCTATCCAAATTGGGAAGTGCTCCGAATTTTCACCTACCGTCCTCACACGAGTCTTCGCACCATCATACATATACTGAATCGACTTAGTGTACGCCACGGGAACCCCTTTAGTCTCCAAGAACCTCCACAGAATCTCCCTAGGAACTCTGTCATATGTCTTCTCCAGATCAATAAACATCATGTGTAAGTCCTTCTTCCTCTCCCAAAATTGCTCCACTAGTCTCCTCATAATGTGAATGGCCTCAGCGATCGAGTGACTTGTCATGAAACTGAACGGATTCTCAAAGATCGTCATGATCCTCCTCATCCTCAACTCTACCACCCTTTCCCGAACCTTCATAGTATGACTCAACAACATAATACCTCTATAGTTGTTGCAACTCTGAATGTCTCCCTTGTTCTTTTACATATGAATCATCGTGCTCTACCTCCACCTTCAGGCATCTTAGCTGCCTTAAATATAATCTTAACAAACATTTTCAACCACTCCAAACCTGCCCCGCTAGTGCTCTTTGAAAAATCTACTGGAATCTCATCTGGTCTCGTCGCCCTACCTCGTCGCAACCTGCGATAGCTCCCTTGACCTCCCCAACCTCGATACGCCTACAGTAACTATAATCGTGACCCTCCTCAGATATCTCCAAGTCTCAAAGCACAAAACTTTTGTCCACCTCATCGTTCAAAAAGTGTATGAAAATATTTATTTCAATAGAAAAATGAACAAGTAAAGATCGATGAAGGGAGTATTATCTAAATATAGATGTTCAACAATACTTGTTCAGTTTAAAAACTCAATAGATAATTTATCCTTTTATTAACCATTTTACCTTTTCTATAAATAATGTTCATCACTTAATGTATTTCCTAATCCATTATATATACTATATTCAAAAGGAGATATAATAAAGTTACATATATTATTTATAATTTCTTAACCTGAACCAAGTCAATCGTTAACAAGTATTATTGGACAAAAGAAATTATTATTACTCTCTTCGGTCATTTTTATTCGTCCACTTTTTTAATTTGAGATGTACAATAATACACATTTCATATAAAGTAGGCCACCCAGTTCGTCCTGTACAAGGAGTTATGATCGTTCGAAGTTAACCCAAAAAATCTGTTTTGAGAGGCTGAGGTAAAACGAGTATAACTCCTTACTCAGACGTTGGATTTGTATGAAAACAATAGCATTAGAAAGAAGACTCTCGGGGATTCTCATCGATATATAGCAGCTCACACAGTTCATTTTGTACAAGGAGTAATGATCGTTTAAAGTTGACCCAAAAATCTGTTTGGCTGCAGTACTTTTGTGTGCAGAAAATATCTGCACATTTACTGTTCATTGCGTCCACCGTTTTTAAGTTTCGAACATGCTCGCTTATATCCGATACTCATCTGTTTTCAGAAATCTTTACATCGTTGGAAATCTAACTCGATAAACTTCGTATAGAAACTACGACGAGCAAATTCCGGTATAAATAAAGTCGATTCCTATACACATATAATCAAACTATACACTTGAAACCATCTCAAAATAATCAATACTCATACTTAAACTCATATATACCTAACTTATGATCAATACATATACTCCAACACATATAACCATGGCTAATGTACGTAATTAAGTACGGGGTGTTACAATTATAGACCCTAGATACTTGAAACTGTCCCTCTTCTAAATGGCCTGAGAGTCCAACTTCACAACCTCTTCATCTTCTTGTGATATATCGCTAAACTTACACTCAAAGTACTCCATCTTGATTCTACTTAACTGAAAACCTTTAGATTCAAGCGTCTGTCTCCAAATCGCCAACTTATCATTAACTCCACCCCGAGTCTCGTCAATCAGAACCACATCATTTGAAAATAACATACACCAAGACACCTCCCCTTGAATATGTCACGTCAAAACATCCATCACCAAGGCAAATAAAAATAGGCTAAGAGTCGATCCCTGGTACAACCCTATCAAAATTGGGAAGTGCTCTGAATTTTCACCTACCGTCCTCACACTGATTCTTCGCACCATCATACATATACTGAATCGACTTAGTGTACGCCACGGGAACCCCTTTAGTCTCCAAGAACCTCCACAGAATCTCCCTGGGAACTCTGTCATATGTCTTCTCCAGATCCATAAACATCATGTGTAAGTCCTTCTTCCTCTCCCAAAATTGCTCCACTAATCTCCTCATAATGTGAATGGCCTCAGCGATCGAGTGACTTGTCATGAAACTGAACTGATTCTCAAAGATTGTCATGATCCTCCTCATCCTCAACTCTACCACCCTTTCCCAAACCTTCATAGTATGACTCAACAACATAATACCTCTATAGTTGTTGCAACTCTTAATGTCTCTGTCATACCCCAAATCCCATTGGAGCGGACTGACACCCGTAGCCGAGGAGGTTCGGGAGAACCCGTTCATAACCTATAATTTCTAATTTTCATACTGTCATACCCCAAATCCCATTGGAGCGGACTGGCACCCGTAGCCGAGGAGGCCCGGGAGAACCCGTTCATAACCTATACTTTCACATTTACATTACTTATGAAAATTAGAAATTTGGGCAGCACTTCGTTGTAAATAGAAGAAAACAATACCTGTATCATCCCAGCAGACACGCATAAATATATATATATAAACAGTAATTGGCCGTCAGACCCATCACGTCTATCAACCAAACACTCCTATGGCTGTACAATATGTCTGCAAAAGCCATTACATAGATACACAACTGAGTTAGGGTCGGGACAAACTCCCGCCCACAAAAGACTTTTATACAAATACCAAAAATACATATAGAAATGACTTGGGATGCCCCGAAACAACTGGAGCTCACCACTAACAACAGAATGTCCTGGCTCTTACTGCATAGGTGTACGACCTGAAGTATCTGTTCCTGCAGGCATGAATACAGGTCCCCCGTGAGGGACGTCAGTACGGAAATATGTACTGAGTATGTAAGGCAGTGAGTATCAAGATGAGATACAAAAGATCAACAGAACCCAGATACCAGTGAATAAACAGTATGAGTAGACCACACTTAAAAGAGCTGATGGGATACCTGCACATTACTTTCATATCATTACTTCCCGTAATCCTTATCAATACATAACATATGTCATACAATGGCCAACTGATCAGTGGTACTAATACAATACATCAGGGACCACCCCTGGAATAGCATATATACATAAACTTTATAATACAATGGCCAACTGATCAGTGGTACTAATACTATACATCATATCATCAATTTAAAATACAGACATTCCATTTCTTAATTCAATTAATCTTTGAGATTGGTTACTTTGTGGTCACACCTTATGGAACTTGAAACCATGATACCTCAATAGGAAAAACATGTAAATAGGTAATCAATATCATGAAAATAAAGTAGAGAATCATGGATACCTCATTAAACCATTTCAGAGTCAACAATAGTATATGGACATTTTTTTGACTAGCCGGACATCTTAAAAGTGAAAACAAGTTCAATTGGTAGTGTCGAAGATCATATGATGTTATTATGTGTCATGTGTCGTAGGACAATGTTGGAAGCTTACTTGAGAGTGCCATGGGTCATTATTCATGCCGAAGATTAGATAGAGTATGTCTTACATACCTTGATATAACCACTTCAATACAAGTCCAACTTGACTTCCCGTACTCTTCGAACACTTATCAACAATAAGTCATTTGTGGCAAACTAGTATTAGCAACCAAACCTTACCATTTAGGTATTAACTTCACCAAATAATGTCCAAGAAGTAATCCTTTAACTCATCAATAAGAGTGCTACATACATCCTCTTATACTCTTATTACATTCACATATCATGCATTTTCATGAAATATCCCTCAACATCACTCTTAGCCTTTATTTCCCTTCTTAATCACCATCCAATACCAACATGATCACTAGGCATACATAACCACTAATATAATGATATATCACCACAATTCATCCTCCATAATCCAATACAACAACTTCCATAATTTACTACTAACAATTTATACAAAACAATTCATAACTATGTTTCTGGTTATCTTCCAACATCAAGACAATACTCATAATCCTTTATCAATACTTATTCATGGATAAGAATCAAGAATAAACAATATTCATACCTTAACAATGAACTCTTGTATTTAGAATCCTCCTTACATAACCATGGGGTGCTTCTCGAAGCTTTCGAGATGGTGAACACAACTACGGAACCAATTCGAATTTTCTACGGTTGAATCACAAAATATTTGAAGTTGAAATTAGGCTAGGGTTTCACCTTCTCTTAATAATTGGATTATATGATATATATGAGGCTAAGTGTAGGTTTATAAAGACCCATTTTCGTCCAATAGGTAATAGAAAATGACCATTTTGCCCTAAAAATTTAAATCAATCCGAATCTGTCCCCAGTGGACAGTTTTGACAGGCTGAAGTAATTCGATCATAACTCTTTGCTCCGGTATCGGATTTGGGTGAAACCAATTGCATTGGAAAGATAATGCAAAGGTATTTCATTTTCATATAAAGTATACCACCCAGTTCTTCTTGTACTAGGAGTTATGGTCGTTTAAAGTTGACCCAAAAATCTGTCCCACAATTCTGTTCTTTTTTTTGATAGGATGTAGTAAAACGGGTATAGCTCCTTACTCAGACATTGGATTTGGATAAAACCAATTTCATCGGAAATAAGACTCTCGGAGCTTTTCGTCGATATATAGCAGCTCATACAGTTATTTTCGTACAAGGAGTTATGATCGTCTAAAGTTGATCAAAAAAATAATTGCCTAGCTGCAGTAATTTTCCTGCAGATTTACTGTGCTTCCCGGCCACCGTTTTGAAATTTTGAATGTGCTCGCTTATATGAAATACTCCTCTGTTTTGGGAAAACTTTATATCGTTGGAAAGCTTATTCCAATACCTACACATACAACTATTGACGGGATACTTCCGAACACCATAAACTTAATTTAACCCATACGCAAGCCTTTAGGACTCAATATAATCGCGATAAATGTACGAAAAAATTTACAGGGTGTTACAGTCTCCCTTGTTCTTTTACATATGAATCATCGTGCTCCACCTCCACCTTCAGGCATCTTAGCTGCCTTAAATATAATCTTAACAAACATTGTCAACCACTCCAAACCTGCCCCTCTAGTGCTCTTTGAAAAATCTACTGGAATCTCGTCTGGTCTCGTCGCCCTACCTCGTCGCAACCTGCGATAGCTCCCTTGACCTCCCCAACCTCGATACGCCTACAGTAACTATAATCGTGACCCTCCTCAGATATCTCCAAGTCTCAAAGCACAAAACCTTTGTCCCCCTCGTCGTTCAAAAGTTTATGAAAATAATTATTTCAATAGAAAAATGAACAAGTAAAGATCGATGAAGGGAGTATTATCTAAATATAGATGTTCAACAATACTTGTTCAGTTTAAAAACTCAATAGATAATTTATCCTTTTATTAACCATTTTACCTTTTCTATAAATAATGTTCATCACTTAATGTATTTCTCAATGCATTATATATACTATATTCAAAAGGAGATATAATAAAGTTACATATATTATTTATTATTTCTTAACCTGAACCAAGTCAATCGTTAACAAGTATTATTGGACAAAAGAAATTATTGGAAATCTAACTCGATAAACTTCGTATAGAAACTTCGACGAGCAAATTCCGGTATAAATAAAGTCGATTGCTATACACATATAATCAAACTATACACTTGAAACCATCTTAAAATAATCAATACTCATACTTAAACTCATATACACCTAACTTATGATCAATACATATAACCATGGATAATGCACGTAATTAAGTATGGGGTGTTACAATTATAGACCCTAGATACTTGAAACTCTCCCTCTTCTAAATGGTCTGAGAGTCCAGCTTCACAACCTCTTCATCTTCTTGTGATATATCGCTAAACTTACAGTCAAAGTACTCCATCTTGATTCTACTTAACTGAAAACCTTTAGATTCAAGCGTCTGTCTCCAAATCGCCAACTTATCATTAACTCCACCTCGAGTCTCGTCAATCAGAACCACATCATTTAAAAATAACATACACCAAGGCACCTCCCCTTGAATATGTCACATCAAAACATCCATCACCAAGGCAAATAAAAATAGGCTAAGAGTCGATCCCTGGTACAACCCTATCAAAATTGGGAAGTGCTCCGAATTTTCACCTACCGTCCTCACACGAGTCTTCGCACCATCATACATATACTGAATCGACTTAGTGTATGCCATGGGAACCCCTTTAGTCTCCAAGCACCTCCACAGAATCTCACTGGGAACTCTGTCATATGTCTTCTCCAGATCAATAAACATCATGTGTAAGTCCTTCTTCCTCTCCCAAAATTGCTCCACTAATCTCCTCATAATGTGAATGGCCTCAGCGATCGAGTGACATCTTAGCTGCCTTTAATATAATCTTAACAAACATTGTCAACCACTCCAAACCTGCCCCGCTAGTGCTCTTCGAAAAATCTACTGGAATCTCGCTTGGTCTCGTCGCCCTACCTCGTCGCAACCTGCGATAGCTTCCTTGACCTCCCCAACCTCGATACGCCTACAGTAACTATAATCGAGACCCTCCTCAGATTTCTCCAAGTCTCAAAGCACAAAACCTTTGTCCCCCCGTCGTTCAAAAGTTTATGAAAATAATTATTTCAATAGAAAAATGAACAAGTAAAGATTGATGAAGGGAGTGTTATCTAAATATAGATGTTCAACAATACTTGTTCAGTTTAAAAACTCAATAGATAATTTATCCTTTTATTAACCATTTTACCTTTTCTATAAATAATGTTCATCACTTAATGTATTTCTCAATGCATTATATATACTATATTCAAAAGGAGATATAATAAAGTTACATATATTATTTATTATTTCTTAACCTGAACCAAGTCAATCGTTAACAAGTATTATTGGACAAAAGAAATTATTATTACTCTCTTCGGTCATTTTTATTCGTCCACTTTTTTAATTTGAGGTGTACAATAATACATATTCAGTTTATAAAAATAATGAATAATTCACCTATTTTTACTCATTTTACTCTTGATATTAAATACACTATATCATTTATTGTATTTTTCAAAACAAAAAATTAATTAAATTCAAAGGATGATATAATAAAATCACTCATTTATTATTATTTTTTTAAATATATATCAAGTTAAAAATAGATAAATATTTATAAATGAAGAAATAATTATTTATAATCATTTTTAATGGATTTTTTTAAATTTAAAATTTATCATATTTAAAAAATATATATAAAATAAAATTATCATTTTATTTCTTGCTACTCTCTAAAGGGGAGCCTTGGAGTAATTGGTAAAGTTGTTGACATGTGATCAGGAGATCATGGGTTTAAGCCTTGAAAACAGTCTCTGGCAAAAATGCAAGGTAAGACTATGTACGATACACTCTTGTGGTGGGACTCTTCTCCAAACACATAACTTTAGTACGCCGAATTGCACTTTTTATTTCTTTCTACTCTCTAGTATGTCACAGGTTTTTTCAATGGCTTGGAAACTGTCCGCGCCTCATAGGAAAATATTCTTCACACGTGTAGGTCTCAACGTGGCAATTTTATCAATGATTTACCAATCCATTTTATGAGAGGATATTTGCTTAATGGCTAAGAAATTCAATTATGGTCACCCACTGTTATCCCAAATAAAAATATTCCTTATTACCCAAAAAGTAATATTCCTTATTACCCAAAAAGTAATCATTTAAATATTCCTTATTATCCAATGTCCGTGCTTAACTCTTCTTTTTATTTAAAGTAGTTCGTCCCTTCTTGAAAGCTAGTTATAAAGAAAGCTGTAGAAGAAAAGAAAAATATGCTGTGAGTGATAGTTTCAACGAAAAGCTAGTGAAGTGGGTAAGTGAAGAAAAAATGTATAGATTTAGCAACACAGTGATAGGTTTCTTGAATCTATTCACACTTTTAGCATCAATTCCAATCATAGGTGCTGGATTGTGGATGGCAAGGAGCAGTGCAACATGCGAGAAATTCCTCCAAACACCACTGTTGTTCATAGGTTTCATAATCCTCATAGTTTCATTGGCAGGTTTCATAGGAGCTTGTTTCCATGTTGCATGGGCACTTTGGCTCTACCTGTTTGTCATGTTGTTCCTCATAGGGGCATTGATGGCGCTAACTGTGTTTGGTTTTGTGGTAACAAGCCCAGGTGGTGAAGTGGATGTGCCTGGCAAAGTGTATAAAGAGTATCATCTTCAGAACTACTCACCATTGTTGAGGAAGAGGATTAAGGATCCTCAGTATTGGGTCACTATTAGGGCTTGTATTTTGGGTTCCAAGGCTTGTGCTTCTGTTATTACTTGGACACCCTATGATTATCTTACCAAAGACTTGACTCCTATCCAGGTATAACTTTTTTTATATATATATATATATATATATATATATATATATTTGACTCAAAGACACTCCCTTTATTAGACGGTAAAATAGTGACCTGCGTTTTTGTAGTTGGAAAAATGCGAATTTCTGATAGTGAAATTTCTGGTAGTGAAATCTTTTAAGAGTTCAACTTATCTTCAAAAAAAAATAAAAAATTAGAAGCACCCAAAATGTATATACAAGTAATCCTCCGCGAAAAATAAAATTTATAATTTTCAAAATTAAATAAATTATCTACCTACATGATAGTGTAAATATTGGGCGACTATTAGTTAAGATTAGGGAAAAGGCATAAATACCCTTGAACCTGTCGTCAAAATTTACTTTACCACTTTAATTTTTGTAGGTAATTATTTATCTCCTTAACAATTTTCAGGTGAATTATATACCACATCGAAAATGTAATTCCACTCTCATAATGAAGAGTGTAACACACTCTACTCCTAAGTCAGCGGCACGTCGTTGCCACGCAAAAAACCAAATAAAAAAATAATATAAATTAAAGAAAAGTTATCTTTTTCACCCCACCCCCTCTCCCCAAGCTTTCTTCTTCACCCCACAACCCTACCAACTGATGCCACCTTCCCCCGCCCACCCACCCTATTTTATCTCTTGTCCAGCCCCATCCCCCAACCCCAACCCCACCCCATCCAAATCCCTTCCTACAATCTGCAAAACTCCCCCGCCCCCTGCCCCCATCATTTTTTCTTCTTCAACTCTTTTTTTTTTCTTTATTTTAGATCCAAATCTTTGAAATTTAATTTTTGAAAAATTACAATTGTAATACCAAAGAATTTCACTTTGAGGGTAAAAGGAATTAGAAATAAAAAATAGGGTTAAAATCGTTTACACCCCCGGACTTTACTCTAAAAATCTCCCCCCTCCCCCTCGATCAACTTTAAATAATAATCATTCTCCCTCCTTTTTCCTATTTGATTTTTTAAAATACATATTTACCCTTATATTTATATCAACATTTATATTTTTTTTTATAAAAATATATTTTTAATCTATATAACATTTTTCTATAAAAGTTAAAAATTATTTTTAAGATAAAAAAATTGAAGTGAGAAATATCAATTGAGTATATAATTTAATGACGAACAATAATGAAATAAATAAGCAAAATAGTAAACATTAATTTTATTAAAAATAAAAAATCTAATATATATTTATACGTGAAAATAATAGGTAATTATAATTTTATAAATATATTTCAATTTAGGTATATAAATTCTCAAGCCCACCTTTTAACATTATTAGTAAATTCTTTTATAATTAATTACAAAATCTAAAGGTACTATTTACATTCAAAATTTTTATATTATATGTATTAAGTATGTATGTGAGTATGTAATCATGTATATAGATGCATATTTTGATTTTCTCTTATTCTTTAATGTCTATATAGATAAACGAGTTTTGGTTGTTAATATGAATTATTTTCTAACTATTAATTTAAAATTCATCAACAACAATCATTTGATTTATAACAAATATATATCTACAACAACATCATATCTAGTGAAATATTTTAAGTGAGGCCTGAGGAGGGTAGGGGTACACAAACCTTACCACTACCTCGGAGAGGTAGAAAGATTGTTTCTGAAAGACTCTCGACTATTAATTATTTTTGTATACCGACATTGAAATATATTTATAAAATTATAATTATCTATTATTTTTACGTATAAATATATATTAGAATTTTGATTTTTAATAAAATTATTTTTTACTATTTTGCTCATTTATAATATTATAGTTTGTCATTAGATTATATACTCAATTAATATTTCTCACTTTTATTTTTTATCATAAAAATAATTTTTTACTTTTATAGAAAATATGTTCTTATAAATTTTTTTTTTTTAAAAAAAGAGATACAAATGTTGATATAAATATAAGAGTAAAATAGGTATTTTAAAAAATCAAATAGGAAAAAGGAGGGAGAATGATTATTGTTCAAAGTTGAGGGGGGTGTTTGATTTTTACAACAAAGTTCGGGGGTGTAAACGATTTTAACCCATAAAAAATATGTTGAATTTTTTTGTCAAGTTCGCTTGTCACATCTTTTAGAATAATTTTGTTGGATTTGATTTTTTTTTTTTGTGCAATTTTCTTCTTCGATTCAATCTCAATACAAAATTTTTAGTATTTTTCATTTGAGTATTTTTTAATTTGTTCATCAAAACAAGAATTCAATAAATTTAAAATTAGTTTAGTTATTGAGAAAAATTGATTGTGATTGAATAAATTAAATTTTCTTAAACTTCTTTTTATGAAAACTCAACTTACTATCGAAATTCACATGAAAAAATATTTTTGACGTACATTTTGTTGGAGCTGGTTGATGATGATAGTGAAGAAAAATGGAGAAAAGAAGAGAGGGGTGATGGGTTATGAAAAGAGAGTGGTTGAAAATATAAAGATGGACCCACTTATTTATTTATTTTTACTTTTTTTTTAATTAAAATGTGCTTTATTTTTTTATTTTTTTCCACGTTCCCCTTAAGGGGTAATATAATTCATGCAAAATTTATTTAGGGGATAAATAATTATCGATAAAATTAAAGTGCTAAAGTAAGTTTTAACAATACGTCCAGGGGAGAAATTATGCTTTTTCCCTTAAAATTATCAAGAACATGGATATGTGTTTTTTCTTTTTATTCATTTTGAAAATGTATGCTCTTCCAAACAATTAGGTTTTACACCTACCCTTTTCCTTCACTTCCTCAAGGAGGAAAAAGAAAAAAAGAAATAAGAATTACTCCCTTGAAATTTTGTAAAGAAAGAGGAATAGGGTGGATGTATTTTCTTAAGGCAAATCGGTCTAATAGATTTTTGTACAGTTTATAGCTGTACTTGTATGATTTTGTATTTTGAATCTTTTTACTCACTATTTTATCAGTTGAACACTTAAATTCAAACAAAACAGTTAAACTCAAACAAAAGAAGAATTTAAACCCCTCTTATCAAGTGTGTAGCTCATTTACCCTTAAATAGATGAAATGTATAATTCACATTACATAAATTAATGTCATGTCATAATTATCTCTATTAATCAAAATATTAGATATAAAGCATAATAATAATTTTTTAATTTATTTTTAAAGTAAATTTCTATTTCTCTCACCTTCATCCACCTCCCACAACCCACAACCACAGTCACTATACCTAGACCCCTTATTCTCTTTTTCTTCTATTTAAATTTGTCTTCATATAAAAAAAAAAGGCATATAGAAAATTAAAGTTTAGGGTTTAAGCTCTTTCTGAATTTACCAAATACACACTTTTGTTGAAGGCTCTGTTTCATGACATATTATGATTGTATTCTTAGATGCTGCTACTTTATTAGTTTTTTTTTAAATTTTTTTTCAATTAAGTTCTTGATTTTTCTTCAAAATTTTGAAAAATTAAACTATTTCTGAAGTGGGTATTGGTTAGTTGATGTGTTAAGCATGTTTACATCCCAAAAAAAATTATTTTTTGCTATTGGGTTCTTGCCTTAGCTTCAAAACTTTTAAAAATTAAACTTTTTCTGAAGTGGGTATGTTAATCATCCCACATTGGAAAAGGGATGTGTAATTAGTCTCCTTATATGGAGTTGGACAATCTTTCCCTCATGAGCTAGCTTTTGAGGTTGAGTTAGACTTAAGATCCATTCTTTATATGGTATCAGAGATAAACCCATCTCAAATCTTTGTTCACCGATGTTGGGCCCCCATATTATATTGTTCACACTCTAGTTAAGCGTGTGGGCGAGTGTTAATTATCTACATTGGAAAAGGGATAGGTAATTAGTCTCTTTATATGGACTTGAGCAATCCTCTCCTCATGAGCTAGCTTTTGAGATTGAATTAGGCCTAAGATCCATTCTTTACATATAGAAACTTGAAGAGCAAGTATTGGAGAATTTGCTAAGTGATTTGTTTATTCTTTATATCATGATTTATACAAGATAGGATTAGCTACAGGACAAAAAAACTGAAACTTCCTACAGTCTACTTCGTACAATGTATGTACAACTGTTCTATTCTTGTAACAAACTAATAACTACTTATATTCTATCCTAAATGTATATGCAAGAAAGCTACAAAATTATTATTCTCTTTGGGCCTCTGTATTTATTGTGGCTCAATGTTGAATGTCCCAGAGTTGAGGAAAAGAAAACTTTGGCCTAATTTCACCAACAGTTTTTATGGATCAGTCAAACATATGCTTGAGTGTTCATAGTTGGAGTCTTGTGTCTCTTCACCCTCAATATTTGTAGCAGCAGTATCACCATTGTCAACACCCCCTTCAAGTTGAAGGTTGTAGAAGGAAACCCCAACTTGGAAAGTACAGAGAAATAAGAAGGTCCCGATAATGGTTTGGTAAAAATGTCTGCCAGTTGAAAAAAAGAGGGCACAAAATTTAAGAAAATGATACCAGAAAAAAATTATTGACTAACAAAGTGGCAATCAAATTCCACATATTTTGTGTACTCGTGAAAGACTGGATTTTTAACTATATGAAGGGCGGATTTGTTGTCCGAGTGAATTAGTATAGGCAGCTCAGGCATGAGAGAAAGATCCCGAAGCATACAATGAAGCCAAGTGAGCTCAGAGACCAATCTACGGATAGACCTATACTCTGCTTTAGCAGAGTAAAGGGAAATAAGACTTGCTTTTTAGATTTCCAACAAATTGGAGATCCCCCTAGACTGATGAAAAATCCTCTGACTGAGAGATGAGAGTCAACACATGATGCCCAATCGACATCACAAAAAGAAAGTAGAGAAAAAGAGAGAGACGACGACATGAGAAAACCTTGACCAGGTTTAAGGCTTAAATACCGAAGAACCCGTAGAGCAACACTATAGTAAGTTGTGCAAGGAGAGTGCATGAATTGAGAGACATATTGAATGACAAAGAAAATATTTGATTGTGTGTGGGTGAGATAGTTCAGACAACCATTATTCTCCGATAAATGGTGTGGTTGAGTAAGAGATCCCCTGAATCAACACTTAATTAGAAAGAAGGGTCCAAAAGAGATGAAACCGGAGGCAAATAGTCACATTTGAATTTTGATAGGAGGTCAAGGGTGAACCTGCATTGGGAAATGATAAAACCTTGAGATTCATGAAGGATTTTCATACCCAGGAAGTAATGTAAGGTACCCAAATCTTTAATTTTGAATTCTGTGTTAAGAAATAGCGTGAGACTGTGTAACTCTGCGTATCGTTCTCTGTGACAAGTTTGTCATCTACATACACAGCTGGGATAGAGATCAGATTACCATTATATTTAAAAAATAGTGAGCAATCATTTAAGGAAGAAGTGTAGCCTTTGAGTTGTAGTGTTGCAGCCAATCTAGCATACCATTGCCTTGAGGCTTGCCTCAGGCTATATAATGACTTCCTTAACCTGCAAACATGATTAGGACTGGTAGGGGACATGTCGGGGAAAATTTCATATAAACATTTTCTTGCAAATCCCAATGCAAGAAAGCATTATTAACATCAAGCTGATTTAAATCCCAGTTTTTATTAAATTCCAATGCCAAAAAGCATCTAATGGTGGTCATTTTGACCACAGGTGAGTCTGTTTCACTAATATCAATCCCTTCTCTTTGAATATCACCTCGAACCACTGGTCTAACTTTCAATCTCTCAATTGAACCATCTGACCTGTGCTTGACTTTTTAGACCTATTTACATGGCAATGCCTTCTTATCAACTAGTAATTCAATGACATCACAAGAATGGTTGGACCCGAGGGCCTCAAACTCAGCTTTCATATCTTTCTGCCAACCAGGGTGCATGATGGCTTGGTTAAAATTCTGGGGTTTAGAAATACCATAGAGGGAGTTTAAGAAATGCTGATTAAGGGTAGATAAAGCAGTAAAAGAAAGAACAGTAGGATTAGAAGAAGTGGTAAAGAAGGCTAAGGTGACTGATTCTGATCTTTTGATTGGCTCAGTAGAAACATGAGTAAAAGAGTTAGAACTAGAAAGTAGATTAGTTTAGGAAGAAGTGGGAGGAATAGGATCAGGAGGTTGTTGATCTGGAGTAGGTGAAGCTATATCAGGTTGTATGGAATATGGTGACATAGTAGTAGAGGTTAAGTCATCAGTTGAAGATGAAGGAGGTTTTGAGAAAATAGATAGTGTGGAATGTGAGAGGAATGGAAACACATTTTCCTGGAATCTCACTTCTTTGGAAACAAACACAACCCTGATTTTCAAGTCCAGTAATTTGTACCCTTTTTTATTTGGTGGATAGCCTAGAAAAGCACAAAGGATAAATTTAGGGGCAAATTTAGCTCTATTATGTGCAAAGGTAAAAGAAAATTAGGCAACCAAAGCTTTTAAGGTGATCATATGTAGGTGGCTTTTCAAAAAATAGCTTAAAGTGTTTTGTTATGACGAATAAATGAGGGAAATTTGTTAATTAGGTAGGTAGTAGTAAGTAGACATTCCCTTCAATAGCATATGGAAAGATTAGACTGATTTAGTAGGGCTTTAGAAGTCTCTAGGAGGTGTCTATGCTTATTCTCATTAACTCCATTTTGCTGAGGGGAAGCAGTGCAAGAAGTCTAATTTATTATACCAGCAGTGGTAAAATGATTCAGCAAGAAGAGAACCACCCCAAGCTTTAAAGCATTATCATACTTTACAATTTTCACCTTAGCATTGTATTGTCTTTTAATTAAAGCTATGAAAGATTTTAAAACAAGGAAAACATTACTTTTGGTAGTTAAAAGATATGTCCAAGTCATTCTGCTAAAATCATCGACTATGGTGAGAAAGTATCTATAACCATCATGAATGGGTAATTTGTAAGATTCCCAAGTGTCCAGGTGTATCAAATCAAACGGAACTGAAATTTTAATAGAACTATAGGGAAATGGTAGCTTAGATTGCCTAGCCAAAGGGGACACATCACAAGAACAATTTTCATTGATTAAAGAAGAAATAAAGCTCAATTTTTTCAATGCATAAAAAGGTACATGTCTCAATCTATTGTGCCATAATGCCAAAATAGAAGGGGATTTTACAGGTCCAGAAGTAGTGTTAGAAACAGAGTTGTAAATACTAGAACTAGGATCTAATTGAGACTTGATGAAAAATTGTGATTAAGAACTTGTTGTGTGAAGGATGTAGACTCCTGTTCTTGCTTCACCAAGCACCAAAGGGATTTTTATTGAAAGGCCCTACATAACACAACATGTGGGGGGAAAATATAAGATGACAAAGCAACTATTTGCAAAATTTTCGCACTGAGATAAGATTAATTTTGAATGAAGAAATGAGAAGTACATCATGTAAAACAAGGTCAAGAGATAGACTAACAGATCTAATATGTGTGACCTTTACCCTGAAAGAGTTAGGTAAATTAACAAAAATTAGTGAAGATAAAGGAGTGAGAAAGGTGAAAAATGTAGGATCAAAGGACATATGTTGTGAAGACCCAGAATCAATGATCCAATGTGAGAAATTAACATAAGTTGAATAAGCTATAGGGTTATAAAAGATATTACCATCACACTGGAGGACATTAGCATGAACAGTTGAAGCTGAGATCCTTGTGTCACTAATTTGAATATTTTTAAGAAGCCTGACAAGCTAGGTGAATTGATCTTGAGAGATAGAAAAAACCTGAGAAGGGTTATCTGAAATGAGGACAGATTCAGAGGTCATCACAACATTCCCTCTTAATGTCCCATGTGCCTTGAAAACTTTTGTGAATTTGAAATTTGCTGGGAATTCTATGATTCTGTAGCACTTTTCTATTGTGTGTCCTGGCTTCTTGTAAAGGAAACACAAAAAATTCTTTCTTGCCTCCGTATTTATTGTGGCCCAATGTTGAATGTTCCAGAGTTGATGAAAAGAAAACTTCGGCCCAGTATCTCCAACAGTTTTTATGATTAGTCAAACATATACTTGAGTGTTCATAGTTGGAGTCTTGTGTCTCTTCATCCTCTATATTTGTAGAAGAAGATCACCATTGTCAACAGGGTATTAGTCTGTCAATGGTATTAAACTTGTTCGCATCTCAAAAAAAAATATTTGAAAATTTTATTATTTAATAGTAGTAAAAAAGTGTCTAAAATAGAGCATGATTTGGGGGGGAGGGAAATGAAAAAAGGGGTGGGGTGTACTGAGAAGACGGATTTATTAGGGTGTGAGGAAGAAACTAAAAGGGGTTTGGGGGTGGGGTGGGAGGAGGGGGTGGGGCAAAGGAGGCTGAAGAAGAAGGTGTGGGTAGAAGAAGATTTTCTTTTTTTCCTTTTTTTTTGTAGTCACACTCTATGTCCAACTCAGCCATCTTAAAGCCACATAAGTTTGGTCAATGGTTGGAGGAGCTTGAAATATTGTGTTTTACGGCATTTAAGGACTCAGTTGGCAAAGATGTGAATAGAACTCATAATACAAAATTCTACAAGTACGAAGGTCTACTAAACCATTTAGCCTTTGGTTAACCTTACAAAAAAATTAGCTCATAAAACAACTAGTAGAGGATGCATATGTCCATTAAACAACTGAAATTTTCATTGTTTTTTGTTTTTGTTTTTATTCTTATGTTCTGGTGGTTGTGTTCTCTTCTGTTGAACTTTTGAGTTATAGTAGGGATCATTTAGTGATGAAGACAAAGCTCTTACCTCATTCCTCGTCACTAGTGCTTTTTCCATTATTCTCTACTCTCGGGGGGAGGGCTGCATATATTATCATCCATATAAGTTGTCCGCGTTTGAAATTTTATTTGATCTTGAGCCGGGGTCTATCGGAAACAACCTCTCTACTTTTTCGGAAGTAGCGGTATGAACTGCGTACATTTTACCCTCCCCAGACCCCACTTGGTGGGAATTCACTGGGTTTGTTGTTGTTGTCGTTGTTGTTTGAAATTTTATTTACAATTTGACTATGCTGAGTATAAGATACTTTATTTTTGCGACGTTTTATCATTCCTATTTGATGTACATAAATAATTACGTTGTTTTTTCACAAGGTTTCTTCTAAGTTCCAAATTACATCTTTTAGAAAGCATTTTATATATTTTCTTGGATAGTAAAATGTGAATATTATCATTAAACAACTAAAAACTTACACCTAAAAAGCATCATGTAAATCTGACCATCTTCCAGAAAGAGTATCAAGCCTACTCAACTTCTAGCAAATAGAAATTGCTAGATACATATATATAGAAAAAAGAAAACAAACTCTTCAAAGATAATAATCTAGATGCACATCTTCTGAATCAGATGCCTACAATTAAGAACTCTCTTCTTACCCTTCAATTGATCCAAAATCTCTTTTATCTTAGTCTGTATTTGTAATACTGTTGTCTCTGTCTGTACATGTATATTCTTAAAATATTTCAATTTCTTGCCTTCCATGTATGGTGGATTTAAGCTCTCCATATTGCCACGATCAACTCCGTCTAAAACTACCTCTAGTGTCTGCTACTAATCCAACGTAAGGTTTGAGGTGTACTTGCAGTCTAGACACGATCAATGTCTGTCCATCTCCTAATCTCTCAATGTATTCCAAGTATCTAACTGTATTTTACAAAAATGTGCTGTGGAATTTTAAATGTCTGTCCATGATCAATGTCTGTCCATCTCCTAATCTCTCAATGTATTCCAAGTATCTAACTGTATTTAACAAAAATGTGTGTTGGAATTTTCACCTGATCATCATTACAGAATCTGTAGAGATTATAAAAGTTTGCACCTCAATACCTACTACAATCATAAGCTAATATAGGCAAACATTTCAGAACAAAATACAAAGACTCAACTATAACAAGGAATTAAGAATACAACTCAATGAACAATCAATTTCCTGCTGCAGTAAGTAGTCTTTGCTTTTAGCTTCAAAAGATATTTTGTTGCGTGAATATGGAAGCATTGGTTTTCTTGTTGAGGAAGATGAACAATATGTAGTATGACCTAAGAAAACCTAGGAGAGATCCCATTGGTTGAGTCAAAAAAGTGGCAACAACTTTCCCAACAACTTTATACTATGTGTCAGCTGCGACAGTTGACTGTGATAGCAATAGGTGAGCCCAATTTATTCCCTAAGTGGTAACATATTTGTCATCACAAAAACTACAGGAAATAGGTCCCAAACTATAAGTTTGTCAATCATCAAAACTAAGGACTTAATAGTACTCTTCTCCCTTCAAATTACCCATATCCCACTCCATTTACATTGATGGTGTACTTATTGGAGGAGATGCAAGTCTTAATCGGAAGCATTTGGAGATTAAAGGCATACCCCTGCAAAGCTTCCTTAATAAAATTCCATCTCATGATTTCATACGCTCTTCGAAAGTCATCCTTCATGAGGCATTTAGGTGATATTTTCCTGTTGCACCATCTGAGAAGGTCATGCCATGTAAGTACATTGTGAGTTAATGACATGAGATATAAAGCATTTCATTGTTGTTACTATAATTTCACCGTTGATGAAAAGGCACCAAAAGACTTCAACATAGCAATTATTGAATTGATGACTTACAAAAACTGGCATGTATGTATCAAGTGTTACCGCATTATCAATGAAGAATAATGATAATTTTTTTGGATAATTTCTAATACCAATATATTTGCGATTTTACAAACTCACTGAATTATATAATATGTAATATAATTTTAACCATAAACAGGCAGATCTTGTTGAATAAGTAATAGTATTTGTTATTGAATTGGCAGTCAGGATGTTGCAAGCCACCAACAAAATGCAACTATGGTTTGACAGCAATGAAACAGGAGGTGGATTGTTACCATTGGAAAAATGATCCGAATTTGCTGTGCTATGAGTGCGATTCTTGCAAGGCTGGAGTTCTTGAAGATATGAGAAGGGATTGGCAAAAGATCTCAGTTCTTAACATTGTCATGCTCGTCATCCTCATTGGAATTTACTCCGTTGGTTGCTGTGCTTTCCAAAACACCAAGAGGGCTGTATCAGATTACCCGCATGGTGAAAATCGTATGTATAAAGTCCGACCCAGATGGGATTTCTACTGGTAAGTCGCCTACCCTACTTTACTAATTAACACCACAATTTACAAATTAACTTCAAAATATATGTAGTTTTTTATTTTTTGTTTTTTGGTATAATCATTAGAATTCATTCACTCGATTAATCAAGGATCCCTAAACAAACCCATTTAAGAGGGTAAAAAATTCTTACTAGAAATTCCATTTATTGGGCTTGAATCCAAGACTCGTGGAGGGATCTCCATCGTATCCACCAAATCCCCTCGTAGTGAAAAATATAGTTGATTATGCATTTCAATAGAATATATGTAATTTGTTTTTATTTACTCATAAGGATTGGCTGAGTTGGTTGGGTGATTGATTTCCCATATGGGACTCTTGGAGTCATTCCATCACCAACAGGCTTCTCATTCGAAGCTCGTTCTTTTATGTGATTTGTGGGCCATTATATTGGAATTGGTTTATCTAGTTCCCACCCAAAGAACATGACTTCTAGTTTTCTTAGGGTTCCAAAAATCGAAGATTTTTCTTTTTTCACATTATGACGATGGATTTGCTAAAAGGAAAAAAAAATGTTTTGGTAACTTTTCCTTTGTATACTGAAATACCGATTCACCATTTTGATTGGTTAAAGCAATTAATGTTATAGTGACTACGTGTGCAAAATATATTATAGAAATAATTTGTTATGTCTGAATTAGATCTAGTAGCCTTTTCGGTTTAGCATTAAAATATAAATTGAAGAAACAATAGGGGATGAGGGGTAAATTGTTATTTTACAGTTTAACTTGCGATATTCTTGTCCAAGCATAAAACTTTCTGAGACCGTTTTTAAATATAGCATCCAAAACCTCTTTAAGAGAATATTGAAGTGTTGGCTTAGCTTTATTGCTCTGTCTTTTTTGGTTTATAGGTGGAGATGGTGGCACGACAGGAGACATCAGCTTTATTAGACCGCACTTGACCCTTGCTCTTCGTTTGGTGCACATCTTTCTGTAAAAGCAGCATACCATAAAAAATGATGCTGATTAATAGTCTCTTGTTTTCCTTCAATTTAAACAAATATTACTACTATCTAGATTTTATCCACACCTTGCTTTGATTACCTTTTCCATACAAAGAAAAATATTTCACTACTTAATTTCACATACCATCAAAAATGACGCTAATTAACACTCTCTTTGTTTTCCTTCAATCCAAACAAATATTACTATCTAGGTTTTAGCGACACCTTGCTTTGATTGCCTTTTCCATACAAAGAAAAATATTTCACTACTATGTTTCACATTCTACTCTTTCCTTTTCCACTTTTTTTAACAGTCTAGATTTTTTTATTGTTTTTTATTCTTTGAAAATAATGAATACTACATTGGTGCATGAATGTTAAAAACAGCTAATTTAGAAATGTATGCCTAGTCGACTTGCTCAATCTCCAAATTCAAATCTCTACCCGAAAGGCTAGAGTTTTAGTGCAGTAGTCACAATGTGACTTCATTCTATGCCACAAAATACTGGATTCTATCTTGTACTGAAGATTTTTCCCGAAGTTTGCGTGCATGTGACTTCCTAGGATTCCTATGGATGTTTTTAATAATTAACAAATCTTCAATTCATGTAAAGTTTGACAGATTTTTTTCTCCTAAAGCATTTTGTAAGATTTAAACTCGGATACATTTATTTTTCTTTCAATAAAGAAAGTATGACATTTCAAAGAGGAAAAGTTCGATATAGATATGTTCAGCAGTTTAAATTCTAGCCCTTTATATTATGCATTGAGAGAGGAGTTTTCCTCCTTGGTGAACACTTTGTCCAGCATTAGTATGCGTCCCTCATCGAAATGGTAAAGGGATGACAGAGAAAGCAAGCGATCAAGCTTGAGCAAATGGATCCTATGCTTATCACGACCTGGAGTAACCACTGTCAAAGCTATAGTGTTATATCCCGTATCCTAAGTTATAGTACAACTAGTCAAACATCGAAATATTAGTTCGGCCACAAAAAGGTCAAGTACGGAGTAAATTTCATTCATGATCATTTAGTTTTGTGTCTAATACACAAAAATTAATTTTTTTATTTATTATACAAAAGTCATTTTACTTTGCTTCGACCATTACAAAAATCAATGTGACCGGATTTTACAATAATTTCACCTAAAAAATGATATGACAAACTTAATTAATTCTTAATTTTAATTTAAGAGAATATAATATAGGAAAACGGACATTGTGTAATAATTTTAAAGAAAATAGCCCAGGTTTGGGCATATGAATATATGTGTCCCAGAAGAAAAAAATGTCACTTTATGGTCATTGGGCCCTTTGACCATTTTCAGCCCTTCCCTTGGGCCATTTGGCCATTTTCGGCCCCTCCTTGGGCGATTTGGCCCTTTACTAAATTCTTTTTTGCTACAAATTTTCTAACCGTTGTTGTTTAAAAATAATAATTAAATATAATTGTATAAAAAGGATATAATTGTTATATTAAATATGTATCTATATAAGATATATGTATAGAAATTATATAGTTCTCTCTCTCTATATATATATATATTGTTTAGAATGTGTATAGAAATTTATAGTTAATGTATAAAATACATATCCGAATAATAATTCCAGCTAAAGGTTGTATAGAATGTGTATAAAAGTTGTATAAAATTTTTAACTAATAATATTCTACTTTTTTATTTAAAAGAAATAATAATTAAACATAATTTGATAAAAATGTAGATATATGTACGAAACCTGTACAAAATGTGTTAAAAATATCAATTAAATACAATTATATAAAAAAAGTATAGTTATTGTAAAGAATATGTACCGATATACGATATATGTATAGAATTTGTATAGTTATATTAAATATGTATATGTATAAAATATAGATAAAAAAATGTATAGAATGTGCATAGAAACTGTTTAGTTGCTGTATAAAATACGTATGCATAGAATGTGTATAGAAACTGTGTAGTTGTTGTATAAAATATGTATTTGAATAATAATTGTAGACAAAGATCGTATAAGATGTTGATAAAAATTGAATAATTGCTGTATAGAATGTATAAAACAAACGTATAAGTATTGTATAACATATATTCTTCTTATATATAATCTGTTTAGAATTTGTATCATTGTTGTATAGAATATGTGTACGTATAGAATGAATATAAACTGCATAAATTTTGTATAGAATTTATATCTAAATAATTATTGTAGCTAAATATAGTATAGGATGTGTGTAGAAATTATACAATTATTTCATTATAATATTATAAATTTTTATTTTAAAAAATTATAAAATTTTGTTTGATTACGATATTATAAATTTGTATTTGATTATTTTTTTGGTAGAATTAAAAAATAAATAAAAATATTAATTTTTTAGAAAACAAAATGAGCATAGCCAAAAAGGGGGGGAAAGAAGAAAACACAACAACCAGTATAAAAAATAGTTGAATAACAACAAAAAACAAATAAAATAGAAGGAAAATTGAGCAAATGGTCAGTGGTCCAAAATAATAGATAGCAAATTATTTTTAAAATTAATAGGGAGCAACTTTTTTCCCTTTTTAAAAACGGTAGCAGTGGTCCAAAATAAAAAAAAGAGTCAGCCGCCTAATTAGCCAATAAAATGGCTAGATTTTGAAATTTTAAAATATTGGCCATTTTCGTGTCATTTTTTTTTTTGGCTGAGTGGCCATTTATATCTTTTGCTCTATAATATATTACCCTGACCTTTTTATATGTGTTCAACCCAATTTTTTATGAATTATATAACAGAAGAATACCAATTTCATAATACATTAAGCTACCTAGTGAATACTATTTTCATAAAAAGAATTTGTCTGATATTTTTATGAAATAAATATACTTATATATAAGGGAGCATACCAAAATTTAGTAGTCGTGAAATGACACTATGATAGTTTTAATTTTCTTAAAATCCTCTAAAGTTGAGATATGTGTTGATAAATTATTTTTCTTCTCTAAAATTATGACATGTAGTTGATAAGATTATAGTAATTTAATTTTAAATAAAAATCCTCTAAAATTGTGACATGTAGGTGGTAATTACTTTTCTCATCTAAAATTGTGATATGTAGTTGATAAAATTACTTTTCTCCCTCTAAAATTATGACATATTGTTGATAAAATTACTTTTCTCCCTCTAAAATTGTGACATGTAGTTGATAAAATTATTTTTCATACATTTTTCTTGCCACTTGGCCCTTTGCATTCGGTATATTCTAATAATATGATAAACTACTCTATTTATTGGGTTTGTCTTTGTATTTTTAATTGTTTGACTAATCAATTAGTTCTCTTAGAAGTTTTCATTATAATATTCAGTTTCTGATAAATTATAGTATATTGTTTAATTAATTCAATAGATATATATAAAAATTAAATATCCAATAATTTCTTTATCTATTAAAGTAATTATATTTTATGACTTTTATTAACACAATTGTCAATAACATTATTTGTACAAATTTTAACAAAACTTATTAAATGACACAATTAAAAAAAATAATATTTTAAAACTATCTTTAGCATGTTGATTTATCTTCAAAGAATTAAAATAATCATTAAAAAAAATAATATTATATATGCATTTCTATTTTATGTATTTTGAAGAATTTATCTTGTTTATTACTCTTTTTCGATACACCTTTTTTGGTAGATGAATGCAATATTATGAAATGTTTCATAAAAAATCAATCAATTTTTTAATGAAAATAGACTTCATTAGGTAGCCTAATTTATTAAGAGATTGAGTTTCTTTCGTTAAATAATTCATAAAAAAATTGGGTTGGACACATGTAAAAAGGCTCAAGATATGAGTAATATATTATATGCTCTAAAATTAAAATTAAGAACTAATTAAGGTTGTCAAATTATTTTTCCAGTAGGATTATTGTAAAATCCGATCATAATGACTTTTGTGATGGCCGGAGCAAAGTTAAATAACTTTTCTGTGATGAATGAAAGAAAAGTGACTTTTGCGTCTACACAGAAAGCTAAGTGACCATGAATGAAATTTGAGTATATTAGTTGAGGACTAGCTCAGTATGATGTTAGTGAATTTTCATATTATTTCTGGTTGATATAAGCTTTAACAAAAAAGTTGAATCAGAAGCAACATCTTGACTAAGGTTTCTTTTACGTGTCGCGAAAGGGTCAACTTTAAAAAATATATCTCCTAGGTTATTAGAGAAATTAGGACATCCACTCTCAAAACATAATTAGTTTAAAAACCATCCATTTTCTTTTTATTTGATTTTTAGGGGTCGTTTGGTCTGATGTACTAAATCAAATAGTTCTGGAATAAAATAGTAATCTCGGGGTAAATATTTGTTTCCTTGTTTGATTGCCAAGTTTGGAATGACTTATTTCGGGACTAACAAATAGTACCGGGATACGTTATCCCATCCTTTAGGTGGTATAAATATACCCAATATAATTTATCTTGGGATAAAAGTTATAGAATGACAAAATTACCCTCTAAATCCTTTAATTATTGTATGTGTGTATATAATATATATATATATATATATATATATATATTTTGGAATTGTAAGTTCCTTGATAGGCACAAGGTTACTGATACTAGAATAGAAAATTTGAAACTCTTCATATGTGAAAGTAGAAATTGATTGTAAAGACTACAAGAAAGTTTTTTTCAACTGAAGACAGAAAATGAAAAAGTTAAGCCACTTCACAAATTATTTATTTGAACGGTTGTACTCGTACAATTAACATAATTAGTGAGTGAGTGATTGGTGAGGATATGGAGAATAAATAGGGAATGGGGTCGTGCAGGTGAATTAAATTAGGCTAGTTTTTTTTTTTAATTTAAATTTTATTTTCTTACCCTTTCAAAACAATTCATGTTGTTACAATGTCAATTGTAGATTTATTAATATTAATTATTCAAATTAAAAGAAATTCAAAAACGTATAATTTTTTTTTCATTTCAATAACTAAAGATTTTGAAAAATATGCTTAAATAAGACATTTCGAAAATCAGTTATTTTTTTAAAATAATAAACGTATATATTTTTGTTACAAATTTATTCAAAGTTTTAAAAATAGTGTTAAAGATATATTTTTGTTTGACTTTACAATATTTGTTTTGCTTCAAATTTTTAATAGATTATTATTTTAATGAAGTTTTATTTATGTGTGAGTTAAAAGTTTTTTTTTTAAATATTAAATATATGAAAGATATTTTTATAAACAAACAATCAATTGTTAGAAAGAATGCAGTGCATATTATTATAGTACCACAAATCAAACAATTACTAAAAAATAATACCAAGATAAGTAATCACAGGACAACTAATTCCAGCATAACTAATCCCAATATAACTTGTTTTCCAACCAAACGACCCCTTAGGGTATTGGTAAAACAAGTAAAAAAGGTGGAGTATTAAGTTTAATAAATGCTACCTTGGTCCAACAAAAATCATTTTTATTTTACCTTGGTTCATTTACTCTTTCTCAATGTTTACACAACTCCAAATATTTACTCGTCTTCTTTACTTTTTTAGAACGCCCGCTTACCCATTCTCTCTCTATATCACCTAATTACTCTAGCTCTCTCTTTTGCCATTTTCGATTTCTCTTCTCTCCCAAGGTCGCAACTTCAAAATTGTCGTCATCAGGTGAGTCTTCTTCTTCTTTTGACCAGTTTTAGGTGTATATTACGGTGGTTTTATTTCTTTTAAAGTGGATGTCTATTCTGATCAGTGTTATTTCTTTTTATAATTTTCCTAGAATGAGTTTTTGACACTGAAATTTGTTGTTAGTGTGCTATTATAGAAGATTTCATAATTATCGAGTTTTTTTTGAATTTAATCGATTAACTACTATAGAAATTTAGAATTTTTTCAAAACAAATTTGTGTTCATTAGCATATTTGATTGTCGATTCATGTGGATTATGAGATTTTCTGTACAATGTTATGTAATTTTCTAACTTATGTTCTTGATGTCGTGGTTGATTACTGTTAATGTTAACTGTATTTAATTTGTTGTAGTTCATAAAAATTGCTAAGAGAGTATCAAAGGGTTCAAAGACTGCTTCTACCTATGCTAGTAGAAAAAAAAGTGTTGCTGAACTAAATGAGATGTCAAAAAGAAAAAAATTTCACCGTCTGAACATGATTCGAATTTGATTACAATAGGGAAGATGGATTTTAACTAAGGATCACAAGTCGAGGTATACAATTTATCCAGATTCTACCAATATGTATCAAGATTTGAAAGATATTTATTGGTGGAACAATATGAAGAGAGATTTGGCTAACTTCGTGGCTAAGTGTATGGTATGTCAATAAGTGAAGCTTGAGCACTTGAGGCTTGGTGATATGTTTCAAGAGATAGAGTTTCTTCTGTGGAAGTGGGAGATGATTAATATGGATTTCATCATGGTTCTTCTGTGGTCTCACACTTAATATGATTCGATTTGGATTATTGTCGATAGGATGACAAAGTGAGCTCACTTCTTGCCTGTGAGGACTACTTACTCTAGAGAGAATTATGTTAAGTTGCTCATTGAGGAGATACTCAGATTCCAGGGAGCACCAGTGTCTATCATTTTAGATCAACGTACATAATTCTCCTCTCACTTTTGGCATTCGTTTCAGAAATATTTGGCGACTAAGGTGAACCTTACCACCGTTTTCAGCCCAAATGGATGGGAAAGCAGAAAGATCTATTTAGACATTAAAAGATATTATAAGGGATTGTGCGATTGATTTTTGAGGACGTTGGGTTTATCATTTACCTCTAATTGAGTTTGCATATAATAGCTGTTATCACTCTAGTATTGGGATGGCTTCTTTTGAAGCTTTTTATAGTATGAGGTATAAGTTTCCCATTGGGTGGTTTGAGGTTGGTGAGACTAGGTTGTTTGGTCCCAACTTGGTTCACCAAGACATTGAGAAGGTAGAGGTGATTAGGGAGAGACTTAAGACTACTCAAAGTTGCCAAATGTCTTATGCAAATGTGAAACAGAGGGAGTTAGAGTTTGATGTAGGTGACTGGGTATTCTTGAAGGTCTCTTCTATGAAGGGAGTAATGCAATTTGGAAAGAAGGAAAAGCTCAAACCCAGTATGTGGGACTATATCAGATTTTAAGAGGAGTTGAAAATATTGCTTATGAGTTGGATTTGCCTTCTAGTTTGGGATATATTCATCCAGTTTTCCATGTGTCGATGTTGAAGAAATGAGTAGGTGGTCCTTTTGTTATTGTGCCTATTGAGAATATTGGTGTTTCATATTCCTTGTCTTATAAGGAAGTCTCGATGGAGAAATTCAATAGGCAAGTCCATCAGTTGAGGGCTAAGGATGTGGCTTCGGTGAAGGTTTTTTAGAGGAATCAAAAGGTGAAAAAAGCTACTTGGAAGGCTGAACAGGATATGAAGGCCAAGTATTCATTTTTGTTCTCTGGGTTGGGTGACATACATAAGGTATGTGTTTCTATTATTCTAATCATTTTAGGGTGTTGTTCATGGTTTTGTGGTTGCTTTCTACCTTGTATTCATGATAAAAGGTGCCTTAAATCCTTATTCGGGGATGAATGACCCTTGGGAGGGGGTAATATAATACCCTAGATTTTGAAGTTTGAATTTTTCTTTATAATTGTGCGTACTGCTCAGGGTAAAACTCAGGCGACGAGTCATGAAGACTCATCACGAGTCGTGTAAAGCTAATCGTGGTCTAACTAGTAAGTTTTCCCTAAGTTTCTATCATGGTCACGACTGGGACCGTACGAGTCGTAAGGTAATGCCATGAGTCATGGCGATGGACTCGTGACCTTAACTGTAAGATGGCCCAAGGTTGTTGTCTTCGTAACTACTAGACTCTCTGAGTCATAGGGTGAGGTCACTAGTTGTAGGGTAGGACTCGTGACCATAGCAGTAAGAAGGCCCTGTGTTTCTGCCCAGGCCATGAGTCTTGGTGACGACTCGTGATCAATGAACACATGTTATAAGGTGACCCATAGTCACTGGCGATATGATATCAAATGGTATCTACAATACCAAAATAGTGCACAAACAACCTACACCAACACAACATAAACCTGCAACAACAAGACAACAAGATGACACTAGAATCAAACACAAATGGAAACTCTAAAGATAGGTAACTTGACACAAGGAGAATACAAAATATAGCAACTAAAAAGTGTATCAAACTCTAAACCTATACAAATCACATTAACAAGCACCAAGTTCTTATGCAAACACAAGAGGAACTCGGTCCACTTAAGAACTCACATTTTTAGTTGTTTCACAACACAAGTGAAACCTTTCACTTATGATGTTCAAATGTTTGGTGGTGTACTCTATTCTTGATAGAAAAATGATGTTCACTATTACAAGTGATTTCAAGAATAAGGTAACTAAGGAAAACGACTAAGGAAAATATTTAAATATTTTATTACAAAGGTGTTCAAAAGAACCCCTTTACCCTTAATGAAATGGTGGTGGGTGTGGAGTTTTTTGGAGAAGCCTTGGGTGTATTTTGAGCACCTAAGGTCATCCCTCACATATCAAGGCATACACTCCCTTGGGCGAGTTCATAACAAGCTCATCCGCGTCCATTTTCATAAACGCGCCTTGAAGTCTTTGTAGTTCTTGAGCTTGGCTTCTAGTAAATGGTCTCGAGCTCATGACACCCATATTATCCTCTCCATATTGAGAGGAGTTTGACCTCAAACTCATGGGTTCTTCATATTCAATGGTATCAATCCGTGAGAGGTCACACACGTTGAACGTGTTATGCACTTGGTATTCCGGAGGCAAGTCGATCTTGTAACCATTATCGTTGATTCTTTCAAAAACTTGGAATGGAACATTATATCATGGAAGTAACTTGAACTTTATTTTGTTGGGAAATTGGTATTTTTGTAGGTGTACCCACACCTAATCTCCCAGCTCAAGAACAAGGCATCTTTTTCGCTTGTTGACTCATTTGGCCACCTCTTGCTTCTTCTTCTCAAGCCGCAACCTCATCTTTTCATGTAAGTTTTTCATAGCTTCAGCCCTCTTGTTTCCATCTAAGCTAAAAACAACATCACTTCGCAAAGGAGTTAGATCCAAGGAGGTTATGGGACTGAAGCCGTAGATGCATTCAAAGGGCATGATGGCCATAGTTGAATGGATTACCCGATTGTAAGAAAATTCAATGAGTGGTAGGTGATCTTCCCAAGACGTCAACTTATATTTAAATATGTAACATAGCATAGAATCCACTGTTCTATTTACTACTTCCATTTGGTCATTGGTTTGTGGGTGGCAAGACGTAGAAAACAATAACTTGGTACCGAGCTGACCCCATATTGACTTCCAAAAGTGCCTAAGGAACTTGGAGTGCCTATCACTTACAATGGTCCTTGGGATGCCGTGCAACTTACCAACATTTTCGATAAAAAAATAAGCTACACTAGCTACATCTTCACTATTTTTGCAAGGAATAAAGTGTGCCATTTTGGAGAAACGATCAAAAACAACAAAGATGCTATCCCGACCCCCTTGAGTCCATGGAAGCCCCAATAAAAATACATAGAAATATCAAACCACAAATTTAATGGAGTGGGTAGGGGGTGTACAACCCGTGAGGAAGAATCCTAGACTTAGCACTCCTATAATCCATGCATTGGACGTAAACTTTCACAACATCTTTGTGCATCCTTGGCCAAAAGAATTGTTCCCCCAATATTCCGATGGTTTTATCCATTCTAAAGTGACCCATGAGACCTCCGTCGTCTTCCTTCCCCATAAACGACTCTCTTCAAGAGCTATAAGGTACACATAACCATCTTTCTCGAAACAAATACCCATCAAACAAGACATAGGGGCTGGAATTTGAATGCCTCCTTTCCTTACTCACGATTTTACTTTCTCTAAAGATAGGAGTAAAGTAAGGGTCCTCAAGATATAAAGACTTGAGGCTCTCAAACCCCATTATCTTGGACGACAAAGTGGACACAAGAACATACTTTCTAGATAACACATCGGCTTCTACATTATCCATACCCCTTTTGTATTAAATCACATAAGGAAAGGTTTCAAGAAATTCAATCTATTTGGCATGCCGTTTGTTAAGTTTGTCTTGTGCCCGAAGGTGCTTCAAAGATTCATGATCTGTTTGGATTACAAATTTTGTGGGCTAAAGATAGTGTTGTTAATTGCCTAATGCTCTAACCAAGGCATACAACTCCAAATCATACGTAGAGTAGTTTGGAGTTTCTCCTTTGAGCTTTTTGCTAAAGTAAGCTATAGACTTCAATTCTTGCATCAAAACTGTGCCAATGCCCACTTTTCTAGCATCACATTCTATTTCAAATATCTTTTCAAAGTTAGGCAATTGGAACAATGGTGCCAAAATGAACATATCTTTCAAGGTCTTAAAGGCCTTAGATTGCTCTTCACCCCACTTGAAAGGTTGGTCCTTTTGAATGATTTCTCTCAAGGGTGCTGCAATGGTACTAAATCCTTTGATGAGCCTTTTATAAAACTTGCCAATCCATGGAAGCTCCAAACTTCACCAACGATTTTAGGGGTTAGCCAATCTTTAATGGCAGTTATCTTTGATTCGTCTACCTCTACTCCCCTCGAGCTTACAACAAATCCTAAAAACACAACTTTATCAACACCAAAGGAGCATTTTTCAATATTAGCATACAACTTTTATTTCCAGAGAACTTCAAACATACTCCTTAGATGCAATACACATTCATTAAGGGACTTACTATATACTAAAACATCATCAAAGTACACAACCACAAACTTGCCAATAAATGGATTCATCACATGATTCATTAGACAAATAAAGGTATTAGGAGCATTGGTAAGACCGAATGGCATGACCATCCACTCATATAGACCAAACTTGGTCTTGAATGCGATCTTCTATTCATCACCTGGTTGCAGACCATCCACTCATATAGACCAAACTTGGTCTTGAATGCAATCTTCTACTCATCACCTTGTTGCATACGGATTTAGTGATATCCGCTCCTAAGATCAACCTTAGAAAAAACACAAGAGCCATTTAGTTCATCAAGCATATCATCTAACCTAGGAATAGGACGATGATACTTTACCATAATTTTATTTATGGCTCGACAGTCCATACACATTCACCTCATCCCATCCTTCTTTGGCATAAGTAACACTGGGACCACATATGGATTCATGATTTCCTTGATGTATCCTTTGTTTAAGAGGTCCTCAACTTTCTATTGGAGTTCTTTTGTATCCATGGGGTTGCTCCTATAAGTCAGCTTGTTCGGCAATTGCGACCCCAGAACAAAGTCGATTTGGTGCTCAATTCCTCGAAGTGTAGGAACTCCTTGCGGTAATTCACTAGGAAATACATCATCAAATTCCTTCAAAACATTAGAAATATAAGATAGGATATGGGAATTTCATGGGTTAGCATTCAAAACATAAGCCAAAAGTAGCATGGAAGTAGTGTTATCATACTCTTTGAAGAGATCTTCCTTTTGGGACAACATTACCATTGAATCTCTACTCCTTAAAACCAAAAATGCCTCTTCCCTCTCATCTTTTCCACTCTCGGATTCCACATTCTTTCCAATGGGTTCCTTCTCTTTCTTTCCATTTCCTTGCAAACTCTTAATTTATCAGTGTGCCTCACACACTTGTGATGGTGATAGTGATCGAAGATTGTACTTTTGACCCTTAAACTCAAAGGAGTAGTAGTTGGTGTGGCCATCATACTTGGTTGACCTATTGTATTGCTATGGCCAATCCAACAAGAGATTGCAAGCTTGCATATGAAAGATTTTTCAAAGTACCTCATCCTCATAGTTTCCAACTTTGAATCGAATCACCACTTGATGGGTTACCTTCAGCTCTCCACAATCGTTCAACCATTGGAGCCTATAAAGACTCACATATTGAGTAGTTGGTAACTTTAAGTGATATACCATCGAGGAACTAGCCATATTAGCTCAACTTTCGCTATCAATAATCAAAGAGCACACACTCCCCTTAATGAGGCACTTAGCATGAAAGAGGTTTTCCCATTCGCTAGGATCATCCAATACTTTGCTAATCTTAACTCTCCGTAACACATAATTAGGTACTTTAATTTCACCTTCTTGAGGTGAAACCTTCTCTTCTTTATCATCACTAGGTCTCTCGGCCTCTCATCTCTCTCCATCTTGAGAGGCTTCTTTATTTTCAATTATTTCAAGTCCAAATTCTTCCCCCAAGAAATATAACTTCCCTTCCCTCAATATCATATTTATCTGGTTAGGGCACTCACTAGCCTTGCGTCCCTATCCGTAGAATTTAAAGCATTGGAATCCCTTGACATTGGAAGAAACATTTGGCTTTCCCTCAAATAATGGAGGAGGTGGTTAAGCAATCTTGCTCACGGGTGGAGGGGCCTTGGCTGGTTGTTGTTTGGACTTGTTCCAACCCGAAATTAACGGATCCACCTCTCTTCCCTTGGTCCAACCTGAGAACCCTTGGTACGCTTTGGTTTTGTATTTTGACCTTTTCTTATTCTCTCATTCAATCTCCAAAGCCGGTTGAAAGATACCTTTAATAGTTTCAAACTTATGCAGTGTCATATACTCAGATATTTCTTTGTTTAGGCCAACCTTTAATCGGAAGATGTTATGGCTCACTTGTTCTCCTCTATGATTAAGTTTCAAGATGAGTTATTGAAACTCATCATAGTAAGCTGCCACACTTTTGTTCCTTGCTTTAAGTTGTACAATTTTGCAAGGAGTTCATGTTGATAGCTTTTGGGAAGGTATTTTTGCCTCATAAGATACCTTAACAAAAACTAAGGAGGGGGTTACCCCTCAATCAATACGTTACCAAAATGTTTGACATATTCCCATCATGTGGTAGCATATCCCTCAAAATGAGCAGTGGTGTAGCAACTCCTCCTCTCATCTGTGAGATCGTTCACTTGAAAGACTCTCTCGCATACGCATTCCCATGCGAGAAACTCTCGGGATCATTTTCTCCTTTAAAGATTGAAAGCCCCATTTTGATAGTGTTAAGAACAACATCCCTTTCCCGAATACCTTGGCTGACCCTACCTTCAAGCCCTCGATTTTTCCTTAGTTTTACCCTTCTACCTCTTATCCCATCATACATCAAATAAGGATCATCAGACATTCCATACCTCTTCTTCGGTTATCCCTCACATATCCCTCTTCTTGTATTGACGGGTTTTAGATATTTGGCATTTGGTATAGTGGAGGAGGTCTTTGGATTAGAGGATTTTGGTTTAGAGGATTCGTATTTAAGGGTGGCATTTAGGTTCCAAGTCCTTTATGTGGGACTTGATGATCTGGGGAATGGCTAGGTCTATCAAGGTCTCGACCTTGTAAGTAATAAGGTGCTTGCGGTATATCATTTAGTGGATACATTCTTCGGTGCATGGCTTCGAGGGTAATGGTTGGGGATGTGGTTTGAGGAGTTGAGGGTCGAGAATCTGTTGGCTTTCTACTCTCTCTACACACCCACTAATAGAGGTTATTTCTACTCCTATCTTCTTAACCGTAGTATTCACTCTAGCCACATCCTGAGACAAGGACTCAAGACTAGCTACAAGAGTATTCATGACATTATGGTCCACGGTTTTTGCATTGGAAGTTTTGGGTTCCATGTGTGGTGGTTTTAATAGAGGCTATTTCTACTCCTATTTTCTCAACCATAGCATTCACTCTAGACACATCTCGAGACAAGGACTCAAGACTAGCTACCAGATTATTCATGACATTATGGTCAACGGTGTTTGCATTGGAAGTTTTTGGTTCCATATGTGGTGGTTTTATTTGCAAATGTACTTACAAAACGAGCAAACATTAGTTCAAAAATACTTGCACTCACTCTTTTTACTCAGCTCCCTCACTTGGCCCTTCAAGTGTTGTAAGCCGGCTATCAACTTGTGAGTAATTGGGAATGAATCTACTCTTGAGTTACAATGGATTTCAGTTTGGAGGACTTAAATAAGTTTTGTACGCACTTGAACCAAGAATAACTATGAATTATAAATGAGCAAAGCACCACAAGGAATGTTAACACGAAAGACGCACTCAAAAACTAGTTCAGAACTTTGTAGGTTGTTACTTAGTTGCCAACTAGTGTAGGAGTCACTATAAAGAAACTAGTAGAGACAAGGAAAGAAACTATGATTGTCCAAGAGTTTGAGTTTTGTTGTTGGTGTGGTCCACATTTTCTTTTCTTTTGGCCATTTGGAATTGTTGTTGAAGTTTGCTATTTTTTTCCAATCTTGAGTTTTTTGGTGATAATTTTGGTTTTGGGAGTGAAAAGGCAAGACTTGGGACTCTCTTTCCAAATTACAAAGTTCAATCAACTTTTCACCAACTTGCACCAAAATGGCAAAACACCTTTTTGCCTTAGCTTTGTCCCTTTCCTTCTTTGGTTCTTTTTGAAAAAGGCTTGACACCCTTTTGGTAAGTAAGATTTTGGGAGGTCTTTTGTTTATTTGCCTCTTTGGTGTTGTCTTGAAACTAATTTCAAGAGAAACACAAGACTTTACCTCTCTCTTATCCTTTTCAAATCAAACAAGGACTTTTGTTGGATATTACTCAAGAACAATATGAACAACAACAAGAACACTTTGAACAATAACAATATCTAATCCGTCCAACCCCTCAACAACAATTAAACAAGAACTAAAATCTTGGACTTTAGACTCAAGTGTGTTAGTGGACAAGAATCTAACACACGAAGCTACTAACACAAGCAAAATAACACCTAAATCTAGACAACTTCTCTGCCAAACACACGACACCCAATAACTCTCATTTTTTTAATTTTCAACTAGATGAGCCCAAGATTGGTAGTGTAGGAACATGTCCAGCCTTTTCTCAGATACCAAATGATACCAAACGGTATCTACAACACCAAAATAGTCTGCAAATAACCTACAACAACACGCCTAAACCCATAACAACAAGATAACACTAGAATTAAACACAAATGGAAACAATAAAGATAGGTAACCTGACATAAGAAGAATACAAAATGTAGCAACTAAAGAGTTTTTCAAACTCTAAAATATCTACAAATCACATTAACAAGCACCAAGTTCTTACACGAACACAAGAGGAACTCGGTTCTCTCAAGCACTCACGGTTCTAGCCGTTTCACAACACAAGTGGAACCTTTCACTTGTGATGTTCAAATGTTTTGTGGTCTACTCTCTTCTTGAGAGTAAAATTATGTTCAATATTACAATATATCTCAAGAATAAGCTAAATAAGTAACAAGACTACAGAAAAATATTTAAATAGTCTATTACAAAGGTGTTGCAAAAGGACCCCTTTACCCTTAATGAAGGGGTTGCGGGTATGGAGTATTTTGGAGCAGCCTTGGGTGTATTTTGAACAACTAAGGTCAGAAATCACATGTCAAGGTATACACTCCCTTGGGAGACTTCGGAACAAGATCAACCGCATCTATTTTCATAAACGCGCTTGAAGTCTTTGTAGTTTCCGAGCTTGGCTTCTAGTAAATGGTCTCGAGCTCATGACACCCATATAATGATAGTTTCTCCTACATTTTAATTAAGGTCACTTTTTTATTTCCATTCTTCACAAATTATAACCCACAACCATAAAGCACCCTAAGGGCCCCTCTTACCATTATTTTAACAAATGAAAAACACTCTCTTATCTCTCAAATTTTGAAGTAAAAAAAAAAGCTAACATTTATAAGGGTTGGTTATATAGGGATCAAGGTGTGTTTTATTATATAAATTCTTTGTATTTCAATCATGTATCTCTTCCCCTAAACTTGCAGTTCTATCTTAGCATGAAATAGTTGATATTCATATAGTTTTGATGTTTGGTTTGGAATTTGGGTTGAGGGTTTTGAATGGTTATTTTCCATATGGTATTACCATGGTTTACATGCATTTTTTATGCCTTTTTAATGGATATTTAAAACTTATTGGGTGCATGAGTATGGATAATGGAATGGGGGTCGTGGATTCCCCCAAAGCTTATGGATTTTGGGTATTGGAACTTGTAATAACCTTAACCCACCTTATGAAATTGGCTTTTAAACATGACTATATGCATAATTTAACTGACTTTGAAACTTATGAATTGTATAAATGGTTAATGGAATAAAAATGCTTTAGAAAGGACTTAGTGACCATGATTTGGTTTTAAAATTGGAGCTTGGGGGTCGTGGATTCCCCCAAGTTGGTGGATGATTAGAATGACATGATTTAATAAGCTTGCAATCTCTTTGGTATTATAATACCAATGGTGATTGCCTTAATAAATGGTTCCTGGATATATATATATGACTTATGTGTAAATGTTTTAATTTGGACTTAAAGGGGGTTGTGTAGCTTGTCGTGGAAGGTGGAGGTCCTGGGGGACTAATACTGGAAACCATGTTTGTGGACGTGGTGGTATTTATCATCGTCTGCATAGTTCACACACCATATATATATATATACTCTGGGATTGATGGGGCAGTGGATTCCCTTGCCCTTCCTTGGATTTCTCCAATTTGTTCGGCTAACACGCACTAGAGCCCTTTTGGTAGGGGAGCCGGATCCATATAGATTGTGGGTGTCCTTAGGGTAGTTAGAGATACATAGCGTAAGTTTATGATTTTAAATCTCATGCTAAGCCTTGTTCCCTATCCTTGCATTATATAGGTGTATATATGCAGGTAAGTGAACATGTACATTGTGTTTGGATTTGATTTTGAATGGCATTATTTTACTCCTTCCCTGAGTTAAATACTAGCACTCACCCTCTTAACCATCCTCAGATGCTACATCCTTTCATGATGTAGGGTCCTAAGGGTTTCTTCTATTGGTCTGTGTAGTGTTAGGTGGTGCGATAGTCTATCAGGTTGCGGTGAAGGGGTGAGCTTCCACCTTTCAGAAAGCTTGGTCATTCCATCGATTTCTTTCCATACTATAGAATTAAAGATTTCACATAAACATTATCATTGTTATGGTGGGGGAATGTTCCGGCCTATTTTCATATTCGAATTGGTTTAGAGGATTTTGTGAACATGTGTGGCTTGGATGGTGTTGTTGACCCTTAGAGATTATTTTGAGATATATTAACTCTTTTGTCTTTATTCTCTATTTTTTTCTGCTTTGTTGCTATTTGGTTATGCTTGGATTGGACAAGATATGGTGGTGGTCTTTGGCTTATGGTGGGCTTGAGATACCTATCATGGCTAGGCCCGGGGTTGGGTCATGACATATACCTAGCCTACCTTGATTTGAAGAAAGTTCAAAGAATCATTAAACTGTCATGACCCAAACTAGGACCTCACCATGATGGGTATCTCAAGTCCCATGTGGACCGAAGATCACCACCTTCACCTAGCCTAGTCAACACAACAACCTCAGAGTTGAATGAATTCTAAACCTATAACAAGATACCAGTTTAATTATATAAAGACATCAATGTATAACCATAACCAATGCTAATGGGTATTGGCATCAATGCCAATAACAATACCAATTTTGATACCACTGCCAAAAATGCTCATATTAATAGTAGTCTGACAAAACCTCTAATCGATTCTAAAGAGTATCCAGCCGGGATATTCCCTGGCCATAGCCAAAAACCAAAGTCTAAACAAAGTCTAAAACATAGAACATATAGACCATGAAGGAAGCCTTCCAAAGTATGGAAGCTCATCACTTCAATGTCAACTCACGAACCAACTCGAAGACCTGATTACTGCATGGGAAAAGAAAAAGAAGTTTCAGCGCCTGTATCGCGTGGTGATACAATATTCGAAGATGGTTAGTGGTTGGAATGCTAGCATGTAACTCTGGGATAGAGGAATAAAATAATATCATTATTCAAGACCAAGTCAAATCATCATATGCAATTATATATATATATATATATATATATATATATAGAGTGTCGGGATAGGGAGATCGACTTAGCATGAAATTTGAAAACCTTAACCTGGGTTCTGTATCATAATCGACATATAACAAGGCACCCACGAGCTATATGGGCCCAGCTCTTCCCTAGCTGGAAGGGCCCTAGTGGATGTAGCTGCATGAACTAGAGAATATCCATAATTGTATATGCCATTATGATGGACTCGAACCTCCCAACATAGTCAAGGTGACTTAAGAACCAATGTATACAATATGTGGGACTCATGTAATGCCCCAAAATCTGGTTCCCAAGATGCCGCACGGTGCTCCAAACTACAAGTAGTCCTGAGCTAACCCTGGATGCCTTTTCTAGATCTTAATCTCAAAATAAGTAAATATAGATGAAAAATCATAATATATGTGGAAAACTGTCTGAATATTCTACGTATATCTGAATCATACTAAATCTTAAAAATCTGATAAAACAAATGCTAAATATCTGAATACTAACTCAAAGGTCTAAATATAAATCTAATAGTCCGACAAGCCTCTACTATCTGAATCTAGAGAGTCACTGGGATAGGCCCCAGCTGACTCAACTGACTAAAATGAGTAAATACATATCTACTAGTAAATTGGAAATCTGATTAACTAATCCCTCAAACTATAAGGACTCACCAACTGCAGGGATGTAGATAAGATGCTCGAAGATCAATCACGCTGTTGAGATTGAGCACCTGAACCTATATTATGAGATAATGTAGCACATAGACATATATGTGGATCAATACTTTGATGATGTACTGAGTATATGGGGTTGTATCATCACAGTTTATAAAATCATGCATGCTAAATGTAAATGACTCATGTAAGCTTGAGTAATCTGAAATCTGGAAGTAAAGAATAAATAATAAAACATGTAATCTAAATCTTGTGATTCATCACTCAGTTCTGAAATCTATAGTTCTGTTCTATTTCTCAAATCACATAGGCTATGTGAAGTCTAAAAACTTATTCTGTGTATCTAAAGGCTTCATATCAAACAAAACTATTTAAGAGTAGGGGACATCTTTTGGGAGGTTCTTTTAACCGACATGTACACCATGTGAGCATCCATGGTGTCCCACGACTAGCCCCCGTAAGGTTGGGGCTATTCTACCCTTGCCATCAGAATAGAACAATCTCATCTCAGTGATCACAATCTTAGTCATCCACGTAGAAGTAGGAATAATCTAAATCCTACATTGGCGCGTAGTTCTGGGGTACGAAACCGTAGTAACTTACCCATCTTAGTGCTAAATACTACTCCCAATCTCATGCTCAAAATCTTAAGGAATTCACTTTAAAATTTACACAAAGGTCTACAGAAAGCCAACTATGTTTTGCTTTTCTTTAAATCTCAATTATTCTGAAATAAAGTGTATTCGTTATCTGAAATCTAAAAATAATCTAATCATAGGTTGCTTATAGCACAAACAATCTTAAAACAACAATATTTAAATAAGGTCCAATGACCCAAGAATAAGTTTCATGTTAAAACATCTCAAAATTCATACTTGGTAATGTAAACATTCATAAATCGTCTTAAAATCTGGAAATTACTGCACAAGGCATAGAAATATGAATAAAGTCATGTAATTCAACTTGTAAATCATGAGAAATCTCATAATCTTGCAAATAATGATAATGGGTATAAACCCTAACTTGAATCTCACGGAAATCATATAAAATGCAGTAAATTTGTCTTTAAAATAAAGTTTTGTGCACAACGATGAAAGATTTACCCTTGTTCAAACCCCACATACCTTAATTTGATGATCTAGATGCTAGAACTTTAATCTTGGATCTTTATTGATGTTTTGGAGATGGCTTCTTGGAGTTCTTAAATTGGGGATTATCAATATTGATCGTCTTGGAGGATTAATGGAGGAATTCTGAGTTTCTTGGAGGGGTTGTATGATGAACTAGGATTTTGTTTTGAGGAGAAAGATGAATAAAGCATAAAGTGCTTTGAAATTTGATAGATCTTCTATTTTTGGATGGATTGAGGGTTGGGTAATTTACCAAAATTTTCCCTTTAACTTTTAAATGGAACTGGAAACTTATATTTTTCCCGATCTGGGTGGCCACCGCGACGCGCCACAATTACGGTGGCTCACTGGAAAAAGGACGAGTGGGAGTTGGGTTCTCTCCACAACGCGCCACCATCGCGGAGCCCCTAAGTTTTCCATTTCGACCACTAGCGTGACACGCTAGTATCGCGGAGTGACACTGGAAATTACCAAACGGGAAATTAGGCCTATTCACGATGCAACAAAATCTCGGAGTCTCACTGGAAATTGATAATTATGATTTTAAATTTATCCGCGATGCGCTAAGGACCCAAATCACGGTGTTTTACGACTGGAACTTAAAATAGCCACAAATTCTTACCCAGTTACCGGATTTAGGCGAATCTTATATCGTTAGAAATCTAATTAAATTTCCTACTCATAGAAAGTCCAAATCTAAAGAATTCCACATGAAATAAACATCACTCATTCTAGAAAATACTCTTTGATGTTCTCGGGACGTGTTTAAGCTAGGAAAAAAATTGTGGGGTATTACAAATCGAACCTCCCGTTCATATATTCATTTGGGAGGCTTGAACTTCCTGGTCATATAGACACCCTCATCGGCTAGTGTGGTTTCTAGTGTTAGTCCTTCTAACTCCACTTTCATGGCCCGACTACACATCATACTTTAAAGACTAATTTAAAATATTTATTACATATATGCACAACTATTAATCCAATTACTTGCCATAGGTATCCCATTGGTATCTTTATACCAACCCCCACTTGCAAGCGTACAACCTGCCTGAACCATTATTTACCTTGGGATTCGAACCCATTGTCTAAGAAAAGACATTAGTTCAATTCAACATGTAGGGAATCGAACCCAATTAGACAATAAACCACCAAGGTTACAGTTCAAATCAATTCATGGCCAACAAGGCCTTCATAAAACCATTTGCCAATTATCAACATTCATAGGATAATGCCTTAGTTCAAACATAATTCATATGTGACAAGATTCTTGTCATTGACATTTTCACAATCAGGTTAAGGCCATACCATTGTCAAATCATTATTCAAGCCAAAAATTATTAAGTCTAGGGTTAAAAATGACCCCATTCATTAAACCACAATTCCCATGCACCCACATATTCAAAACCATTATTAAAACATGTATAATCATAATTTGAAACATGAGAAAATAATATTAAACATTATGCATTCACAACCCTCAATCATGGCTTTCGAAACCAACATTAATGAACCATAACAGTGTTTAAAATACATGATTTATTTGTGAACTAAAAATGAAGGAAGTGTCACATGACTGAGTTAGGAAGAGTCACAGAGAGATTTTTATCCTTAAGCCCCTAGTTGATCACCTTGAAGAAACCCTAGTCCAATCTTCTAGAGAGGTTTTAGAGAGTGTTTAGAGAGTGTTTTGATCTTCTAAATTATCAAATGAGGGACCAAATAATGTTATAAGATGTGGGGTCTTAAGTTATTGGGGTGGGAATTTTCCAAAATATCCTCAGCTTAAAAGATGTAAAAAGAACGCAAGTGGGTATGATTGGACCCTTAAACTCATAACCACATCATACAAGTGGTACCCTCAAATCGTCAATTGATCAGAAAGTTGGACACCACATTCTTTCCAAAATACAACTTTGTTGCCTAACTCGTATCATCATCGTTAGACTAGCATCATCAAGTCGTACCCTAGGCAGCACATCAAAGGCTAGACACTAGACAACATATGATTGGGACCTATATTTCTCATAACTTAACCATCCGACTGGTATGCCAATATCACACTGACCAACATATGATTATAGTCCCTAGACCTATCACCACACCATACGAGTTATGGTGTGAGTCATATGATGATCATAAGGTTCAAGACTCAAAAAATTTTGCAAGGGCCAAAGTTTGGGGTATTTTATAAACCTTCTCGAGAACACTCTTCATGATTCCAAGCTATCCAAAAAAGATTCTACTCATCAATATGAGAATATTGATACCCATATTGCACCATTATGCTTCGGGTTCAAAAATTACCTCAAAAACCCCATGTGGGTACCACTTATAAAAATTGCATTTTCGAACTAACCCAATGTTCATGCAAGATCAAGGAATCATTATCCTCATAAATGGGTGAAAACTAAGCTAATTTGGGGCTAAAATCATGCCTTAAAGGTTTTAGGGTTTTGAACAATTAATCAAGAAATTTAACCACGAATTAAGAGAATTCTTACCTTAAATCGGGTGTTAATCATGAAAATAGATGTTACTTTAGCGTCACAAGCTCCTACAAGCTTCAATTTAAGTTAACACACTATTTTAGGGTATTTGTCTCTCAAGACATGAGTGAAAATGGGAAAAATCATGGACTGAGGGGTCCTTTTTCTACCAGTCTAGGCCTTCAGAAGTCGCTATTGTGACCTGCAGGTATGCTATAGCAGTATTTTATGGTATGCACAACTTGTCACAATTGCGATACCTATGTTTGATTGCACCACCATGATCGTGGCCCAAGTATGCGATCACGGCTGCATCAGTTGATGACTAAAAATTTTGAATCTTCCAAGTTTTGTCCAAGGCCTCGGGATCCATCCAGAGTCTCGTACATGCAAATAAACTATGTAACCACAACAAATTTAATGTTCCAGAAATGACGCACTTAAAATTTCCATTTGAGGTTGTTTCAGCCAAATATGGGTCCCATGCCTATATCTCATTTTTTAACTTTCTGACCAATAGTTCTAAATGAGCTCGGGTGCCTTGGAACCCAAACCAAAGACACCTAGCCTGAAATTGACATTTTGAAGCTGCTGGCACAATCAAAATTCTCATAAAAGATTATTTTTTGGATTCTTTGTTCAATGGCTAGTGCACAATCGCCTCACATCACTAACCAAAATGAGCACCAGATACTCTACAAAGGTCAACACTCGTCTGACTGGACTGGGACCTATCTAAGAACATGAGATGTATCAGGAATGTATCGCCGCAACATAAAGACATGGAAACTGGATGAACTATGACAAAATCTAGAGGTAAAGCTAAATTATAAGACACCTCACCCACTACGTAAAAATTCTCGAAAGGTCCAATATATCTAAGACTAAGCTTGCCCTTGCCCCCGAACCTCATCACTTCATAGGCGATACACGGAGGAATACAAAGTCACTAACTCCAAATCTCAAGGCATGAAACCTATAGTTTGCATAGGCCTTTTTCCTACTTTGAGTTGTTGTCAACCTATCCAGAATCACCTTTACTCTATCCAATGACTCTTGAAACAAATCCATAAGCCTAATATCAAAGGTCTCAAACTATCCAACCGGAGAATGACATCTCCTACCATACAAATCCTAAAAAGGCACCATATCAATACTCGAATGATAGCTATTGTTATAAGAAAACTCTGCCAAGGCTAAGTGCTACTGCCATTGGCCTCCAAAATCCATAACACAAGTTCGGAGCATGTACTTGTGAACCTGAATAGTTTGCTCGGAATGACCATTTGTATATAGATAAAAAGTTATACGAAGATCCTCCTGACTGCCCAACTCCTCCTAAAACTCTCTCCAGTCATATAGTAAACATAGAACCATAGTTTAAAATGATAGAAACAGGCACACCATGCAAAAGACTATATACCGAACATAAATCTGGACTAATCTCTCAATACTGAAGGATATCTTAATAGGAATAAAATGTGCTAACTTGGTCAAACGATCGACCCAAATACAATTAGATCGATGGGAAGTGCAAGGCAAACCACTAACAAAGTCCATGGTAATCCATTCCCATTTTTACTCGAGAATGGGTAACCGCTGAGTGAAATTACCAAGTCACTGATTCTCGACCTTTACCTATTGAGAATATAGGAAATGAGATACAAATTCTACCATATATCTCTTCATACTAGTCCACCAATAATGTTGTCTCAAATCTCTATACATCTTAGCTATGTCGAGATAAATATAATATCTAGAGCTGTGAGCCTTATGTATAATGAACCAAATTAAGCCATCAATCTGTGGAACAAAGATAAGACCATTGAATTTCAAAACACCTTCAAAATCTATGGTGACCCTTTTGGGATCACCACCTAACACCTGATCACAAAGGAAACAAAGCTTGCGATCCTCAAACAGACGATCTCGAATCTGCTCAAATAGCGAGGATCTCGCTTCCACACTAGACAAAATCCTCCTAGGATCTAAAATATCAAGGCAAACTATAAAGTTGGATAAGGACTAAATGTCACGTGCCAATGACCTTTGAGAAGCTAAAATACAAGCAAAGCTTCCCATACTTGCTGCCTTTAGACTCAAGGCATCCGCTACCATATTTTTCTTGCCCAGATGATACAAAATCAAAATATCATAATCCTTAAGCAACTCTATCCATCTATGCTGCCTAGCATTAACCTCTCTCTTGGTCGTAAGATGATGAAGACTGCGATAATAATGAAAATCTCACAATGCACACCATAAAGATAATGCCTTAAAATCATAAGCACGAAACTAATGCTTAAAACGCCATATCATGAGTGGGGTAGTTGCAATGATGGACCTTTAGCAGTCTAGGAGCATAAGCAATAACACGACTCTGCTGCATCAATACACAATCAAGATCAACACCAAAAGCATCATAAAAAATGGTGAATCTCTTACCCATAATAGGAAGAGCTAAAACAGGAGCTGAAGTGAGAAAATCCTTGAGCTTTCCAAAGCTCGACTCACACTCCTCTGACCATCAGATAGGCGTTGAAATAAGAGCAAAACCCTCATGAATCATCTATAATAAATGACTAAACTAATGAAGCTACGAACTTTAGTCGGTGATGTAGGTCTAATCTAAGCATAAATCGCCTTTATCTTAGATGGGTCCCCCGTAATACCATCCTTACACACCACACGTCTATGGAATGTCACTGACTCAAGCCAAAACTCACACTTGGAGAATTTGGCAAAAAGTACATGATCTCTCAAAGTCTGGAGTACAATCTTGAAGTGTTACACATGCTCGTCTCTACCCCTCAAATACACAAGGATGTCGTTGATGAACATAATAAAAAAGAAATCCAAGGACTAAATACTCAATTTATGAAATCCATGAACGTGGTTGGGGCATTAGTCAACCCAAATGACATCACTAAGAACTCATAATGACTATAAAGGGTCCTAAAAGCTCTTTTCGGGATGTACTCAACCTGAATCCTCAACTAATGGTAATCCAATCTCAACTCAATCTTAGAAAATAATGTCGTACCCTGAAGCTAGTCAAACAAATCATCAATGAGAGGCATAGGATAATGGTTTTTTGCTATCACCTTATTAAACTACCTATAATCAATACACATACGCATAGAACCATCTTTTTTCTTCAAAAACTATATAGGAGATCCCTAAGGTGACATATTTAGTCTAATAAAGCCTTTACCAAGAAGATCCTGAAGTTGACTAGTAAGGTGACATAAAAATAGGTCGGTTTCAAGGCTTGAGATTAATAGCAAATTCAATGTCAAGGAAAGAGGGAATACTAGGCAGGTCATTAGGTAACACATCAGGAAACTCATAAACAATATGAATATAGTCAAGCGAAGGACTCTCCACACTAGTATCATAAATATAAGCGAGAATAGACTTGCAACCTCTTGAAAGAAGCCTCATTCTATGATCATAAGAAATAATCCCCATCAACTTGTGGCTAACCAATCCCTGCCATATGACTAGGGGTACGTCAGGCATGGCTAAGGTAACAATGTTGGAGAAATAATCCATGAACGCATGATAGTGGGATGACCAGTCCATGCCTAGAGTCACATCAAAGTCCACCGTATCCAGAATAATAAGATCAGCATGAGTATTAACATTTCTAATATTCACAGCATAAGATCTAAAACCCAATCCAAAACTAAAGAATCACCAACGAGAGTAGATACACATACAAGGGCATAGATAATGGATCCTAAGATAACTTTAATTATGGAGCATAATAAGCAAAAACATAAGAATAAGTGGACCCAAATCAAACAAAGCAAGGGTAGACTTACGACACACCAAAATTATACCAGTAATAACAACATCTAAAGACTCAGCCTCAGTTCTAGTAAGTACTATATATAACTAACCACACCCTCCACCTGGCTAGGCCCATGACTAATCTCCTATTCTTCCTGTCAAAGAACCTCCTCGAGTACCCTAGAAACCACCCTTTCGACTCTAAGAACCACCTTTAGCTGAGGGATGAACTGCTCTAATAGGGAAAACACTCTGAGCTAAAGAAACAATCGCCACACAACTATGGCAATCTCATGAATAGTGACCAAGAGCTCCACAACTATAAATGACACCTGAGCTGAACCATAACCAGTAGATCCAACTAACCTAAAATAACCACTACATATCAAATGACCAGAAGATGCACCTTTTTAAAAATAACCACTGTCCTAACTAGGGCATCACTAGCACTAGACTGACTACCATAAGTAATTTGAACTACTACCTAAACAGGTTGACTAGGCTGACTCTGAGACTGATAGGATAGATGCAGAGAATATCTACCCTAAAAATGACTACCTCAAAATCAAGAAGTATACTGCTTCCTCATACGCTGCCCAGATGTCTAGGCCTCTTATCACTGACGACACTCCAAGATAGTACCTGTAATTACAACATTCAAAGTCTTAGCCTTAGGTATAGAAGGTACTGTATATAACTGACCACACCTAAGACTAGCTAGTCACCTGACCGACCTCTTATCCTACCTAGTTGAGAACCTCCTTAAGTACCTTGGAAACTACCTCTATGACTATGAGAACTACCTCTAGCTGAGGGATAAACATCTTTAATAGGGGGAACACTTTTAGCAGAACTAGAATTTGATGACCTAGATTAACCACCACAACTAGAATTTCCAAAAGATGAACCTCTCAAAGATTGACCACTGCCTTTACTAGGGCAATTACTAGTACTAGACTGACCTCTATTAGTAATCTGAAGTGCCACCTGAATAGGTTGACTAGTCTGGCTTTGAGACTGATAGGATAGATTTGGAGGATACTAACCCTGAGAGACACTATCTCCGGGTTTAGAACTATGATGGATCCTACTAAATATTTCTTAAAACTTAGTCCTCTTATTACATCCCCTATGATCCTCATGGTGTATCTCATCTATCATGCTAGAGTGATTTGAAACCTCAGAAAAGACCTACGCACAAATACTAAACTCTATGTAGCTATACGAATGGGAACTCTCAACCCTCTAACAAAGCAGTTAACTCTCTCATACTTAGTATTCATAATAGAAGATGCATGCCTGTCCAACTTATGCAAATGAGGCTCATACTCTACAAATGTCATGGAGCCCTACTCCAATCTAGAGAATCGATCCCTCAAGTAATCCCTAAGGTTGTAAGGGAGAAGTTCCAGTTGGTCTACTATTCATATAGTCTTCTCACCAATGTTGGAGAGCCAAATCCAACTAAAATATGGTGTAATCCATACCACGAGTCTCAACAAGGCCTAAATTATAGAGCCTAACTTCATAAGTAATCAAAAACTCATATACATTCTTACCTAGAGCACTAGAAAGCCTAAGCAGAGCTAATCTTAAGAATCTACCCAATATTTTTTGCTCCATCGAAAACATAGCAGGCTCAGTAACCACTGGCTGAGCAACTACTTGTGTAAGAGAAACCTCAATTATACTAGCTGCAACTACAGGCTGCGTCCCCACCCCAATACTACTCTGATCTATATACTATTCACCATTAGGCAACACACCACTAACTAAACCCAAAAGTTGAACCAATGCATCTCTAAGCACCAAAGAAGAGATAAACCCTAGTCGAGCCTGGGATAGTCCCTCGCCCACCACTGATTGGGTTAAAAGAACCTCTGGGTTAGGAGTAGGAATAGGTCCTAGGGAAGGAGGCCTATCCTATCCCCTAACTGAGGAAACATCACACAACTGTCAACGACCTCTAGGTCATTCACTAATAGAAGAAGGATGCTTAGGCTCGATCTTAAGACTTTCATCTCGTGTAGTGGTATCACGAGTCCTAGCTATCTATAAATGAGTTTAGTAAAGGAAATACTTCTATAAACAGCCTCAGACTCTTAGCACGATATAAGCAAAAAAAGTGAAGAACTCCTAAAAATATCCCATAGTATCCCAAAAATAAGAAACATATATCATTGTTATAATCTATAGGACTATACTAGACACTTGCTCTTGCAACAACAATACTGATAATACCTGGCTCTAATACCAATTTGTCAAGACCCAATTTACGAGTCGTAATGGCCCCTACTACATCCCGTTGATAGGTAATCCAAAACTATAACCCGAAGCTAATACAATGGGTTAATTCTTTAGGGAATGACCATCATAGGCAAAATTTAACAACACAATGAAAAATGTTCTAAATAGATAAAAATAGTCAATACAAGATACTAATCCCATGACCTAGTAGAGCCAGTACCAGAGAACCTAATGACAATACAATTCAAAGTCTAGAATCACCAATACACCAGTCTTAAAATAAAAGACTGAAAATAAAGATAGAGGAAAACAGGTGACTCAAATTCTAAGAGCTCACCCTATCTCTAGAAATCAATCACCATACGAATAATGATTCACAATAATAACTAGTACTCAGATCTATACCAAAAAGGTACAGAAGTTTAGTATGGGTATCAAAATAATGGGTACTCAATAGGAATCATCAGCTGACTGAGCTAAATCATGATATAAGTATGATAAAATGCAAGATAATATAACTAAGTCAAGGTACAAAAATAAACCTGAATCATCTCCAATATTGCTATACATAATAAGCGATTAAATCAAAATAACATTATAACATAAGGAATTAAAACATACCAATATCGATGTGCGTAATAAGTAAATAATTAAAAATAAGAACACATCATAAAGAATCACCACAAACAAACATTACTACAAAATTGGCTCCTATACGCCAATTGGTGCAGAAGAGTAAAGAACACATCACAGCCTCCCATACAGATGGAGATAAACTTAAGAGAAGAATAAATTAATAAACCAACATTATAGCTAATTTTTGTCATCATACAACCATCATTTCATAATTATCATCAACTGATCATTTACTGACATTTCACAATTCACCAATATTAGACAATGTACTCACATTCCATAATATTATCACCATTTAACAATCTTAGCATCAATATACACTTGTCACCATTTACTAGCTAACCATTTCTTATTACCGGTCCATTCATCATATAACCTTAAATCATCATTCAATAACTATTTACCACATAACCACTAATCACTATTCATTAGATAATCATCATTTCTCACTTAATATCATTTATTATCTAATCCATATTTACCAACTAATGCTTGATTGTAAACTAGTCCTTATTAGTCACTTAAACAACATCCATCGCTAATTGTTATTTTTCACTACTCCTAATTATCAGAATTATCACTATACCCCTTTATAAATATTTATCACTTTTGGGCTATAACCGACATCTCTAATATCAACAACATACCTAAATTTCATATAAAGAATATATAAGCATATAATTATCATACATAGGGCTGACCGAACTCAAATCAATAGATATACATATAGGCATATCAATATAATTATTCTCTAGCCTTGCCAGATATTAATACATTATAGTATCCTCTGGCCTTTTTGGGTATCATCATATCATCATAGTATACTCCGGCCTTTCCAGGTATCATCATATCATCATAATATTCTTCAGCCTTTCTGGGTCTCATCAATCATCATAATATCCCCTGACCTTATCGAGGATCAATATCATCATAGTGTCCTATAGACTTACTGGGTATTAATATACCATCATTATATACTCCAACCATTTTGGGTATTATCATATGATTACAATATCCACTAGGCTTATCAGGTATTATCATATCATCATAATATCCTTTGGTCTTATTGAGTATCAATATATATATATATATATAATCATAATCAGTGGAAAAATCAATAACATAAGAAATCATATAGTGAAGTATAATGATTTTAAACATAATTAATGGTATAACTTCCCAATTTAATCAATAATCACGACTTCAATCATAATTTATGGTATAATATCTAATATCATCACTAGGAATGTTTTATATCATAATTTCTAGCATAATTTCTTTGCATAGTCATAATCATAAGCAATATCATGAGTAATGACTCATTTGGAATTGTTAGTTGTGCTGTTCGCATTGAAAATCTAGTGTCACTATTTATATGAAGTGTATGTGGACAACTTTTCTAATCACAAAAGCCTGTTGTATGTGTTTACTTAGAAATAGCTTAACCTCATGCAAAGAAGATGGCTTGATCATTACCATTTAAGTAAAGATAATGTGGTTGCATATGCTCTTAGAAGGTTATCCACGGGGATTCTAGCTCATGTTGATAAGGAGAAGCGGGAGTTGGTGAAGGACACTCACTATTTGGCAAATATTGGCGTTTGTCTCTTAGAAATTAGGAATAGTAGTATATTCATTCAAAAAGTGAGGCGATCAGACCTTGGTGCTGAAATTAAGGAGAAATAAATGTTAAATCCAGTGCTGATAAGGATCAAGGGTAATGTTGGTGGGCAGAAGGTAATGGCCTTTGAGACTAGTGGTGATGGTACTTTACGATACCAAGAGAGATTATGCATTCCCAATATTGATAATTTATGAGAGAGGATCTTGGTTGAGGCACATGATACGCGCTATGTTATTCTTCCTGGTTTACAAAAATATATCATAACCTCAAGGAGATGTATTGGTGGAATAATATGAAAAGAGATATGGCTAATTTTATAGCCAAGTGTATGGTGTGTCAATAAGTGAAAGTTGAGCATATGAGGTATGAAGGTTTGTATCAAGAAGAGTTTCTAGAGTAGAAGTGGGAAGTAATCAACATGGATTTTGTTACCAGTCTTCCTTGGTCTCGGAATCAATTTGATTTGGTTTGGGTAATTATGGATAGGATGACAAAGTTTCTCAATTTTTGCCAGTGAGAACTAACTTCTCGACTGAGGATTATGCGAGGTTGTTTTTTCATGAGATTGTGAAGCTGTATGGGGTACCAGTTTCGATCATCTCTGATCATGGTACACAATTTACATCTTATTTTTGGCGATCATTTCAAAAAGGTTTAGGGACTAAGGTATGTCTTAGTACAACTTTCCACTCGCAGTTCGGATAGGCAAGTATAAAGGACTATTCTGATATTGAAAGATATGCTTCATGCTTGTTTGATTGACTATAGTGGTATTTGGGTTGAGTATTTACCTCTTATAGAGTTTTCCTATAATAATAGCTACCACTCTAGCATTAGGATGGCTCTATTTGAGGCCTGGTATGGTAGATGGTATAGGTCTCTTATTGGGTGGTTCGAGGTTGGTCAGCCAGACATGTTTGGCTTGATTTTGGTTCACCAAGTCATAAAGAAGGTGAAGGTTGTTAGGGATAGGCTTAAGGCTGCCCAGAGTCGCCAAAAGTCCTATACAGATATGAAACAATGAGAGTTAGAGTTTGAGGTTAAGGATAGAGTGTTCCAAAAGGTGTTTCCCATGAAAGGAGTGATGCAGTTTGGGAAGAAAGGGAAATTTAGTCTCTGATATGTTGGTCCATAATCGGTTTATAGAAGGGTTGGTGATGTTGGGCGTATTTATACCCCTAAGAACCATAATTTACCCATATTTTAGGCTAAGTTTGGAGGATAAAATATATAATTCCTGTACTTTTAGTCCATTTTCCTGTAAGTGAGATAACCTATGTGATTAGCATGTTTTCAGGTATTAATGATGAAGATTTCAGCACTTTGTGGACCTTTGGGCAGCAAAGGAAAACTTCACAGAAGAGGGAAGGCAGCTTTTGGAAGCTTGTGGACTGAATATGATGCATGGAGAACTTGTTCCGGGCAAAATCAATATTTTTAAATACTTAGGGATGCAACAGTAACTTAGTAGGACAAGGATGTTATAAAAACCTTATTTGCTGAATTTTTCAGCATTCATTCAATCATTATTCATTCGACACTTTAGTATTATTCAGTTTACAGATTCTGTAAGTCTTAGGACAGAGAAGCACGACTCTCTTGAGAAAAACGGCCAGAGGGAAAAACGCTGCTTGGATATTGACGTGAAAATCATCCCATCGCGAAGATTATTCTAGTTGTGGTATGATGATGATGTCTATTGTAATTCTCGATGCACTCATGAGTAGCTAAACTTCTCTGTTATGGTTATGGAAACCTTGTGAGATACTACCTATTACTATGAGTTTGTGAATTCTTGATGTGTATGCTACTTATATCATTATTCTCTTCGTTTTAATTTGATTCTCATGGTTGCAAACATAGAGAAAATGTCATTATAGCATTAACTTGTTCGAGAGAAAAGTTACATGTTTGGAAAAGAAAGTGTGACAAGGAAATAGGGCTCCAACCCCTGTTTACACGTTAATGCCTTAACCGGATTAACCTCTCGGAGAGTCTGTACCGTTAGTTATACACTTTAAGATCGAGAGAGTTAAAGTAAAATAATCCTTGATGGTTGAGAAACACTAGGTTTTACCATTAGAATACGAATCTCTATAAGTGCATGCATGTCTAAATTCTGCAGTCCTCATAGTTAATACATACGTAGAACTCATAAGGTGGACATAACCCTAACTTATTAATCTCTATGATTATATCTTACTAAATACATCGTCTCATTCGTTATTTTGATAACATTATTTCACGCATAAATCAATCCCCCCTTTTCCGTAGAATTTTCGACCAACAGTCTACTAATAATTGTAACACTTAGTGACCAAGTATTCCCTGTGGGATTCGACACCCAACCCAGTTGGGTTCTATATTTGACAGCGACCGCTTACACTCTTACGAGAGCTGTAGTTTGGGCGTTATCAAATTTTGGCGCCGTTGCCGGGGAATACGGTTGTCAACTAAGTTTGTGATAATTACTAGACCCTTTGGTCAAAGATACTTGAATTTTACTTTTTGTTTGTTGTTTTTGTTTTATTCAGGTTCGGTTGAGTGCATGCAAAATACTCGACGCTCTGGTCAACCATTATTACCTATAAATCCTGAACCTCAACTTATTGGCAGAATGGATGCACAACGAGACATAGAAAGAAGGGTTGCTCAACAGGAGCAATCTAGATTAGCTGCATTGGCAGCTGCTCAAGTGCACAAACAGAACATTGATAACCCAGGTTATGCAACAAATCCTGATGATAAGGACCTGGGTGATGATGAGTTACTGAATCCTAGGCGTACTGATGAGGTGGCGGCACCTATGCATAGGAGAGATCGTCAAGCTAGAATGAGACCTGACCGCCGAGCTGTGCAAGTTCCTTTTGATGATGATGATGATGATCTGGATGGAGCTGGAGCCACAGGGGCTATTATTCCTCTGCCCTTGGCACCCGAAGCCAAGTTCAATATCACTAGCACTATGATTCAGCTGTTGCAGCTCAAGGGGTTATTTGGTGGACTTGCTGGCGATGATTCGAATATGCATCTGATCAACTTTATCTCTACATGCAAGTCATTTGATAATCCAGGAGTTGGATAGAATGTAATTAAACTGCACTTATTTCCATTGTCTCTATCTGGAGAGGCAACTCTATGGTTGAATGGGCTAACTCCTGATTCTATTACTAATTGGAGGAAATTGAAAGATGCTTTCCTATAAAGATTCTTTCTGCCATCCAAGAGAGCCCAATTGAGAGATGAGTTAAGCAATTTTCGACAGCTTCCAACTAAAGCTCTCCATGAAACATGAGAGAGGTTCAAGAAGAAACTTATGCGGTGCCCAAATAATCAGATGACTAATATCCATTTGATGGAAATATTATATAGGGCTTTGAACTCGGTGACTAAGCCACTGGTTGATAATGCTGCAGGTGGGTCATTCATGGACCTTACTTTTATTGAGGCAAGGGATATGGTAGATCATATGACAAAGCAGAGTAGAGCTTGGCATACCAGGAATTCTGAGGTAGCAAGCTCTACTTTATGTATTGGCATTACTGCAGAACAGAGGCGAAAACAAGAGTAACGTGACCAGGATATGGCTCACATGAAAACGCAGATGGATCTTCTTACCAAGCATTTATTATCAGGGAAGACCGAAAAGGTTAAGGCCATTGTTTCACAGGGAAGAGATGAATCCGACTCTGAGGAGGAAGCGAACTACTTGGATAATTAGGGGGTTTTCGAGGCAATGCCCAAGGAAACCAAGGTCGGAACTATTATGATAAATCAGGATACAAGGACCGTGATCAAGGTAGTTGGAAGAATAACACTGACAGGAGTGGTTTGTATGTTCCTCCTAGAAATCGTGAGGCTGTGGCATCTGGCTCTAAAAAGATGTCCATGAAAGATATGATGGCTAAGCTATTGAAAGGAGTAGAGGCAACCAATACGGGAGTAAATGAGGTAAAGAATGATTTGTCATCAAAAAATCAATTGGTTGACTCGCATTCCACTTCAATAAAATAGCTAGAACAACAATTGAGTCAACTTTCAGCGGAATTCAATCAAAGAAAGGCTGGCACTTTACCTAGTGACACTGTGCAAAATCCAAGGAACGACAGATCATGTATGGCTATTACTACCAGGAGTGGTAAGGTGTTGGAGAATTCATCCAAGGGCAAGCAGGTGGTTGGTGATATAGCAGATAATGTTATTAATGCAGAATGTGAAGATGCCGAAGAAGCTGAAGAGAGTGTTCATGACGTCACCCCTAGACGTCTGCAGCATAAAAAGATTGATAATCTGAAGCAAGATAAAAAGGAAGTGGTGGAGAAAACTATTCCTCTTACATCACCATCTTTTCCTCAGAGACTGAAGAAGAAAGTTGATGATACCAGGTTCAGTAAATTTATGACTATGTTGAAGCAGCTGACTATTAATGTTCCTTTGGTAGGGGCACTGGAACAAATGCCTGGGTACGCGAAATTCATGAAGGGCCTTTTGACAAAGAAGCGGGCAGTAAGTTATGAGTTGGCAGATAATGTTCATCATTGCAGTGCAATCGCTACAAGATCGTTAGTTTAGAAAAAGGCAGATCCTGGTGCTTTCACTATTCCTTAGACTGTTAGATCCTTGGATTTTGCCAAGGCATTATGTGATTTGGGGGCTAGCATCAATTTGATGCCGCTATCCGTTTATAGGAAGTTGGGGTTGGGTGATCCTACACCAACCAATATGCGGCTTGTGATGGTAGATAGGTCGGTAAAATGGCCTGTTGGTATCTTATATGATGTACTGGTGAAGGTTTCTACATCCATTTTTCCTGCGAACTTTGTTATTTTTGATTGCGAGGTAGATTCGGAAGTTCCCATAATCTTGGGACGTCCCTTCCTTGCAACAGGAAGTGTGCTTATTGATTTAAGAGCTAATAAGCTTTTATTTTGGCTGAATGACGAAGTGGTCCGTCTTGATGTATGCAAATTGATGAAGCAGCCTAGAGATATGAATGTTTTCTCTGTAGCTAATGTTTATTATGAGGATCAGAAAGAAGTATCTTTAGAGAAGCAGCTTACTGTTGAGCCATTGTCTGTTGTCCTTTTGAAATGTGAGCATGAGGATGTTGAAGAATATGAAGAAACCGTCTGTGCTCTAACAGGAATAGGGTCCTATTCTTATGCCCCTAATATGCTGGACCTTGATCTTAAGAATCGACCTTCACCAGCAGCAAAACCATCCATTGAAGAGTCACCAGTACTAGAATTGAAAGAGCTCCCAAGTCACCTGAAGTATGCATTTTTGGGAAGTGGTGATACACTTCCAGTTATTGTTGCGGCTGATTTAGGTGAACAACATGTAGAGGCTCTTATCTCTACTCTGAAGAGGTACAAGAGAGCTATTGGTTGGACTATTGATGATATAATTGGTATCCCTCCTGGGATATGGATGCACAAGATTCATCTCGATGAAGATTGTGTACCTACAATTAAGCATCAGCGTCGTCTGAATCCATTCAGAAAACGATGCACCATATATCTCGATAAAGTCTAAGTAATTGAGATAACTATGTCATGCCGCGATAATAAATCAAGTGCTACATGGGAGGCAACCCATCGTTTTTAATCATTTTGTTTTCCTAGGATGTTGTTTTTGTTAAATAAAAATTTAAAAAGAAGAGTCGCTCCACGACCAAAACTAAGGTACTTGGTGGGAGGCAACCCATTCTTCTAATCGTTTTTGTTGTTTTTGAGTAAGTGTAGGTGCAAGACGTATAAAGGAGGAGATTTATCCCAAATGTTGATTTGAAAGAAAGCCATGTTAAAGGTGGTAAGTTAGGAATGAAGGAACAAAGGCTATCGGTTAGGCATTGCCTATGCTAATCTAGGCAATGGACAAGGCAATGCCTATGAGAATCTAGGCGACGAACAACGCAAGGCCTATGTCATTGCCTATGCTCACTGCCTCAACTAGGCAATGGACAAGGCAAGTCCAATACAAATCTAGGCAATGAACAAGGCAAGGCCTATGTAAATCTAGGCAATGACATAGGCGCCGCCTATGCAAATCTAGGCAAAGCTAAAGGCGCCGCCTATGCCATTGCCTATGCTCACTGTTTCAACAAGGAAATAGCATAGGCGCTACCTATGCTCAACTAGGCGATATCATAGGCGCCGCCTATGCCCAACTAGGCAAAGTAAAAGGCGCCGCCTATGCTAAGCATAGGCAAAGCATTAGGCGCCGCCTACTTATTATTTTTGTCTCCTAACCCAATTTTTCATGGATCAAAACCGACCCAAGCCTTGGTCTATAAATAGAACTTCAAACTTAAAACAAAATCCCATTGTTGGCTCAAGATAGGCGCCGCCCAACCTTTCAATTCCTCTCAAAAAATTTTCTTTTTGCTCATCTAGTCTTGCAAGTTCATCTTCCGAATGTATCACCAAGTAAGTTATTCTTTTATATTCCGTAGTTGTTGAAATGCTACGTTCATAATGATTTGTTAGATCTTGAAGTGGTGTTGGTGATTTGAATGTGGTTGGTTTGTTATGATACATCTAGTTGAGTGAAAGAATACGTGTGGGTGTTCTTGACTTTGTTCCGACTTGTATTTGATTGTTATACACTGTCATAGTTTTATGTAGTCGAAATTGTGAAGTTAATACATAATCTTGTAAGTTGTAAGCTTGAATGTTTGAATGACTCGTTCCTTGAGATACCGATTATGATTGACCACAAGGATAAGATGGCGTGATTATGCCTATGCAATAACTTGTTTCTATTTGTGGTACGATCCTTATGTGGTAGTCTTGTTCAAAAAGTGTATTCTTCCAAACATGAGAGTATAGACAACATTACATGAAATAGAATTGTAAAGGATAGTTAAGATGACATGAACGTATGACTACTGAACATGTTGTTGGAACATATCGCCTAAATGTATGTCGATGAAGTCTGAGTAATCGACATCATTCACTTAAGTAGTCTGTGCCAACAAATTAAGTGTGGGGTGGTACCACTACTATTTGTTTTCCGATTGAATCTACCGAGATAAAGCTAACATGACTCTATTTTAAATCTCAGGTAGAATGGCCCCAAAAGGACGACAAGGAAAATAAAAAGTGTCCACCTCACAGAAAGGTCAGAAAAGGGAAAGAAAAGATCAAGCTGAATCCTTCTCTCTACAAATACCTCAACGCACTTTCGGAATAAAATGGGTCCTAGAGGAGGAAGGAAAGGAGTGGTACAAGAACAACAAAGTGAAAAAATATGTTCACGTGGATTTGATGCAGAAGGAGAGTTTAACAAAGTGAGAACCACGCATTTTGGCTAAAATCATGGTGCTAAATCTTCATTTCATTTTCCGAGATATGGGGGAATACATTCTTGATCTAACACGTGAGTTCTATGCCAATTGGTCCCCAAAAGACTACCGGAAGTGAAGTGAAGATTCGGGGCCAAGTCTTGCAACTAAATGCGGAGTTCTTCAATGCGTTTCTGGGTCTTCCATCTGTGGATCCATCATCGCTCAAGGATCTTTATCACAGACCTCCCTACAGGGCAATCAAACACACACTATGCGGAACAATGTCAATGGGATGGTGGATTCGTCACAAGGATACCGTTGGCACAATACCTTCTCGTATGCTTCCTTGAACAGAGAAGCTTGGATATGGTTGAGGATAGTCAACTCTTGCATGATTCCTGGGACACGGTACACAAAGATCACACGTGATAGAGTATGCTTGGTGTATGCTCTGATGACTAATATTCCCATCAACATTGGTGCGGTGATACGATCGTCAATGCGTAAGGCTAGGCTGTACAAGAGGTCCTATTTCAGCTTTGGCAATTTGTTGACTGCGATCTTGAGGAAGGAGCACATTGAAGAGGAACCTTCAGATCATAAGCTTCCACAAAACCCGAAGAAGGTTGATCTTATGAAGGTTAAAGATCCTGAAACTGGGCATGGCATCAACCTGACCACTGCAGAAAGACATGCTCGCGATGAAAGCTTCTTTCGCCATTTATATGGCATGATGAGGTTTACCATGATGTGTGGGGGACATGTTCCAACTGATGCAGAGCTCCAGCAGTTGGATTATGACCACCCGATGAATGAGCATGCATGGGCTATGTGTGGAGTAGGTGTACATTTTGAGGAACCTCTCGATAATGACATGTCGACTGACGATGATCGCCGATGGCCAGACTCATACGTGGAAGACAACTCTGATGACGACGACTCTGATGATGATTCCGATGCAGGGGGTATGACTCCAGACATAGAGGAGGAGTCCGACTAATCAGGTTTTTCTTATTTATTTTCCACTGAGGGCAGTGTGTCCCGTCTAAGTGTGGGGTGCTGGTATTTGTATGCTGTACTGTACTTCTTTGCCTACATTTATTCTTATTTGTAGTTAAATTTTTAGATTTTTAGATTTTTTTTTAGATTTTGCATGAGATTGTTCTGATAGACGACATGGTATTATAACAAGAGTTTGCGCTAAATCATTGCTATTGAGACATTTAGGCTCTAAGTGTGACTCCCTGTGTGATATTTATGTGGTTTAATTCATTCATCTGTTGGGTCAAGAGTCTATACTGCTCCCAATAAAGTTGACCATGTGCTTTGTGTGTGTGAGGTTATAGTATATTCTGTGTTGTAACTGATGCTAGAACTTGCCTGGTGTGTGTGTAAAGCGAAATAAAGAGTGTGAGTTTAGGAGATGATTTAGGTATTTCTTTGGCAGCCTGTAATTGTTTACCTTCTTTTTACCTACCTGTGTACATTATCCTAGTTAACCCCCTTTGAGCCTTTAGCTATTTTCTTTGACAACCTTGTATGTATCCTAATCCATTTTTTTTCAAGACCATAATTTGATCCAAATTCCTAAGCGCTTTAAATTGTAGAGTCTTGTGACAAAATAAGAGGAAATTGGGTGAGAGTGATGCCTCAGAGTGTATTGGTACTTGAAATTGCTGTGAAAAAAAGTGGCTATCATAGAGGTGTTTTCTAAAAAAAAAAAAAATTAATAAATAAATAAACCAAATAAAAAAATTGAAAAAAAATAGAAATAAAAAAATAAAAAGATAGTTGTGTTTATAATTGAATAACAAAATAGGTGAAAAGGGGTGGTAGATGAAAGAAAAGTAGAGGGGTTGTTTAAAAAGGAGTGTTAATGACATAACGTAGTGTATTAAAGCGCTTAGGGAACATAGTCACTATTTCTGGCCAAAATAGACCTACCTGTCCCTTAGCCTACATTATAATCTGTTAAGACCTATTTGATCCTAAGCTTAGCATTCTGATATTAGTAGAGCATTACACTAAGGGCAAGCCTATGGTCATCAGTTGCAACATATGAATTCTTTGTGAGAATGAGATCAAGGAGAATCTTATACCCATGTTTCGAAAAATGCAAAACTGTGAGTGATTATGGGTGATATCTTGTGTGAGACACACATGGTTGATGATTGTTGGGTAGTTTTGTATGATTCTTTGTGCCTTAACTTGTGGATACGAATTAGCCATCATCACGAGTCTATGTTGGAGGTTGAATTGTTTCTAGTAGTGATCAAGAAAACTACTCTTTGTTAATAATTGCCGTGCATGTCTTGTTGAACATTTTATGTTACTGCTGTGAAATTCTAGTTAGATGTTTGCATGGACGTAATATTTTGTTCGAGGATGAACAAATCTTTAAGTGTGGGGTGGTGATGTTGGGCGTATTTATACCCCTAAGAACCATAATTTACCCATATTTTAGGCTAAGTTTGGAGGATAAAATATATAATTCCTGCACTTTTAGTCCATTTTCCTGTAAGTGAGCTAACCTATGTGATTAGCATGTTTTCAGGTATTAATGATGAAGATTTCAGCACTTTGTGGACCTTTGGGCAGCAAAGGAAAACTTCACAGAAGAGGGAAGGCAGCTTTTGGAAGCTTGTGGACTGAATGTGATGCATGGAGAACTTGTTCCGGGCAAAATCAGTATTTTTAAATACTTAGGGATGCACCAGTAACTTAGTAGGACAAGGATGTTATAAAAACCTTATTTGCTGAATTTTTGAGCATTCATTCAATCATTATTCATTCGACACTTTAGTATTATTCAGTTTACAGATTCTGTAAGTCTTAGGACTGAGAAGCACGACTCTCTTGAGAAAAACGAACAGAGAGAAAAACGCTACTTGGCTATTGACGTGAAAATCATCCCATCGCGAAGATTATTCTAGTTGTGGTATGATGATAATGTCTATTGTGATTCTCGTTGCACTCATGAGTATCTAAACTTCTCTATTAGGGTTATGGAAACCTTGTGAGATACTACCTATTACTATGAGTTTGTGAATTCTTGATGTGTATGCTACTTATATCATTACTCTCTTCGTTTTAATTTAATTCTCATGGTTGCAAACATAGAGAACATGCCATTTTAGCATTAACTTATTCGAGAGAAAAGTTACATGTTTGGAAAAGAGAGTGTGACAAGGAAATAGGGCTACCAACCCCTGTTTACACGTTAATGCCTTAACCGGATTAACCTCTTGGAGAGTCTGTACCGTTAGTTATACACTTTAAGCTCGAGAGAGTTAAAGTAAAATAATCCTTGATGGTTGAGAAACACTAGGGTTTACCATTAGAATATGAATCTCTATAAGTGCATGCATGTCTAAATTCCGCATTCCTCATAGTTAATAGATACGTAGAACTCATAAGGTGGACATAACCCTAACTTATTATTCTCTGTGATTAAATCTTACTAAATACATCGTGTCATTTGTTATTTTGTTAACATTATTTCACGAATAAATCAATCCCCCCTTTTCCGTAGAATTTTTGACCAATAGACTACTAATAATTGCAACACTTAGTGACCAAGTATTCCCTGTGAGATTCGACACCCAACCCAGTTGGGTTCTATATTTGACAACGACCGCTTACACTCTTACGAGAGCTGTAGTTTGGGCATTATCAGGTGGTAATGTTCCATATGAGTTAGAGTTGCCTTCTATTTTGAACTCCATTCACCCGATATTCTATGTTTCTATACCGAGGAAGTGTATGGGTGATCCGTCTCAAATCGTGCCTATCAAGGATATTGGTATTTCAGATTCTTTATCTTAAGATGAGGTCCAAATTGAGATATTAGATCAGCAGGTTCATTAGTTCTGGACCAAGGATGTAGCTTTGGTTAAGGTTCTATGGAGGATCCACAAGGTTGAAGAAGCTACTCTGGAAGTGGAAGAGGACATGTAGTCCAAGTATCCGTTCCTGATTCTGCTCTGAAAATTTATGTGAAAGGTATGTGTTCTCCATCATAATTTTTTTTCAAACTTTGTTAAAGGAAAGATTGACTTCCTTGAATCTTTGCTTTCAAACTTTGTTAAAGTTTAGAGTAGGGGTGTTTGGGGTTTAAATCATGCTAGTCATGCCTTGTTCCATCATTCGAGGATGAATGATCCAAGTGGGGGAAAATTGAAACACCCTGAGTATGATTGTTAGAAATTTCCTAAGTTTTGAACTCTCTGGGCATCATATGACTCAGGTTTACTAGTCGTATGATGTGGGTAAAGTTTAGGGGGTTTTGTTCGTATTCTAAGTAGTGTGTTCTTGATCATGTACTGTCCTAGGTACGACTATATTCCATACGAGTTTTATGGAGATGGTATAAGTGGTATAGTCCAATTCATATGTTGTCTAGTGTCCAACCCCTTTAATTCTATCTAAGATACGATTTGAGAATACTGGTCGTATGGTATGGGTAGACATAGTCAAGGGAAGTCATATGGTGGACAGTGTGTTATGGCTAATATTTTATCTAGACTATGAGTTGAGGGTACTACTATGTTGTATGTATGAGTTAAGGGGGTATTCGTACCCTCCTATGGTGATTTTTACAATTTAAGTTGTGGGTATTCTGGATATTTCCTCTCTTAACCTCTTTTGACTCCATGACTTAAAAATACTATTGGTACTTTATTTACCCTATTATTCTAAATTAAAAACACTTTAAATAGTTTCAAATCTCTCTCAGTATTTTGGTTCAAGAAAGGGCTAGGGTTTACTTAAGGTGATTCAATTAGGGGATTTCATGAGTAAATCTCTCTGTCTTCTTTGGTATCTAAGGTATGTTACTCCTCCTCATTGTTATTTCAAACTAAAAGCATGTTTTACTTAATGGTTTTCATGGTATAATTGTGATATTAGTTTAGGTTTTGAAATATGTGTTGGGGGTTTTGGTTGTTCTTAGTTGGATAATGATTTCCTATGTTTTACTTATGTTTTTTCATGTTATAATATTGGTTTGAACGTGTGGTTGCATGGGAATGGTTAATTTGTTCTTGATGTTGGTCTTGGGAAACTATATTCCCTGTTTTCAAAATACCTATGAGAATGGTTTTGCATATAGTTTGACTTTTATTAAAACTATTACATTACATAATATGGTAATGGAACCTAAATTGGTTTTAAATAATTTGGTAAGGCCTTGGTGGTTAGGGTTTTTGTAAATTGGAAATCATGTAGGGTACATGGGAATCCCCTAATTGTTAGCTAATGATATAGCATGTAAGCTATTTTTGGTATGATGATACAACTTCATAAAGCTTGGTTAATAAATTCTGTAATTGGTGGTTAGTTATGTGCTAATGGTTATAATTTGGAAATAATGGTGGGTTGTGATAGCTTATTTTGAAGGTGTGAGTCCAAAGGATGGATACTAGAAATGCATGCTTATCGACATGAGGGTTGGTCATGGTGATCATATACTTGTGGGGACGTGGAAATCCCCTAAGTTATACTTGTATATATGTATCATGGAGGATGAAGGGCACACAGGAATCCTCGACCCCTATGATATCTCCAGTTCGTATGGCTACAGACACTGGGTCCCATTCAGGGGGTAACACTGGACCTATATAGTCCGTGGGTAGTTTTAGGATGGTCAAGCTACACATCCTAGATTAAGGTTTTAAATACATGCTAAACCCGATTCCCTTGCCTGGCATAGATTATATATATGTATATGTATGAATGTAATTGTACATAGTTATTTACTTGGTTTTAAATGTTGGTATTATTTTATCCTTACTCCTGAGTACATGCTAGCATTCACTGATGTTCTGTCTTTTGATGGAATATTTTAGGCCTTTTTCTTAGGATAATTGTATGTTTTCAAGTAACTACTATTGTATTTAACAGTGTACTTTAGTGCTTTCAGGATAAAAACTGTGTGAAGGATGACTTGGATTAAACTGGGCAAAGCAAAGAAAAAATGATCATCGACGGTTCAGTCGATGAACCGTTGACCTTGCGACGAACCATCAGCTTGACGGTCACCCAAAAATAGAAGACAATGACTTTGGATATCCTGCGACGATCCAGGCGATGAACCATCGGCCTTAACCATCGCCAAGAAATGGAATCAGGAAACACTATAAGTCAGGCAACGGTCCAGGCGATAGACCGTCGACCCCTTGACGAACCATCTCCCTACCCGTCGATCAGAAATAGAAAATGGAAGCACTAGAATTCCAGCAATGGACTATGCGATAGACCGTCGGCCTTTCGACCACCTGTCGACCATGAAGAAGAAATTCCAAGTTTGAAATTTAAAACCCCAGTTTTGGTCTCATATAAATACCAAGTATTAGGGTTTATTCAAGATCTTTTGCCATTAGTTTCATACTTTCTCCTCTAGTGAGAGCTTTGTAACACTTTTTCATTGGGATTTGAATCTAGAGATTGGGATCTAATTATTAGTTTTTATTTTATATTTTTCATTGAAGATGAGAAGAACAATATTGTGACTTTTGTAAGTACCCTACTGAAGCTATTTATTAACATCAATATATCTTTGATTTCTTATATGGATATGAGTAGCTAACTCGCATAACTAGGGTTATGGGAGCCTTGATGTAGAGAACTGTTTGGGATTGTTAATCGGTTTGATTTCTAACATTTATCAAAATTGCATGAACCCTTCTTCGTTATAATGACATATCTTGGTTGCAAACTTGATAAGTGAGCCCATGAACACCACTTGTCTGACAAGAAAGTGGATGTTGGGAAAATAAGTAATTCACATGAAATTCAAAGGTTTACCCTTTGGGTTAATGGATTTATGCCTTAACAGGATTAACCCTCATGACAGTATTATTGAATAATGCATGAATCCTTTTAGTTAAAGAGAATTAAAGGGTGAAACACCAATTAGGTTGAGAAACACGTGGGTAATTCTTAGAATTCAATAATTCTTGCAATTGAATACATACGCTAGAATCCGAGCACAAATTCACAACCCTAATTGTTTGAACATCTTGGTGAGCATAAATGTAGTTAATTCATTCTCATTAGCTGGAACTATGTGCAATACAAATACGAAAGAACATTGTTAACATATCAAAACCCCCTTTATTCTGAAACCTTCGATCAAGAGTCTGCTAACAACCTCATTACTTAGTGAACACAGTATTCCTTGTGGGATTCAATATCCAACCTAGTTGGGTTCTATATTTGACAAAGTCCACTTACACTTTCATAAGAAAGTTGTAATTTGGGCATATCAAATTTTGGCGCCATTGTCGGGGAATACGGTTGTCAATTAAGTTTTTGTTTGTTACTTGACCTTTGGTTAAAGTATCCCAAAATTTTACTTTTTATTTGTTGTTTTTGTTTTGTGCAGGGTGATCATCTTGTATGCCAAGTACTCAGAGATCAGGTGAACCTTTATCACCTATTCACCCAAAACCTCAACTTATTGGCAGAATGGATGGTCATCAGGACCAAGAAAGAGTAGCTGCTCAGCAGGAAGCAGCTAGACTACTAGGCTAGCCACCTTAGCAGCTGCACAAGTGAACCAGCATAATGCAGATAATGCAGGCCGACAACAAAACCCAGATGATGAGGATCTGGATGATGATGATTTATTAGCTCTAGTCAATCTGAGGCATGCAAATAATTTGCCTGCACCGGCAAATAGGAATATCAATAGAACTCGCCCTGCTAGAGCGAGACCAAAATGCCAAACTACCTAATTTAATCCAGGGGATGATGATGATGAATTAGATGGAGCCGGTGTAACAAGGGCTATTATTCTTTCACCCTTAGCACCCAAATCCAAGTTTAATATTACAAGCACTATGATCCAGCTATTACATCTCAAAGGATTATTTGGTGGACTTTTGGGTGACGACCTGAATATCAATTTGGTTAATTTTATCTCAATATGCAAGTCATTTGAAAACCCAAAGGTTGGATAAAATGCTATTTGATTGCGGATATTTTTGTTGTCTCTATCTGGAGAGGCAACTTTATGGTTGAATGGGCTAACTCCCAACTCTATTACTAATTGGAGGCAACTGAAAGATACTTTCCTAGAAAGATTCTTTTTGCCATCCAAGAGGGCACAGTTGAGAGGCAAAATAAGCAATTTTAGACAGATTTTAACTGAACCTCTCTACGAGACTTGAGAGAGGTTCAAGAAGAATCTTACGCAGTGCCCATATTATCAGATGACCAATGCCCACTTGATGGAGCTATTATATTAGGCCTTGAACTCTGTGACTAAGACAGTGGTGGAAAATGCGAAAGGTGGGTCATTCATGGACCTCACCTTCCCTGAAGCAACTGACATGCTTGATCGTATGACAAAACAAAGTAGAGCTTGTCATACCAGGGATTCTAAGGTAGCAAGCTCTACTGTATCTATAGGCATGACTGCAGAATAGAGGAAAAGAGAAGAAGAGTGTGACCAGGACATGGCTCACATGAAGACACAGATGAATCTTCTCGCCAAGAATTTGTCATCGAGAAAGACAAAGAAGGTTAAAGCTATAGCATCATAGGGAAGGGATGACTCTGATTCTGAGGAGGAAGCCAATTACTTGAAAAATCAGGAGGGTTTCCGAAGTAGTGGCCGAGGAAACCAAGGTCAGAACTACTATGATAAATCTAGATATAAGGATTGTGATTGATGTGTGAGCAATGCTAACACCTTTAAGGCCTTTAACCTTGAATAATTGCGAGGTATTAAGCAACTTTTATCATTTTTTGATGTGTTTATGTTGATTTTATAGTATAAGCTGAAGGAGTAGAGAACCAACAAGAATGGAGGCAAAGAACATGAAAATTGGAGAAAGCTAAAGAGAAATATGGCTAACGACATCTATGATAAGTCATCAGACCCATGACAGGCTATCACAGTTGTCGTCAAACATAATCAGAGAGTTGGCATAAATTGAAACTATGATAAAATCTGGTGATAAGACGTCAAAAGTGTAATAAGCCCTCAGGGATATTGTCAGCCTTAACCAGAGAATGAGATTTGCTGTAACATTATGATGGCATATCGTGATAAAATACCAGAGTTGTGATAAGGCATCAGGATCACCGTCAACCTTAGGCAAAAATTCTCAAAATAGAAAAGGCGCAGACGACATCCATGAAGTTTCGTCAGACTCTTGATTAGACGTCATTGTTGCAGTCATCCTGAGACAGTAAAAGTGAAACTTAAAGAGAATCTGACGATGTCCGTGATAGGCCATCAAACTCTTGATAGGCCATCACGAGCGCCGTCATCTATTTCGAAGAAATTCTGAACTTTAATTTTTTTTCCTTATTTAGGGTTAATCATTTAAAGCCTTGTTTTAGGTTTTTTATTATTCATTCAATCATTATCAATTGATATATCCCATAAGCTAGAAGATACAATTTTTATCTCTCTCTCTCTCTAAGACCAATATTTTGGAGTTTTGTCTTGTTATTCGATTCAAAGTATACTTTTGATTTTCTTCATCATTGTAAGTTAATCCTTTCAATTATGAATTCAATTTGCATACTAGTTTTTTGCATCATGATTGGCTAACCTCCTGTAACATAGATCATGGGATCTAGGGTTAGGTCATGATAAGGTGTTAAATACTCAAGCTTTAATAGGTGTTAGACTTTTTTGGTAATTCTGAGATTATAATTTACATCTGTTGGTTGCAAATAGTAGGCTTACCTACTTTGGTTTGCTTGAGAAATAAATCATAAATAGTAAGAAGTAAATCATCAATAGGGACTCGAAAAGGATTCGTTTAATAATCAGCGTTGTAACAAGGTTGATTAACCTGAGGTAAAATCTAGACAGTGCATAGCGATTCCCTAAGTCCAAGAAGATTAGGAAATTAGACGCTTGAATAGGTCGAGAGACACTTGATCATATTATCGATAAAGATAGCTTATGATCCTAACCACCGTGAGAGTCTTGAGTAAATTTTAGCATCTGTAATGTACCGTAAGCCCTAGTGAACATAATCCTGGTTATTTCATAAAATCTTGGTTACAAACATCAAATTCAAAGTGACAATCAATTATCTGCAAAACTCAAACCCTATATTAGGAAACAATAAACTACCAGTGAATTAAATTATAAAAAACTTGAGTTCACACCTTATTCCCTATAGGATTCGACCCCAACCTAGATGGGTTTTACATTGACAACGATCTCTTACACCCCGTTCAAGAGTGTAATTTAAGCGTTATCAAAAATGGTGCCATTGTCGGGGAGTACAGCTGTAAACTAAAAGTTTGCATGCGCTAATTTACTATTAGTTATGTTTTTTAGATTTATGTTTGTTTGTTGTTTTTGTTTATTTGCAGGATCAATAGTGTACGCCAAGCACAGCTCAATGCGAAACTTTAATGCATAGCAAGGAATGGAAAAACAGCCATAACAGTATGAGTTTGATGATGACAATGATGGTATAGACGGAGCAGGTGCAACAGGTGCTATCATTCCTTCACCATTGGCACCAGGTGCAACATTCAGCATAACAAGTACTATGATCCAACTCCTGAATCTGAAGGGGTTGTTTGGAGGCTTACCTGGTGATGACCCGAACATGCATTTGGTGAAATTCATCACCATTTTCAAATCTTTTGATAATCCGAGAGTGATCCAGAATGCGATCCGATTGAGATTGTTTCCTTTGTCTTTGTCTAGGAAGGCAACATTGTGGATAAATAAGCTGATGCCTGATTCTATAGCTAACTGGAGGCAGTTGAAAGGAGCTTTCCTAGAAAGGTTCTTTCTGTCTTCCAGGAGAGTACAATTGAGGGATGAGATCAGCAACTTCAGATAGCTCCCAACTGAGGCCTTGCATAAAACTTGGGAGAGGTTCAAAAAGAAGCTGACACAGTGTGGAACCACAACATGATGGACATACATTTGATGGAGACTTTATAAGGGCTCTTAATTCTGTAATAAAGCCGATTGAAGATAACGCCCCTGGTGGTTCATTCATTGATTTCTTTTTAAGATACCTCGGATATGTTGAATAGGATTACCAAATATAGTCAAGCTTGGTACACAAGGGATTCTGTGGTGTCAATCCCCACTATTTATGTTGGAATGACTGATGAACAATGTAGGAGAGATGAGAAGCGGGATCAAGATATGGCCCATCTAAAGACTCAGATGGACTTGCTTACCAAGCACTTATTATCGGGGAAAACGGAGAAAGTAAAGGCTGTGATTTCTCAGGATTGAGTTGATGTTAAGCCTGAAGAAGAGGTTAATTATATTAATAATCAGTGGGGTTTCCGAGGCAATATCCAAGGGAATCAAGGTCGAAACATTTATGACAAGCCTGGTTATAAAGATATGAAGCAAGAGAACTGGAGAAGCAGAAATAAAAGGAGTGGGTTATATGTTCTTCCTGGAAATTGGGAAGCTACTACAACTAGCTCTAGAAAGATGCCTATGGAGAACTTGATGGAAAACCTATTGGAGGGATTTGAGGTTACCAACTCAGGGGTAAATACTATGAAGAGTGAATTTTCTACTCTAAGTCAGTTGGTTAGTTCACACATAACTTATATCAAGCAGTTGGAGCAACAGATGAGCCAACTTTCCGCAGCACTATACTAGAGAAGAAGTAGTTCTGTATCTAGTGAAATGGCTCAGAATTTGCAAACTGATGGTTCATGTCTAGTTATTACCACCAGGAGTGGTAAGATCTTACCTGGCCCTTCTGTTGGTAAGTCTGGGAATAATGAGGTAGTTGTGGTTAAACTAGAAGAAAGCAATCCAAGGGAGTCTGAGAAGCTGAATAGCTCTATTGATGCCTCTGAGAAGGTGAGGGAGAAAAAAGAGAAAGTGGTGTTGAAAACTATCTTGAGACCACCACCTCCCTTTCGTCAACGATTGAGAAAAAAGGATGACGATGTCAAATTCAGCAAATTTATGACAATGCTTAAGCAATTGACAATAAATGTGCCTTTTATTGAGGCACTTGAGAAAATGCTAGGATATGTGAAATTCATGAAGGACCTTGTGATGAAGAAATGAGCGGTGAGCTGCGAATTGGAGGTAGATCTCTATGTTTGTAGTGCTATCTCTACAAGGACCTTAATGCAGAAGAAGCCAAACCCAGGTGCAGCCACTATTCCCTGCACAATAAAACTATGGAATTCTCCAAGGCACTATGTGATCTGAGAGCAAGCGTTAATTTAATGCTATTGTCTATTTTTAGAAAGTTGGGTCTGGGGAATCCCACACCCATCAACATAAGATTGGTGATGGCAGATAGGTCAGTAAAGTGACCTGTCGATATTCTGTATGATGTGTTGGTAAAGGTTTCCAATTTTATGTTCCCTACAGACTTCGTTATTCTCGACTGTGAGGTGGACTTCGAGGTGCCCATTATCTTGGGTCGACCTTTCCTTATAACCGGAAGTGTGTTGATTAATTTAAGAGAGAATGAGCTCTTATTCAGGATGAACAATGAAGTAGCACGGTTTGATAGGGGCAAATCAATGAAACAACATGAGAAAATAAGTGTGTTCTCAGTAGTTGATGTGTATTTTGAAGGAGAATAGGACGTGCCCATAACTGAGCAACTTATTATCGAACCTTTGGCTACGGTCATGATGAATTATGATATTGAAGGCATGGGGAGTACGAAGAGATAGTTTGTTCCTTGACAGACATGGGTTCATATCCTTATGCTCCCAAAAAGTTAGACCTTGATCTGGCTAATCGATCAATACTACCAGCCAATCCATCTATTGAAGAGCTTCTAGTGTTGGAGTTGAAGGAGCTGCCTGGGCATTTATAGTATGTGTTTTTGGGTAAAGGAAATATGCTACCTGTTATTATTGCAGCTGATTTGGGAGAACAACAGGTCAATGCACTTATTTTAGTACTTCAGAAGCGCAAGAGAGCAATAGGATTGACCATCATATATATTATTGGTATTCCCCCGGGCAGCTGCACGTATAAAATTCAACTTGAGAAAGATTGTATTCCAACCATAAAACATCAGCGCCGTCATAACCCACCAATGTAAGATATGGTTAAGAAGGAGATTATTAAATGGTTGGATGCAGGAGTGGTTTACCCTATTTCTGACTGTAAGTGGGTGAGCTTAGCTCAATACGTGCCCAAAAAGGGGGTATGACGGTGGTTTCTAAAGAAAAGAATAAGTTGATTCCACTCAAGCCAGTAACTGGGTTGAGATTTTGCATGGACTACCGCAAGTTAAACTCTTGGACTCTGAAGAACCACTTCCCAATGCCTTTTACAGACCAAATGCTTGATCAATTGGCTGATAGGGGGTGGTATTGCTTCTTGGATGGTTATTCTGGATATAAACAAATCTGTATTGCTCTTGAAGATTAGGACAAGACTACATTCACATGCCCATATAACACCTTTTCATTTAAGAGGATGCCATTTGGGCTATGCAATGCACCCATCACTTTTCAATGGTGCATGATGTCTATTTTCTCTGACATGGTGAAAAACACCATAGAGGTATTCATGGATGATTTCTCTGTGGTAGGTGATTCATTTGAAATGTGTTTAGAAAATCTGAATGTGGCCTTGCAAAGATGTGTTGAATTTAACCGAGTGCTTAACTGGAAAAAATGTCATTTCATGGTAAAGGAGGGCATCGTTCTTGGCCATAAAATTTTTGAAAAAGGGATATAAGTTGATCGAGAAAAAGTGGAAGTTCTCGAGAAACTACCACCTCCCATTTTAGTGAAGGGGGTGCATAGTTTTCTTAGTTATGCAGGCTTTTATCAGAGATTCATAAAAGACTTCTCTAAGGTTGCAAATCTACTTTGCAAGCTTTTGGAGAAGGAAGTGAAATTTTTCTTCGATGAAGAGTGCTTGAAGGAATTTGAGTTCCTAAAAAAGAAGCTGGTTGAAGTACCTATTGTTATTGCACCCGACTAGGCAAAACCATTTGAGATAATATGTGATGCAAGTGGTGTTGCCCTAGGAGCTGTATTAGGACAAAAAAGGGACAAACTATTTCATCTGATATATTATGCCAGCAAAGCACTGAATGGAGCGCAAAAGAATTACACCATCACTGAACAAGAACATCTGGCTGTGGTATATTCTTTTGATAAATTCAAAGCTTATCTTCTCGGGACCAAAATAGTGGTCCACACCGACCATGCTGCCTTAAGGTATTTGATAGCTAAGAAGGATGCAGAGCCGAGGATTATTAGATGGGTGTTGCTGCTACAAGAATTTGATTTTGAGGTCAAAGATAGGAAAGGTTGTGAAAACCAGGTTGCGGATCATCTATCTAGAATGGAAGGTGAACAGGAAGCCTGTGATGAAACAATTTTGAGGCTTCGCGGAAAGGCTTTTTAGCATTGGCATCCAGGTAGGCTAGGCTTACCCTACCTTTTGATTGAGCTTATTTACTGAAATTGTAAACTATTATGCTAGCTTTGGATAAGTGCTTATAGATGCGTATTATTTGATTTATATACAAACTGTCTTATTTTTTTGGATTAGTCTATAAACTGAAATACTAAAATCTGGTAACGGAATAACTAATAAACTATATGATACGGTCAATGCAAAATTGAACTGAATTCTGTATTGAATACTGATCTAAGATTGTGGGATATATCATCTAACTGACATACCCCTCTCTAAACTGATTAGGGTTCAATCTATAACCCTAGTTGAAAGAGTATTATTACTATGCCACGTGTACTAACAATGGATATGTGGATCTACTAAAGTTCTATCCTGAAGGAATAAGGGTTACCCTCAATTCGCCAAAACCCTGATGAGATAGGTGTTAGCCCTCAACTGGTAGGTTAACACCCCAGCCTATAATGGATATGTAGTTATGGAATGCAAGGATTGTGACAAGGAGTCATAACCTCTATTGGCAGGTGATCCCCCATCCCTGGATTCGCTCAGTGCTAAATACTACTCCCAACTGGACGACACTAGATACCGTACTAAACTATGCTTATGGTAACTGACTGAAATAATAGGGCTCGTAACTATTCTAAAATCATTTTGCAGATATTGAAAACTAGGTAAGCAGCTAAATTTTGGGTATTCAAACCCCCAGGACTTTATAGCAATACTAAAAAGATCATACTAAAACTTCAAGGACTTGATATGTAAACATTTATTCAAACCTCATTCCTTTGGACATTTCATCAAACATTAGCAATGCATGGTTTAAGCTAAAGCATGGGAATAGTTTTAAAACTTGTAGTAATAGCATGATTTTAAAATTAACATCACCAATTAAGATTTAAATCAGAGAACAACACCATTTAAATGTGTGGGGTTTAATAACAACAACAATTGCGTATAAATATGGTATAGAATTTAAATTCCTGGGAATTCATATTTAAAAATCATAATAATATGTAAGAATTATAACTTTAAATTTGAAATTGGGTTCTTGGACTCCATGGGTGAAAAGGCCCATAGATGAACATCTAACATACCTTAAAGCTTTGATCTTAAAAGAGAATTAAATTTTCTTAAATTTTCTTGGATTGGAAACCCTAAATTCTTGATTATCTTGAATAAGAGCTTGAATCTTGTTCTTGGGGAATGATCTTGAAAGGAAACCCTAATCATGATGTTGAGAGTGAATGAGGATCCCTTATTTTTTTTGCATCTAAAATTGATAAGTGATGGCTAATAATGAATAATGATGCTTTAAGTCAGGGGATAGGTAGGGTTTGAGGCGAGCAAAGGACCAAAATTCCCCTTCGATGTTAAATAAGAATTTCTGAAATTTTTAATTGATGACTTGAGTTGATAATTTATCAACTAGTTTATGTCTTATCAACTCAAGTCATCAAATCTTAGCCAATTTGGAACCTTGATGTTTAAGGGTTACGAATTTGGTTAACAAGTCGTCACTCAGGTGATGGCTTATCACCTCAAGTCATCACTTAGTGGCTGAGGTTGATAAAGTCTTGTAATGGGTGACTATTTGGTCTGATAAGTCGTAACTTATGTGATGGTTTATCACCTAAAGTCATCACTTAGAAGTTGAATTTGATTAGTTTCTGGTTGGGATGACGAATTGGGATAATAGGCCATCACTTAGGTGACGACTTATCAACTCAGGTCGTCACTTAGAAGCTCAAATTGATGGCATTTTGCTTAAGGATGATGGCTTGGGATAATAAGTTGTCACTTAGTTGATGGCTTATTAACTTAGGTCATCACTTTGTTGACAGACAGACATGATGGGGTGTAATAAGTACAACTTTTTACTCCAATATCGAATTTAGGTGAAACATGAGTCTTGAGTTATATGACCTGAGTTTGGAATTTCTAAATTCATGGAACATGATTCATACTTTTGGGTGGACTAGAACTTCTCACACTAGGAACTGGGAGAGTACACAATTTTTCTATAAGGTGCACAAATATGGGCTATGATCATAGAGCTGACATGTAAGTCAAGAGTAGATATCATGATGACTAGAAAACCTTGCACTAAGATAGGAATGGGTTGGGCATCTTCCTCCCCTACTGATGTTCTACGATACACTGGTATCACTACTAGAATCTGAGACCATGACTTGGTTACTTATTCTATTATCTCTTCCATAGATTAAGCTATCATTCTAAGTTTGTGAACCACATAAAAAATTCTAAATAGATCTGAAACCACTTTAGAGTTCAAGATATAACAATACTCATAAACACTAAATTCACCCTAAAAGATACACCCGAAAGTGTAAAACCATATTGCTGATACTTTCTTTTGAGATAGAAATCTTAACTTTCTATACCCCCAATAGTTATCATACAATAACTTGAACACTAACTAACTTAGAATTTTCTAGGAGTATCAGCATACCATGAGTTCACACCATCTAGTGCTTCAACTCTACTTTCTATTAGCTCAATCTTCCAAGATTCAAACTTAGATTCTAACATATAACATGGATATCCCAAAATCTTTAATAGCCATACTGCATTCATAATATTCTACAAGTATCATATCCATAACATATGTTTTGAATAAACAAACCTAAATTATTGCATACACTTTTTCAAGCCTACTGATTCACCTTTCACCAAACAAGCCCCATGAGATCTGCTCAGAATCAAATAACACAATCCCAACCCTACTAATGTTGCTAAACTCCAGGTTTCATGACTCTAATTCTAGATCATGATCATATATTGTCATAGGATTTTGAGGAAAAATCTAAAAATACACCAAACTCCTAAGCACTGCAGCTCTACCTCTCTATTCAATGATTTGTTTATTCAAAAACTAAAATTGAACGGATCTATTTCTGAAATCAACTGAAGTGATTTTATGGGATACTATGACCGGGAAATTTTTGTATACCTGTATGGCTAGGATAAATTTACCCACTAAGGTAGACACTAAAAAAGGCTTTTCTAAGGTTTTCGGACTGACACTGACACTAAGCTCGATAACTATATTGGGGGAGGGTTAAGAAAAGGGATTAAAGTTTTGGGGTCTATTAAAACATACACGGGAATATGTAGAGCCTGTAACATATTCTTAACCACATCATAAGAAATTTCTTGATCATGTTGAGACTGGAGTGCATAAAGTCTATTCTGACATTGATCATTGGTGGTACTGCAAGGGGAACCCTATTGAGTCGGGCGACCGACTTGAACTTTGGAATGACTATGCTGATTATGCTGACCTACCTAGGGGTATTCCCTGACTCTGTGTCCTGGCTCCCAACTTCCAAAACACAAACCACTACCAGCCCTACACATAACCTGTTGATTCCTACCACACTTCCCCAGAGAGGGTTAGTACGACCACTCTTTGTACTCAACTCAAAACTACCTATTTTTTCCCTCTTATTCTTTTTTTCCTATGCTCCTCCTCCTCATTATATCGAGGATGAACCATAGCCTAGATAGGAAAATAGCCAGTCAATTGTTCTGAGCAACTACTTAATAATCTAAGATGGTGAAAGCAGCTCTGAATTCAGAGTGAGAGACATACTAATTCAGGGCATTTTCTTAAATAGGTGGAGGTAAGGGATGATTCCCATTCCTCTTTTTGTTGTTCCTTTTAGGAGGCATGGTCTGTAACAAAATTAAAGAATGGACTAGAAAGAGAGTTTAAATAGAGCTTATGCTTATTCACATGAATCAAACACTAAAAGAAGGGAAATATTTCCTACAATGTCTTGTAGCCACTTGACCATAAGTATGGCGCACTTCACACACATGCACAAGACTCTAATCAATGAGACTTTTAGACTCCCTAGAACACTTTAAAACCACAGGCTCTGACACCAGGTTTGTAACACCCTGAGAGTACACCCTGGATGCCACACGGTGGTTATTGTCTTGAAGAACCACAAGCTTACCCATTAGCTGGTAACTGTTGTGCGCACTAAATAAAATCATAAAGAACATGTGCGCAATGTAAGAGAAAATGCCATAGAGTTTTAGCAACTGAAAACAATATTGAATAACGGTTTTAAAATATCTAAAAATATATTATCGATACTGGTAAAACAGCTGATAAAAATAACTGAAAACTAACTAACTATCTGTACTAGTCTAAAAGCCTCTAAATTTACTGACTGTTTAGTTGATGGGATAAGTCACCAACTAACTCTGAATGACTACTGAACTAAATTAAAATAAACATAAATGATCCTCAGAATATGTGGACTCACCAATGCTGCTTCTAATGGTGCGCTGGGATATCTAGGTGCGGTTAGGAACCTGAGCATCCGAACCTATGATATGAGACATTATATCTTAAGAAATAAGTATATGATCAGTACTTTGGATGTACTGGTCTGAGAGATGAGGTTAGGTTGTTATGCATGGTTTATGTGCATGAATAAAAACTGACTGAATAAATAGCATGAGATGACTGAATGTGAAGTAATAATTGGTTGTAAATTTGAGAATGCATGACTAAGAATATAACATGATTCTGAAATAGTCTGTAAACTGAAATATTGAAATCTGGTAACTGAATAACTAATAAACTATATGCTATGGTTAATGCAAACTTGAACTGAATTTTGCACTAAATACTGCTCTGAGACTGTGGGAGGTATCATATAGCCAATACGCCATGCTCTAAACTGATTGTGGTTCAAATTGTAATCCCATTTAAAAGGGTTTTAGTATTGTGCCATGAGTACTAACAATTGCTATGTAGATCCACTAAAGTGATGTCTCGAAGGACAAAGGGTTACCCTTAACTGGCAGGTACCCTTATGAGATAGGTGTCAACCTTTAAATGGTAGGTTAATGCCTCAGCCTACGCTGGCTACGTAGTTATGGAAAACATGGATTGCAACTAAGCGTCACACCCTCTACTAGTAGGTGAGCCCCCATCCCTAGGTTCATTCGGTACTAAATCCTACTCCCAATAGAACGACACTAGATACTGTACTAAACTATGTTTACTGCTTAAGGTAACTGACTGAAATAATAGGGCTAATAACTATTCTGAAATCATTTTACAGATATTAAAAACTAGGTAAGCAACTAAATTTTGGGTATTCAAACCTCCAAGACTCAATAGCAATAATAAAAAGACCATGCTAAAACTTTAAGGACTTGATACGTAAGAATTTATTCAAAACTCATTCCTTTGGACATTTCATCAAACACTTTCAATGCATGGTTTAAGCTAAGCATGGGAACAATTTTAAAACTTGTAGTAACAGCACGATTTCAATATTAACATCACCAATTAAGGTTTAAATCAGCGAACAACACCATTCAAATGTTTGGGGTTTAATAACTACAACAATTACGTATAAACATGGTATAGAATTTAAATTCATGGGAATTTATGGTTAAATATCATAATAGCATGTAAAAATTATAACTTTAAATTTGAAATTGGGTTCTTGGACCCCATGGGTCAAAAAGCCCATAGATGAACATCTAACATACCTTAAATCTTTGATCTTGAAATAGAATTTACTTTTCTTGAAGGTTCTTAGATTGAAAACCTTAAATTATTAATTATCTTGAAGTAGGGATTTAATCTTATTCTTGGGGAATGATCTTGAAAAGAAACCCTAATATTGATGTTGAGAGTGAATGAGGATCCCTTCTTTTTTTTCTTATCTAAACTGATAAGTGATGGCTAATAATGCATAAGGATGCTTTAAGTCGTGGCAGAGGTAGGGTTTGAGGTAAGGAAAAGATCAAAATACCCCTTTGAAGTTAATTAAGTATTTCTGAAATTTTTAGTTGATCACTTGAGTTTATAACTTATCAACTAGTTGATTGCTTATCAACTCAAGTCGTCAACTCTTAGCCGATTTGGACCTTTGCTGTTTAAGGGTAAAGACTTTGGTTGATAAGTCATCACTCAGGTGATGGCTTATCACCTCAAGTCATTACTTAGAGGCTGAGGTTGATCAAATCTATTCATGGGTGATGAATTGGTCCGATAAGTCATCACTTAGGTGACAGATTATCACCTCAAGTCGTCACTTTGAAGTTGAATTTAACTAGTTTCTGGTTGGGCTGACGACTTGGGCTAAAAGGCCATCACTTAGGTGATGACTTATCAACTCAGGTCATCACTTAGAAGCTGAAGTTGATGGAGTTCTGTTTAAGGATGACGACTTGGGCGGATAAGCCATCACTTAGTTGAGGGCTTATCAACTCAGGTCGTTACTTTATTGACAGACGGACATGCTGAGGTAAAATAAGTATAACTTTTCACTCTGATATCATATTATGGTCAAACCAAATGCGTTGGAAAGAAGACTCCAAGATATTTATTTTGGTATATAGTAGGATACGTAATCCATTATAAACAAGGAGCAATGGTCGTTTAAAATTGATCCAAGCTGATATGTTTGCTAAAACTTAATCAATAGAACTGTTCTCAACTCGTCTTTGAGTTAGGTGATTTTTATGACCTCAGCTGATATAAAAGGACATTTTAACACTATATAATTGATAATCACACATATATAGACATAGAATTATTGGGTTTAGGTCTGTATACTTAGGAACAACGGTTTGAATTCTAGCTAAAAAATATGGGGTATTACAACAAGTAGAAACAATGGTCAAAATTTTAGCCCAACTTTATGGGGTGGTACATTATCTCCCCCTTGGAATAATTCATCCTCAAATGATGGATAGGAATCTTTTGAAGATTTAGAAGTATGGAAGAAAGTATGTAACTTCTCATTGAGAACTCCCCCTCAATAAAACACGTATAGAAATAAGAATCAAGGGCTTCTTGGCACCACCAAGTAAATTATGCGAGCACAAATCATAAGATAACGAGACTAAGGTTGTTTAAGGGTTGAAAGAACCAAAGATCCTCACCCCAAGTAAGAAAATTAAAACAATCAAAATTTTTACATAGGTCTGTGTCACGTACCTTATAGCGGGATAGAGCCTCCGCATTGTGAGGCTATCGTGGAGGCTTACTACCTCTGTGACTGAAAATTGCTCGAACCAAGTCCAAAATTTTGGACCTCTTTTGGTTTACCCTTCTTACATCCTTGAACATGGTTTGCGTCAAAATTAATGGTTTATTCATGAGAAGGTCAAGAATATAATGATGGGAACTTTGAGGATCTTATACTAATGGCCCTTAAGTATCACAATACTTCTCAACTATGACTTCAGCTACAATACCACACTTTACCATTTCAATCTTACAACTTCCCATCAATACACATTGCTACAACAGCAGGAGTTTCGCTTTACATCGCTTCCATGTTTAAGCCTAACCAAAATTTTAAAGATACTAACTTAAGCTACAAGTCTCTATACCTTACTGTGGGCAGTGCAATTTTAATAAATTAAAATCTGTATGAAATTTGGATTATGCTAAATTCAAAAAAGATTAGTCCCAAACAAATATTGTGGATTAATATAATTGGATAAATTATTTAAGTCCAGACATATATGGATTTCATTAAAGCCAAATTTTTACTGTTAGCCCATTTATTTAAGCTTCAAATGATGAACCCACTGTGCTAAACCCAAGATATTGTCATATTCTAGAGGCCCAAATAAGTACAACATGTCAAATGATGTGGTATGCCAAGTCAAGTGAAGGAGCCAATAAGACTGTTCCACATGTCAAACTGACGCAACATTTCTAGTGAAATCAAAAGCCCATAAAGGTACTACATCTCCTAAATTTGATCGGTCAAAGGAAGTCCATCTTCATCATGACTCTTCCTTTTCCACAACTACAAATAGGGGTCTCATAATTCAAAAAAAGGGACCAATAACTCTAACAAGAAGTAAGAGAAAGCTCATGGATCAAATGCTGCAATTTCTCTTCAAATTTTAAGCTTTCAAGTTTGGTTCATCAAGATTTCAAATCAAGATCGCCAGATTCAAGAACAAGCCCAAAAACCCTTGAATTCAAGCACAAGTCAAGATCAAGTCCGTCAAATCAACAAATCAAGCTCAAATTCAAGATCAAACCTTAAGCCCTTGAACTTATATTTGAAAAAGTGAATCAGAGGAATCATAGATATTGTAACACTCACTTATTGAAATCAATAAAATGATTATTGCAATATTTTTCTTATATCAATCATTTAATTGTAGTCCTCAAAATTTTATTTCCAATAAATTTTGGGACGCCCAATAGGACAACACTGAAATGACTTTCAAGAAGGTCAATTCTTAATCAACTACTTCCAAGGATGCTAATTTAAATTTCTATGATGAAGTAGAAAACATCCTTGGTATTACTTTCAGAAGCTTGGGAGCTATCACAAGGAGCAAGGCCAACATGCTAGGACAACAAACACATCCAGTGGCATCTATGCCAACTCTAGTTTTTGGATCTTTAACCCCAAAAGGAATATGCAAATTTTTTGGAAGAAGGAAGCAACGTGGAAGAAACACTTAATAAGACTTCTGCTCTACTTGAGTAGTCTAGTTTGAAATACTCTAGCACAAAGAGAGATGGTCATTCAACAAACATACCATATCCACTTAACCCACATAAGCTGAGCACTTTGAAAATCAACTTATTCGACAATCCTTGTTATTGTCCAACATTTCTAGTGATCATGTAAGCAATGGTGAATGATGCCTCATTTATAGAGGAGCAAATACCACCAACTAAAGAGGAACAAGTTTCTTCTAAGGAAGTGATTCCGATTGAGCAATTGAAGGAATTAATTGAAGGGACCCTCAAAGACAAGTATGATGTTGTCACCAAGTATTCGCTTGCATATGCCAAGCCTTATACAGGAATGATTGATACCTTAAAAATGACTGCAGGCTATGAACACCCCAAATGTCAACAATTTGAGGGAAAAGTGAACTCAAAACAACATGTCCCAGACTTTATTGAGATATGTAATAATGCTGTAACTTACAGTGACTATCTAGTCAAATAGTTTGTTCGATCCCTAAAGGGAAACGCCTTTGATTGGTAAAGAGACCTTGATCCTAACTCCATCGATATTTGGGAGAAATTACAGCATAAGTTTCTGAATAACTTTTGTAGAACAAGGTGTACAATGCGCATGATAGAGATCATAAAAACTCAGCAAAGAAAAGATGAGCCAGTCATTGACTTTATCAATCGATAGAGAAATATGAGTCTAAACTAAAAATACAGGCTCAGTAAAAACTTTGTAATAGATATTTGCATCTATGGAATAGACTGGGGATTCTCAATATCAAGGAATTAAGCCTAAATCCTTTGAAGAGTTTGCTACTCGTGATCATGACATGGAGTTGAGCATGTCTTCTGCTGAAAAGGGAGTAGCGTCTATCTATGACCCTCGAAGGGGAAGGATAAGCAAGAAACCAAAAGATTTGGCAAGTTTATCCCTAGAAGTGATAACAAGGAATCCATGAATATTAAAGTATATCCTATGAAGGTCACCACAAAGGTGAGTAAGAAGCAAAGTGGGAAGATGACTTCTGGAGCACGTCCAAATCAGAATTTAACTTTAAAAAAGATAAAAAAAAAGTAATATCCGTTCCTTAATTGTGATGTTGCTGAGATTTTCAATGAACTCCTTAAGTATAAGATCATTGAACTCCCAGAGATGAAGGGACCCAATGAAACTGGAATGACCAATGACCTGAATTATTACAAGTATCATAGGCTTATGAGTCGCCCTCTAGAAAAGTGCTTTGTTTTTAAGGGCAAAGTTATGCAATTGGAAAATGCAAAGAAGATTTTTTCGATGATGAGACAACTAGTTCTCATCAAATCTCTATCAATTTTGGCTCATTCGATCCATTCCAAAATATGTTAAAGAGCAGAATGGGAAACTATTAAAGCATGATTGGTCTTCAATTGATAGAGGTGATGATGAATGTTAGACTCTAGTGACTAGGAGCAGATACAAGATGATGAGTCTACCAAAGGAGTCATTCGAGCAGTCAACTAGAAAGAAGATAGTGAAGAAATTGAGGAAACAGAGTCTGCTTTACCATCCAAGGAAGACAAGGGTAATGGAGCTTCACCACCAAAAACCACGATGTCTAGTAACTTTGGAAGAATTCTTACCAAGTTGATTTTGTGCAAAGATTGCATAAGTCAACCTTGAGGCATCATGTTTTAATACTGGCAAAGAGGGGGCAACATGTGAAAAGAAACTCAAGTTTCTCTGTCTTCTAAAAAGTCTACTGAGCCACTTACCCATGAGGCACGTGTATGTGATACAAAAATTATATTTACAAATAATGGTCTTCTGCTTCGAGAAACCTACACAACCACCCTTTGTACATAGTGGGTCAGGTTCTAGTAAAGAAAATAAATAGAATCTTAATTGATAAGGGATCCAAAATGATCATCCTACCTATCTGCATAATGAATGAACTTGGCATCACTACTGATGAATTAGCTAGAAGCCGTTTGATGATCCAAGGCTTAACTAAGGGGGCCAGAGGGGCATGGGATCTATCAAGTTGGGGATTTTTATGGATGTTTTTTTATCAAATGTATTGATACATGTGATAGACAAAAAATCTTCATACGATATATTTTTTGGTAGGCCTTGGGTACACGAGAACAAAATTATCTCATCCTATTAGTATCAATGCTTGAAGTACCTCAAACGTGGAGTGGAAAAAATGATAGTTACCGATAATAAGCCATTTACTGAAGCTGAGTCACACTTTGTCGATGCAAATTTCTACTTGAAGAATTATCTTGTGAATGATAAAAGGGTTGATGATGTCACATAGAACAACTGTGATGATCTTGCATCCAAGAAAGTTTTGGTGACTATTGAAAAAACCGCCACCAAGACGCCTATCTACATTTTAAATAAAGAAAGCATAGCACATATGAAAAAGAAGGAAACTCTTGTTCTTCGCTACGTACCAAAGGTAAAGAAAGAAAAGGATCATTAATCCGATGCCAAGGATAATGTCCTAGGAGGGCTAAATTTACCTATTAGGAGGATTGACACAATAAATCCATCCTCAAGGCTACTTGGAGAGTCTTTGGCTCAAAATTCTCCACAAGATATGACACTCCCTACGAAGCGTACAAAATAGGGATTCAATCTCAATGTATATAAGTTGTTTCTAAAAGATAGATATAATCCTAATGAGCCATCAAGTTTGGGAAAACTTTTGTTAGAAGGTACAACCATGAATGTATGTGAAGGCATAGGATACATGCAGCCACCTCTAATTCGCATCTCCATAAGAAGGGCAGTTAGCAACTACCTCACGGTAGAAGAGACGTCTACTACATCCAATGAAAATCCTTCTATCTTTCATCGACTTGGAGAATCAACTACAAGAACTTTAGCGTTCGAGAGGTTAGGTCCTCTAAATAAGAAGAGAAGTAACAAGTCTTAAAAATTCATTAAAGTATGATAATTAACCCTTCATCGAAGATCCAGAAGGATCTCCAAAGTATGATTCCTTCTAGAATAAGATGATAGACGAAACTAGTGGTTTCATACAATGAGTTGTTAAAGGCTAAGGATCATACTGTTGTTTATACCAAGAAGCGTGAGTATTATGAAGAAAGTGTAACACCCCGTAAATTTTTTCGTACACTTATCGCGATTATATGGAGTCCTAAAGACTTGCGTATGGGTTAAATTAAGTTTATGGTGTTCGGAAGTATCCCGTCAATAGTTGTATGTGTAGGTATTGGAATAATCTTTCCAACGATATAAAGTTTACCCAAAACAGAGGAGTATTTCATATAAGCGAGCACATTCGAAATTTCAAAACGGTGGCCGGGAAGCCTGTAAACAGTAATTCTGCAGGAAAATTACTGCAGCTAGGCAATCCAACTTTAGACGATCATAACTCCTTGTACGAAAAGAAATGTGTGAGCTGATATATATCAACAAAAATTTCCGATAGTCTTATTTCCGATGAAATTGGTTTCATCCAAATCCAATGTCTGAGTAAGGAGCTATACCCGTTTTACTACAGCCTATCAAAAAAAAAAACAGAATTATGGGACAGATTTTTGGGTCAACTTTAAACGACCATAACTACTTTTAAAGGACGAACTGGGTGGTATACTTTATATGAAAATGAAATCCCTTTGAATTATCTTTCCAATGAAATTGGTTTCACCCAAATCCGATACCGGAGCAAAGAGTTATGATCAATTTACTTCAGCCTGTCAAAACTGTCCACTGGGGACAGATTCGGATTTATTTAAATATTTAGGGCAAAATGGTCATTTTCTATTACCTCTTGGACGAAAATTGGTCTTTATAAACCAGAAATTAGCCTCATATATATCAGATATCATCCAATTATTAAGAGAGGTGAAACCCTAGCCAATTTCAACTTCAAATATTTTGTGATTCAACCGTAGAAAATTCGAATTGGTTCCGTAGTTGTGTTCATCTCGAAAGCTTCGAGAAGCACCCCATGGTTATGTAAGGAGGATTCTAAATACAAGAGTTCATTGTTAAGGTATGAATATTGTTTATCCTTGATTCTTATCCATGAATAAGTATTGATAAAGGATTATGAGTATTGTCTTGATGTTGGAAGATAGCTAGAAACATAGTTATGAATTGTTTTGTATAAATTGTTAGTAGTAAATTATGGAAGTTGTTGTATTGGATTATGGAGGATGAATTGTGGTGATATATCATTATATTAGTGGTTATGTATGCCTAGTGATCATGTTGGTATTGGATGGTGATTAAGAAGGGAAATAAAGGCTAAGAGTGATGTTGAGGGATATTTCATGAAAATGCATGATATGTGACTGTAATAAGAGTATAAGAGGATGTATGTAGTACTCTTATTGATGAGCTAATGGATTATGTAACACCCCACATTTTACATGTACTAGTAATGTTCACATAAAATGACATACGACTTGATTTAATTACTACCAAAATTTTTTTTCAAGTGTTCAAGTGTTAGATTGGGGCACTATATGGAAGTCTATTTAGAGATTGTGGCCTTAAACAGAGAAAATCATTGACGTGCTTATGGAACTTAGGAAGCTAGCAGGTGAGTCACCTGTGTGGTTGGCTTAAAAAAAATGTATATATACATGAGGGAGAATAATTCATTCATAAGTGAACTCACTTGAAGTCTAGACGTTAGTAAAAATAAAGGGGAACGAAGACAAGGCTTAACGCCGAAACTTTCCAAGTCTTGTGACAAACGAAGCCCAAGTTAGGGAGGCTATTAAAGCCAATGGTTTAGCATTATATTGGGCCAAGATGTTCAGCCCAAGATTTTTATATAATATGCCCAACTACATTCATTCACTACTAACAAAATTGGGCCCAAACAAAGTGCAAGAAAGATTAAGGAAAATGGGCCACTAAAGCCCATTGATTTAGAGATCCAAAAGGCCCAAGTGAAAGGGGAAAATTAGTCATTGACCAACTTGAGTTAATCAGTTGCAAATATCAGGAGAAAGTCGGTCTAAGGCCTCCTTAAAAAGGGACCAAAACCGAGCTCCTTAGGTTAACTAGTAGAAGACCAAAAATTTCAGCTTTTCTCTCTAAGTTTCTCTTGGCATTTCTTCACCTTGGAAGGCAACCAAAGGCTACTTTTTGAGTTCTTGAATTAGACCTACACCTTGGGAGTTAAGGTATGTAAAAATAACCATATACTTGATATGAATTTTCCATGGAAAACAAGATAAGTTGGCTGGTGTACTGTGCAGGAATTTCTGGACAGCTTGTGTCCTGAAAGTTGTTGTTTGATTTTCTTGGCTTTGGAACGATTCTTACCCTGATTTTTGACTTTGATATGATATAAAGTTGAGGTTATTAATATGTTATAGTGTGTATATGGTTGCCAAGGTTGCTGGACTGTTTTGCTAGTTCTTTGGAAACAAGTATCCTTATATGATCTTATGTGCTTCCAAAATGGTATTGGACTGTTTTGATGAGGGGGCTGATGTTTCACGTTTCCCCCTGTGTTTTGAGCTATTTTGTGACTATGTTAAGGTTTATTTGATTTATATATATGTTGGGAGCATCTGGTTCAAAGTTGGGACAAGTATGAATTGTTAACGACGAAATGTAGGGAGACGACGAGATGTTGTGCTTCTTAGTTGAGCGTTTTGTAAAATGGTTCTGTGTTGTAGTTATGGACTGTTGCCAGCATGTTATAGAGCTGATATAGGCTGTGTACATCATGTATATGATAATGTGTACTGGTTGAAGACAGTTAGAATTGAGAAAGTCGGAATAACACCATTGAGTCGATGGTTATACGTTTGTTGCCAAAGTGTTGTGTTTTGTGAGATTGGGCTGTCCAGATGCATTGATTAGCTTCTAATACTAGCTTTAAAACATGATATTGTAGATAAATAGTTGGAAGAAAAGAAGTCATTTCGAGGTAAAAACAAGTTGATATGTCGAGGAATGTAAGGCTATTCGATCTCTTATTATTTGGCATGGAATCCAAAGTCTTCATTGGCACATAGAGATCTTTACAAACTTCGATATAACCACTCCACTCTTTAACATGTATTTGTGTGTCCAGATTCGAGCATTGTCACTGCTGCATACATACATTAGATATCATGACATATGAGATTTCTTTTTAGCTAAATAAAGTTCATACGTTGTTTATATCCTACATGTTTCACTAATTGTATAACCCACTCTTTTCATTGGGATATGATGTTACATGGTCACATACTTGTCATTTGTCATGCTTATAATCTTATAGCTCAAATGTTACGACCACCAAATATTCATCTCAAAAGTAATAAGAAGATATATGTATACAGTTGCTTCTGTTGGGTGGTATCCCAGGGGTGAAAGAATCACCTAGCATGGGTCAATCCCAGTATTACAGGGGGTATCCCAGGGGTGAAAGGAAAGCCTAGCATGGGTCGATCCTGATATAGATTTACCACTGATCAGCTGGTCATTTGTATTACATGATGTGCACAGATTATACAAGTGATAAGAATAAAGTAACATAATTGTTATAAGATGCATGACTCCACAATATTCATAAAGGTGGTCTTTTACCCTACAGCAGTGTATGGTTTCATTTGAGCTTTTATCTCATATATAGTACATGTTGCCTTGCATATTCAGTACATTATTTCGTACTGACGTCCCTGTTGGGGGACCTGCATTCCATGCTGCAGGTGCAGAAGCTAATAAACCTCCCCAATAAGAGTACAGGATATCAACTGCAGTCACTGAGCTCCAGGTTGCTTCGGGGCTTTGAGTCTTATCATATATTTTTGCATTGTATAGTATCTTATCATGAGGCGGGGCCTGTCCCGACCCTTATAAGATAATGTTTCTTGTCTAGAGGCTTCGTAGACTATGTAAAGTATAGTATGGTTATGTATCGTATCGGAGACATTGTGGCTCCAACGGCCTAGTCATACAACATCTTTTGGATTGCTAATCCCATTTATCTTTTGAGGGCATGTTTAGTATAAAAGTAACTTATAATGTTCATAGGTAATGTATTGCTACAGGTTGGTTCTCCCGAGCCTTACCGGCAACGGGTGCCAGTCCGCCTTAATAGGATTTGGGGCGTGACAGAAGTGGTATCAAAGCGGGTTGTCCTAGGGAGTCTACAAAGCCGTGTCTATGTAGAATCATGTTTATCGATGTGTTGTGCACCACATTTATAAACAAGAGGCTACGTGGCATTTAGGAGTTATCACTTCTTTTCATTCTTTAGATCGTGCCATAGAGCCAAATATTATAAGTGTACCATGTCTAATCCCTGAATTATTTTGTACAGTAAGTATGCCAGAGACAAGGAAGAGTAAAGGTAAAGGAAAGGAAGTAGAAGTGGTAGTTGGTATACCCAATCGGGCGAGACGACAGAGTGAGGCTCTAGATGAGTCTCTATCACAGACATCTCCAACCCCTCCATCTGTTGATGTACCAGGAAGTAGTGAAAATCCCCGAGAACCACCTGTTGATGCTTCTGTGCAGGATTTGAGAAATGCAGTTCAACTGTTGACTTGTATAGTTGCTGGCCAAGGTCAAAGACAAGAAGGCCCAGTTGCAGGTGCAGTTGGTGCAGGTAGGGCATCCAGTACGAGAATACGTGATTTCCTCAACTTAGACCCTCCATCATTCACTGGGACAGATCCAAATGAAGATCCACAGGATTTTATTGATCAGATCCAACGCACCTTAGATGTTATGCATGTAAGTAGTTTGGAAGCTGCTGAGTTGGCAATATATAGATTGAAGGGTGTGGCTATACTGTGGTACGAAGCCTGGAAGCATTCCAAAGGCATAGATACACCTCCAACTACTTGGGAGGAGTTCAAAATGGCCTTTCTTGATCATTACTTGCCATTAGAGATCCGAGAGGCCCGTGCAGATCAGTTCCTGAACCTCTATCAGGGGAATATGAGCGTGAGGGAATATAGTCTTAAATTTAATTCTCTGGCCAGGTACGCTCCTAATGTTGTTGCTACTATGGCAGATAGAGTCCATTGGTATGTGGATAGGTTGGATTCATATTTGGTTAGAGATTGTACCATTGCTTCTTTGAATAAAGACATGGATATAGCGAGGATGCAAGCTTTTACACAGAAACTGGAGGATCAGAGACAAAGAAGGAGGGCACAAGAAATAGAAAGGGGGCAATTCAAGAGGGCCAGATCTACAGGACAGTTTACACCACCCCAGGGTGAGTTTAGGCCACGATTTTCTCATAGGCCATCCAGGCCATCATCCTCTTACTCTACAGCTAGTGCTCCACCACCACTTCAAGGGTCTAGAAATGATCAATTTGGGCAGAGAAGTGAGGGCCAAGGTACACAGACAACAGGATATTCGGGAAGCTAGCAAATGTCTCCTAGGCAGCCTTGCAGACAATGTGGGAGATATCATATAGGTGCGTGTCGCAAGGGAACGGATGTTTGTTATTGGTATGGTATGCCAGGGCATGTAATAAAAGATTGCCCAAGAAGACGCAGGGGTGATATGGCACAACCTACTGGATCAGCTGTTGTATCATCATCATCAGTGCCTCCATCAGGTCGAGGTGAGCAATTTCCCATAGGTCGCGGTAGAGGTATTAGAGGGGCAGCTAGTTCCAGCGTGGCCCAAAATCGCACATACGCTCTAGGGACTCGACAGAACCTGGAAGCTTCACCCGATGTGGTTATAGGTACATTGTCCATCTTCTCACATAAAGTTTATGCATTAATTGACCCTGGTTCTACATTGTCATATATTACTCCATTAGTTGCTGGGAAGCTTGGTAGAACACCTAAATTATTAAATAAACCACTTGCGGTGTCTACACCAACTGGGGAGTCAATTATAGTTAGAAGAGTCTATTGTGACTGCATAGTGACTGTCTACGACCGAGATACATTAGCTGATCTTATCGAGTTAGAAATGGTAGAATTTGATGTTATAATGGGTATGGATTGGTTGGCTTCTTGCTATGCCACCGTTGACTGCCGAACCAAGAGGATGTACTTTCACTTTCCAAATGAAGCAGTCCTTGAATGGGAAGGCAATATTGGGGCACCAAAGGGAGGTTTATCTCTTATTTTAAAGCTAGAAAAATGATATCAAAGGGATATATATGTCATCTCGTTAGAGTGATAGACATGGAGGCAGAATCACCAACTATCCAGTCTGTTCCAATAGTGAATGAATTTATTGATGTCTTTCCTGAGGAACTCCCTGGTTTGCCTCCAGAACGAGAAATAGATTTTGGTCTTGACTTATTACCAGGCACCGAGCCTATCTCTATTCCTCCATATAGAATGGCCCCGGCAGAATTACGTGAATTAAAGGAGCAACTGAAAGACTTGTTAGAAAAGGGTTTTATAAGACCTAGTGTGTCCCCTTGGGGTGCACCAGTTTTATTTGTGCGTAAAAAGGATGGCACATTGAGGATGTGTATTGACTACCGACAACTGAATAGGGTGACAATTAAGAATAAATATCCCCTCCCCAGAATTGATGACTTGTTTGATCAGTTATAGGGTGCCAAATACTTTTCAAAGATCGATTTGAGATCAGGTTATCATCAGGTGAGAGTGCAGGAAAAAGATATACCTAAGACAGCTTTCCGAACCAGATATGGTCACTTTGAATTTCTTGTTATGTCGTTTGGGCTAACGAATGCACCAGCAGTTTTTATGGATTTGATGAATAGGGTATTCAAGCCTTTCCTGGATGTGTTCGTGATAGTATTTATAGATGATATTCTAGTGTATTCAAGGTCAGAAAAGGACCACGCAAATCATTTACGACTAGTACTACAAGTTCTCCGTGATCGCCGGTTGTATGCTAAGTTTTCCAAATGTGAATTTTGGTTAAAATCAGTGGAATTTTTGGGCCATATTGTATCGGATGAAGGAATAAGGGTGGATTCACAAAAGATAGAGGCTGTGAAAGATTGGCCAAGGCCAACGACACCTACAGAAGTTCGAAGCTTCCTTGGATTGGCAGGTTATTACAGAAGGTTTGTTGAAGGTTTTTCTTCTATGTCTGCACCTCTTACTAAGCTAACTCACAAGGAAACCAAATTCCAATGGAGTGATGCATGTGAAAGGAGCTTTCAAGAGTTGAAAAGCAGGCTAACCTCAGCACCTGTGCTAGTGCTTCCAGAAGGCTCAGAGGGATATGCAGTGTATTGTGATGCTTTCGGAGTTGGTTTGGGGTGTGTACTAACACAACATGGTAAGGTGATTGCTTATTCCTCGAGACAATTGAGACCACACGAGAAAAACTACCCAACACATGATCTTGAGCTAGCAGCGGTTGTATTTGCTTTAAAGATATGGCGCCACTATTTGTATGGGGTGCACGTGGACATATATACAGATCATAAGAGTTTACAGTATATTTTCAAGCAGAAAGATATAAATTTGAGGCAGCGGAGGTGGCTAGAGTTAATAAAGGATTATGATATTGATATATTATACCATCCAGGGAAAGCAAATGTGGTGGCTGATGCTCTAAGTCGTAAGACACTCATGGGTACCAGTGATCAGAAAGGGGTAAAGCAAGGCATGGCTAAGGATCTGCGTCAACTAGCCAATCTGGGTGTTCGTCTACTCGAAACTCCAAGAAAGGACATTATTGTACATAATGCTACCGATCCTTCATTGATAAGGGAAGTGAAAGAAAAATAGTATTATGATCCTATTCTACAATGCCTTAAGGAGAAAGTAAGTCAAGGTATAATGAAGGAGTTTAGGCTTACACAAGATGGAGTACTTTATTGCCAAAATAGATTGTGTGTTCCTGATGTTAACAGACTCAGAAGGAGAATAATGGAAGAAGCCCATCATTCAAGATATTCCATCCACCCAGGATCTACTAAGATGTATCATGACCTAAAGGGAGTGTTTTGGTGGGGAGGCATGAAAAAGGACCTTGCAGAGTTTGTGGCTCAATGTCCTACTTGTCAACAAGTCAAAGTAGAGCACCAAAAGCCAGGTGGTTATATGCAATGTATAGAGATTCCAACTTGGAAGTGGGATATGACTAATATGGATTTTGTAACTGGTTTGCCTCGTTCAGTTAATAAGTTTGACTCCATATGGGTGATAGTTGATAGACTCACGAAGTCAGCGCACTTCCTGCCAGTTAGAAGTGATTATACAGCTGAAGAATATGCCAAATTATACCTCAAAGATATAGTTCGGCTACATGGGGTCCCACTCTCTATTATATCTGATCGAGGAGCTCAATTCACGGCAAAATTTTGGAAGTCCTTTCAAAGGAGTTTAGGGACGCAAGTGAATTTGAGTACAACCTTCCATCCCCAAACAGACGGCCAAGCAGAGCGTACTATTCAAACACTTGAGGATATGTTGCGAACCTGTGCATTAGATTTTAAAGGTAGCTGGGTAGAACACTTGCCCCTTATTGAATTTGCCTATAATAACAGCTACCATTCGAGCATCAAGATGGCGCCTTACGAAGCTTTGTATGGGAGGAAATGTAGGTCACCAATTGGTTGGTTCGAAGTGGGTGAAACCACCTTGCTCGGGCCAGATTTAGTCCAACAAGCCATGGAAAAAGTTAAGGTGATACAACAACGGCTAAAAACAGCCCAAAGTCGTCATAAATCATATGCAGATATCCGGAGAAGAGGGCTGGAATTCTCTATTGGAGATTGGGTATTTTTAAAGGTATCACCGATGAAAGGGGTTATGAGATTTGGTAAGAAAGGGAAACTAAGCCCACGTTACATAGGGCCATATAAGATTACTAAGAGGGTCGGACAAGTTGCATATGAATTAGAGCTACCCCAGGAACTTTCAATGGTTCATCCAGTGTTTCATGTGTCAATGCTTCGAAAATGCATAGGTGACCCCTCTCGTATCACTCCTATAGAAGATGTATAGGTCACAGAGGATCTTACTTATGAAGAGGTACCGGTTGCTATTCTAGATCGCCAAATTAAAAAGTTAAGGAACAAAGAAATGGCATCAGTAAAGGTACTCTGGAGAAACAACCAAGTAGAAGAAATAACGTGGGAACCGGAGGAAGTAATGACATCCAAATACCCTCATCTATTTGAAGACAAGGAGGGACCAAAAGATACAGAGGAGGAACATTAATAGGTATGTGTTTGAATACTAGTTATGTTATTAACAGTTGTGTGACCAGAAATTCAAACCTGCCTAGACTATACAGTTATGTTAACATTCGGGACGAATGTTCCTAAGGGGGGGAGGATGTAATACCCCACATTTTACATGTACTAGTAATGTTCACATAAAATGACATACGACTTGATTTAATTACTACCAAAATTTTTTTTCAAGTGTTCAAGTGTTAGATTGGGGCACTATATGGAAGTCTATTTAGAGATTGTGGCCTTAAACAGAGAAAATCATTGACGTGCTTATGGAACTTAGGAAGCTAGCAGGTGAGTCACCTGTGTGGTTGGCTTAAAAAAAAATGTATATATACATGAGGGAGAATAATTCATTCATAAGTGAACTCACTTGAAGTCTAGACGTTAGTAAAAATAAAGGGGAACGAAGACAAGGCTTAACGCCGAAACTTTCCAAGTCTTGTGACAAACGAAGCCCAAGTTAGGGAGGCTATTAAAGCCAATGGTTTAGCATTATATTGGGCCAAGATGTTCAGCCCAAGATTTTTATATAATATGCCCAACTACATTCATTCACTACTAACAAAATTGGGCCCAAACAAAGTGCAAGAAAGATTAAGGAAAATGGGCCACTAAAGCCCATTGATTTAGAGATCCAAAAGGCCCAAGTGAAAGGGGAAAATTAGTCATTGACCAACTTGAGTTAATCAGTTGTAAATATCAGGAGAAAGTTGGTCTAAGGCCTCCTTAAAAAGGGACCAAAACCGAGCTCCTTAGGTTAACTAGTAGAAGACCAAAAATTTCAGCTTTTCTCTCTAAGTTTCTCTTGGCATTTCTTCACCTTGGAAGGCAACCAAAGGCTACTTTTTGAGTTCTTGAATTAGACCTACACCTTGGGAGTTAAGGTATGTAAAAATAACCATATACTTGATATGAATTTTCCATGGAAAACAAGATAAGTTGGCTGGTGTACTGTGCAGGAATTTCTGGACAGCTTGTGTCCTGAAAGTTGTTGTTTGATTTTCTTGGCTTTGGAACGATTCTTACCCTGATTTTTGACTTTGATATGATATAAAGTTGAGGTTATTAATATGTTATAGTGTGTATATGGTTGCCAAGGTTGCTGGACTGTTTTGCTAGTTCTTTGGAAACAAGTATCCTTATATGATCTTATGTGCTTCCAAAATGGTATTGGACTGTTTTGATGAGGGGGCTGATGTTTCACGTTTCCCCCTGTGTTTTGAGCTATTTTGTGACTATGTTAAGGTTTATTTGATTTATATATATGTTGGGAGCATCTGGTTCAAAGTTGGGACAAGTATGAATTGTTAACGACGAAATGTAGGGAGACGACGAGATGTTGTGCTTCTTAGTTGAGCGTTTTGTAAAATGGTTCTGTGTTGTAGTTATGGACTGTTGCCAGCATGTTATAGAGCTGATATAGGCTGTGTACATCATGTATATGATAATGTGTACTGGTTGAAGACAGTTAGAATTGAGAAAGTCGGAATAACACCATTGAGTCGATGGTTATACGTTTGTTGCCAAAGTGTTGTGTTTTGTGAGATTGGGCTGTCCAGATGCATTGATTAGCTGCTAATACTAGCTTTAAAACATGATATTGTAGATAAATAGTTGGTAGAAAAGAAGTCATTTCGAGGTAAAAACAAGTTGATATGTCGAGGTATGTAAGGCTATTCGATCTCTTATTATTTGGCATGGAATCCAAAGTCTTCATTGGAACATAGAGATCTTTACAAACTTCGATATAACCACTCCACTCTTTAACATGTATTTGTGTGTCCAGATTCGAGCATTGTCACTGCTGCATACATACATTAGATATCATGACATATGAGACTTCTTTTTAGCTAAATAAAGTTCATACGTTGTTTATATCCTACATGTTTCACTAATTGTATAACCCACTCTTTTCATTGGGATATGATGTTACATGGTCACATACTTGTCATTTGTCATGCTTATAATCTTATAGCTCAAATGTTACGACCACCAAATATTCATCTCAAAAGTAATAAGAAGATATATGTATACAGTTGCTTCTGTTGGGTGGTATCCCAGGGGTGAAAGAATCACCTAGCATGGGTCAATCCCAGTATTACAGGGGGTATCCCAGGGGTGAAAGGAAAGCCTAGCATGGGTCTATCCTGATATAGATTTACCACTGATCATCTGGTCATTTGTATTACATGATGTGCACAGATTATACAAGTGATAATAGTAAAGTAACATAATTGTTATAAGATGCATGACTCCACAATATTCATAAAGGTGGTCTTTTACCCTACAGCAGTGTATGGTTTCATTTGAGCTTTTATCTCATATATAGTACATGTTGCCTTACATATTTAGTACATTATTTCGTACTGACGTCCCTGTTGTGGGACCTGCATTCCATGCTGCAGGTGCAGAAGCTAATAAACCTCCCCAGTAAGAGTACAGGATATCAACTGCAGTCACTGAGCTCCAGGTTGCTTCGGGGCTTTGAGTCTTATCATATCTTTTTGCATTGTATAGTATCTTATCATGAGGCGGGGCCTGTCCCGACCCTTATAAGATAATGTTTCTTGTCTAGAGGCTTCGTAGACTATGTAAAGTATAGTATGGTTATGTATCGTATCGGAGACATTGTGGCTCCAACGGCCTAGTCATACAACATCTTTTGGATTGCTAGTCCCATTTATCTTTTGAGGGCATGTTTAGTATAAAAGTAACTTATAATGTTCATAGGTAATGTATTGCTACAGGTTGGTTCTCCCGAGCCTTACCGGCAACGGGTGCCAGTCCGCCTTAATAGGATTTGGGGCGTGACAGATTACTTCCTAGACATTATTTGGTGAAGTTAATACCTAAATGGTAAGATTTGGTTGCTAATACTAGTTTGCCACAAATGACTTATTGTAGATAAGTGTTCGAAGAGTACGGGAAGTCACTTGTATTGAAGTGGTTATATCAAGGTATGTAAGACATACTCTATCTAATCTTTGGCATGAATAATGACCCATGGCACTCTCAAGTAAGCTTCCAACATTTTCCTACGACACATGACACATAATAACATCATATGATCTTCGACACTACCAATTGAACTTGTTTTCACTTTTAAGATGTCCGGCTAGTCAAAAAAATGTCCATATACTATTGTTGACTCCGAAATGGTTTAATGAGGTATCCATTATTCTCCACTTCATTTTCATGATATTGATTACCTATTTACATGTTTTTCCTATTGAGGTATCATGGTTTCAAATTCCATAAAGTGTGACCACAAAGTAACCAATCTCAAAGATTAATTGAATTAAGAAATGGAATGTTTGTATTTTAAATTGATGATATGATGTATTGTATTAGTACCACTGATCAGTTGGCCATGGTATTATAAAGATTATGTATATATGTTATTCCAGGGGTGGTCCCTGATGTATTGTATTAGTACCACTGATCAGTTGGCCATTGTATGACATATGTTATGTATTGATAAGGATTACGGGAAGTAATGATATGAAATTAATGTGCAGGTATCCCATCATTTCTTTTAAGTGTGGTCTACTCATACTGTTTATTCACTGGTATCTGGGTTCTGTTGATCTTTTGTATCTCATCTTGATACTCACTGCCTTACATACTCAGTACATATTTCCGTACTGACGTCCCTCACGGGGGACCTGTATTCATGCCTGCAGGAATAGGTACTTCAGGTCGTACACCTCCACAGTAAGAGCCAGGACATTCTATTGTTAGTGGTGAGCTCCAGTTGTTTCGGGGCATCGCAAGTCATCTCTATATGTACTTTTGGTACTTGTATAAAATTCTTTTGTGGGCGGGAGTTTGTCCTGACCCCAACTCAGTTGTGTATCTATGTAGAGGCTTTTGTAGACATATTGTACAACCATAGGAGTGTTTGGTTGATAGACGTGATGGCTCTGACGGCCAATTACTATTCATATACATATTTATGCATGTCTGCTGGGCTGATACAGGTACTATTTTCTTTTATTTACAATGAAGTGCTGCTCAAATTTCTAATTTTCATAAGTAATGTAAATGTGAAAGTATAGGTTATGAACGGGTTCTCCCGGGCCTCCTCGTCTACGGGTGCCAGTCCGCTCCAATGGGATTTGGGGTATGACAGAAAGTGTTGGCTCCTTATATCTTGTTATAACCCAAAATAAGAATCGTATCTTATCTCAAATAAAGGTTGATGAAGATATGGAAGATACTTTCTGGTGTTATGATATATCCTTCAACGATGATGATCTGCAAGAGAAGGAAGATCCTAGATAGGATCCATCATAACTTGAAGAAGGAGTGCATGACACAACAACTCCGTTAAAGAAAGTTAATCTTGGAACCAATGAAAACCCAAGACCAACTTACCTGAGTTCATTTCTAGAAATGGAGGAGGAAATCCCTTACATGGATATACTCAAAGAATATATGAATGTCTTCTCTTGGAGTTATAAGGAAATAACTAGCTTAGATCCAAAAGTAGCAGTCCCTCAGTTGATGGTCAATAATGGTGCTCATCCTATTAAGCAATCCCAAAGGTACTTTAGGCCAAAGTTAGTTCCATTGATAAAAAATAAGGTCAGCAGAATCATTGATACTGGCTTTATTAGAGAAGTTAAATACCCCACATGGATTTAAGTATTGTTCCAATACAGAAAAGAATGGCCAAATTTGAGTTTGTCTTGACTTTCGAGATCTCAACAATGCCTGTCCTAAAGATGATTTTCCAATCACCATACCAGAATTGATGATTGATTCCACTATTGGTTATGAGGCAATAACCTTTATGGATGGTTCATCTAGCTATAATTAAATCCATATGGCATAAAAAGACAAAGAGCTCGCTACATTCGGTATGCCTAAAGGTATTTATTGCTGCAAGGTGTTGCCTTTTAATTCAAAAAATACTGGTGCCACTTATCAAAGGGCTATGCAAAATATCTTTCATAGCCTACTCCATAAAAATATTCAATGCTATATGGTTGACCTAGTGGAGAAGTCAAGAAAGAGGGAAAACTATTTGAAAGACCTAAGAATGATATTTCAGTTGCTTCGAAGATATCAATTTAGGATGAATCCATTGAAATGTTTCTTTGGAGTTACTTTTGGAAAGTTCCTTGGCTTTATTATATGACACAAATGAATTGAAATTGATCAAGACAAGATCAATATAATTTTGACAATGCCCGAGCCTCAAAACATTTACAAGTTAAGAAGCCTTCAAGGAAGGCTAGCATATTTAAGGAGGTTCATCTCAAACATAGCCAGAAAATGTCAACCATTTAGCCATTTCATGAAGGAAATTCCATCGTGGGACCAAGCTTGTAGTAAGGCCTTTAAAAGTATCAAATCCTACTTGATGAAGCCTCTAGTTCTTGCGAAACCTATACCTGGAAACCCATAAATATTGTATATCATGGTACAAGAAAGGTTAGTTGGAGCACTACTAGCTTAAGAAAATAGTGAAGGAAAGGAAAACTCCCTTTACTATCTAAGTAGAATGATGACACCAAATAAGCTGAATTATTTACCAATCAAAAATTTATGTTTGGTATTGGCATTCACAATCCAAATGATGAAGCACTACTTTCAAGATCATGTCGTTCATCTTGTGTCTACGAAAAATCCTATCAAGTTTGTAATATTGAAACCAGTCCTTAGTGACCGACTTACAAGATGGTACCATTAATTCCAACAGTTTAAAATTGTATACGTTACCTAAATGGCTGTAAAGGGACAAGCATTAGAAGACTTCTTGGTAGACCACCTTATACCTTATGACTGGGAATTGACCGATGGACTTTCTAACGAAGATACAATGGTTATTAAATCCATATCCTTGTGGAGGATGTATTTTAATAGTACCGCACATTTAGATGGATCTGGTGTTGGTGTGGTGTTCGTCACTCTATAAGGAGAGGTCATCCCATACTCTTTTACCCTAACAAACCATTGATCCAATAATGTTGTTGAATATCATGCATTAAATACTCGAGCTTGAGATGGAAGTTTATATAAAACGACTATAATTACAAGTCTTTGGTGACTCTTAATAAGTGATTAAGCAGTTATTGGGAAGTTATGAGGTTAGAAAGCCTGAGCTACGCCTATATCATTATTATACTCAAAATTTAATGGGATGGATTGGAGAAGCAACCCCTAACATATGTGAAGGAAAGAAATATGCAATTTGATGCCTTAGCTACTGTGGCCTCAACCCTATCTTTTCTAAATCAGACATGAGTTACTATCCAGTAAAAATGGGTAGCACCACTATCAAAGGAGGATGAGCATGTATAAAATAAGGTTGAATACCTCATTGCCGTGTCCAATGATATAAAGAAAGATTGGCGACAACATATCATTCACTATCTGTGGAATGGGATACTTCCATAAGATCCAAGGAGGAGGACTGACATACGTCGTCATGCACCTTACTGCCCTTACTATAAAGACACGCTATACAGAAAATCATTTGAAGAAATACTCTTGCAATGTTTGGGAAAGGGCAAAGCAATTCAAGCTTTGCATGAATCACACTTGAGAGTTTGTGGATCGTATCAATCTACACCAAAACTCCATTTTCACATTAAAAGGATGGGATACTATTGGCCAACAATGGAGAAAGATTGGTTGGACTATGCTAGAAGATACAAATCTTGTAAATCCCATGCAAATTTCATACATCAACCTCATAAAGTTTTACACCCAACTGTAGCATCTTGGACATTCAATGGTTAAGGAATGGATATTATTGGGCCACTACCAAAATCTTCTAGTGGTCACTTATACATCTTGGTCGTGATAGATTATTTCTCAAAATGGACCAAAGTTGTTGCTCTCAAAGAAGTAAAGAAAGAGAATGTTGTGAATTTTATTCGAGTGAATATCATCTTCCATTTTGGAATCCCTCAATATATAATAACTAACAATGGAAAGCCAATTCATAACAAATTGATGAGTACTATTTGTGAACTCTTTAGTTTCTAGTAGCACAAGTCTTCTATGAACCATACCGCCGCCCATGGTCTAGTCGAAGCATTTAATAGGACTCTGTGCAATCTATTAAAGAAAGTCATCAACAAGTTCAAAAGAGAATTGCATGAATGAATGGAAGAATATTTGTGGTCAAATAGAACAACTTACTGCACATCGGCGCAATCAACCCCATACTCACTTACTTTTGGAGTCGAAGCAGTCCTGTCACTTGAGCGTCAAATACCTTATTTAAGACTCGTTATTCAAGAAAGGATCACTGAAGAAGAAAATATTAAGTTGCATCTTGTGGAATTAGAAGATCTTAATGAGAAGAGGTTGGAAGCTCAACAAAATCTTGAATGTTTTCAAGCTCGTCTATCTCATTCTTTCAAAAAGATAGTCTGCTTGAGGTACTTTGAAGTTGGAGATCAAGTTCTTGAAGTAAGAAGGCCCATTATAACTTCTCGTAAGTCTGGGGAAAACTCACCCCAAAAGGGCATGAATATTGGCTCTATCTATGCCAAGTTCTTGAAGAAGTACTGTCCATGAAAGAAGATGACACAAATATAAACTGCATGTTTACTCGTGGCCTGCAAGAGTCTAAATTGTGTATGGCTTAAATAAAAAAGTTTGCTAGGTTGAAAACCTCAAATGAGGCAGCCTAGGAAAAAGTTAGGACCAAGAAAAATTAAACATAACACTCACCTAAAACTACGTTGTGACTTAATCCTCTTTACTGAGGTACGTAGCCGCTTGAAATTTCATTCTGATTTCAATTATATAAATGTCAAAATAATACATGTTCCCGCTTGATCCATCATATGAAAGTTGAACTTGTATATACTTTAGTTAAATTTTGGACTTATGCTCAATTGTTGAAAACTCTAATGAGCTTTGTTCACATAAGTTGTAGCCTTCTTATTTATTAAGTCTTCATGTTAGAACTTTCAAATTCTCCACATTAAAATTTGCACGTTCATGGGTTTATCCTTAAGGTGGATAAGATTTATCCCTTTACACCTTACGTTGGCTTCTTACAGGTTCATCTTTAAAAGGATCTCAAAATTTTTCATGTCTTAAGGTGGACAAAATTTGTCCCTTTGCACCTTATACTGACCTCTCACGGGTTTATCCTTAAATGGATGTCAAAATTTTCATTCCTTAAGGTGGACAAAATTTATTCCTTCGCACCTTAAGTTGGCCTTTGATAACGCTCAATCTACAGCTCTCGTGGGAGTGTAAAGCGGTCGTTAGCAAATATAGAACCCAACCTGGGTTGGGTGTCGATCCCACAGGGAATAGCTTGGCCAACAAGTAAGCAAAATTACTAAACTTTTGGTGCAAGTCTCGTAAAAGGGGGGATTGTAATGTGTAATGAAAACAATAAAGTAAAAGCTGAAAATAGCAAAGTAAAGAGAGAAAGATTGTTACGTAAGTTGTAAACAATGAGAATTGAAGCGTTGGGGTTATGTCCACCTTCTGAGGTATACGTCTCTATTGGCTATGAATGTGTAGAGTCTTGACATGCAATTGCTTATAGAGAATTGTAGTCGATGGTAAATCCAAGCGTCTCTCGACCTGAACAAGGACTATTTCACTTTAACTCTCTCGAGCTTAAAGCGTGTCTAACGGTACGAATTCTCCAAGAGGTTAGTCAAGTTACGGCACTAGCTTTTTAATAGGAAAGGGTGTCCTACTACCTTGACATTATCTCTTTTCCAGACAAATAACCTTTCTCTCGAACAAGTTAAATGTTAGACTGGCGTTATTCTATGCGTCTGCAGCCACAAGAATTTGCATTAAGATGAAGAGAATAATGATATAAGCAATATACGTGTCTCGAACTCACAAACTCACAGCAATAGATAGTATCTCATTCGGCTTCCATAACCCCAACAGAGAAGTTTAGTTACCCATGAGTGCGAAGGAACGATTTGCATTGTTATTGTTGAGTAATGGCGTGTGGATTAGGTGATAGGCGTGTGGCGTGATTCCTTAGCAAGTAACGATTCTCTTGTTGTGGAATTTAAGAATAGAATTAATGGAAAGATTAGAAGAGTTGTAATTGAGAAGTAGAATGTGTCTCTCCACTAAGGGAGGACTTGCCTCTCCACTAAGGGAGGACTTAATTAAAAATCTCTAGCACGATAGGGTATTTATAATACTCCTATCCTACTCCTACTATGCTAATGAAATAAATAACCAAATCCTACTAAACTAACGAAATACTTAACCCATTTGTACTAGGTTAATGTAACATTCTCCTAATCCAAATAAACTAATGAAATACATAACCCAATTGTACTAGGTTAATGTATCATTGTCAAAATCCAGCTTTGTATCTGTAAGTCCCCAAAGTCTTCAGAAATGTTGTTTTAGCCCGGGACAGATTTTCCATGCAGCAGTTTTGGTCCTTAGGCGTGTAGACTTCCTTCCCTTCCTTTGTGAGCTTTCTTTTGCGTCAAGTAAGCCATAAAATGCTGTATTTTGCATCATTTATACCTGAAACTTTCCTAATCATGTTCGTTAGCTCATTTACAGGAAAAAGGACTAAAAGTGCATGAAATATATAATTTGTTCTCAAAACTAGGCTAAAATATGGGCAAAATATATTGATATAGGCGTGTAAATTGGCCTATCATCAACACCCCACACTTGCAGCTTTGTTCATCCTCGAACAAAATATCATGTCCTTCTAAGCATCAACTTAGGGTTTTTACAGCAACAACACAAAACATTCTTCAAGACAAGCACAAAAATTATCAACAAAGAGTAGCTTCCTGATTATAAGTAGAAACAGTTTAACCTCTAGCGTAGACTAGTGATGGTGATCAACTCGCATGCAAACGTTAAGGTACATAGAATCATATACAACTATCCAAAGCTCATCAACCATGTGTGTCTCACAATATAGTACCCATAATTACTCACAAATATAGCATATTTTTCAAACATGGGTATCAAAATGTCCTTGCTCTCACTCTCACAAAGAATTCATATGTAGCAACTGATGACCATAGGCTTGCCCTTAATGTAGTACTCTACTAAATGTTAGAATTCTAAGCTTAGGATCAAGTAGGTCTTTTGATGGTTGTAATGTAGGCTAAGGGATGGGTAGGATCAACTATTTTGGCCAGAAATAGTGACTAAGTTCCTAAGCACTTTAATACATCACATTGTATCATTGACACTTTTTTCTTTCAACCTTTCTTTATTTTATTCTTCCACCCTTGTTCTCATCTTTTGTTTTTCAATTTTAAGCACAACTCACTTTTCAGCTTTCTTTTCCTTTTTCTTTTCACAACATACCTCTTATGATAGCACTTTCTTTTTCATAACACATTCAAGCACCATTACAATTTAAAGCATCATACTCACCCAATCTCCTCTTATGTTGTCACATGACTTTTTCACTTTAAAGCACTTAGGAATTTGGATCAAATTACGGTCTTGAAAAAAAAATGGATCAGGCTTACATACAAGGTTGTCAAAGAAATAGGCTAAAGGCTCAAAAGGGTTTAACTAGGATGGTGTCCATGGGTAGGTAAAACAAAGGTAAACATGTATAGGTTGCCAAAGAAATGCCTAAATCATCTCCTAAACTTACACTCCTTATTTTTGCTTTGCATACATACCAGGTAAGTTCTAGCATCAGCCACAAACATAGAATATACTGTTACCTCACACACACAAGGCACATGGTTGACTTGATTGGAAGTAATATAGACTCTCGACCCAACAAGTGAAAGAATTGAACCACTCAATATCACATAATGAGTCACAACTAGAGCCTAAACGTCTCAATAGTCATAATTGTAGCACATACTCTTGTTATAATCTTATGCTGCCTATTAGAATTATTTCATGTGAAGCTAAAAAAAAATTTACTACTAAAAAAACTAAGCAAACAAACATGAATAAATGCAAATGCGGATCGAGAAGTATAGCATGCAAATACCATCACCCCACACATAGACGGGGCACAGTGTCCTCAGTGAAAAATAAATAAGAAGAACCTGGTTAGTCGGACTCATTCTCTATGTCTGGGGTCATACCCCTTGCATCGGAATCATCTTCTGAGTCATCATCCTTAGAAGTTCCTCATAAGTATCCCACTTTATTCCAAGAGTGAGTTGAGGTGTTTGCATCAAGGAGGGTTCTCCTTGCTCTCTTTGGCCTCTTTTCTTGCCTTTTTGTGAAGTGGTAGCCTTTTCTTTGCCTTGTCTTGCTTTGGGTGACATTGTACCTGAGACTAGAAATAGTGTTAATGGTAGCACAATCTCAATGGTTACAATCTATACACAAGCAGTAGGGGTACCACCCCACACTTAGTTTTGTTGATACAAATCAGTGAGGTGAAAGTGGTCGATTACTTAGACTTCATCGACATACGTTTTAGGATTATATTCTGACAAGAAACTCAGCAATGCATCACTTACTTGCAGCCATTGGACTACTTTCATGGTAGATATAACAACACTACTACATAGGGGTAACCACATGGTATAGTTTCTATCAATAAACTCAACCCCCTATGTCGGTAGGTAGTTATAAGTCTTATTCCGATGAACGGGATATTCTAACATGTAAGTATTCAAGTGACAAGATTATGCAATGTTCATTACTATAGAAATTCCGCAAGTAGTATAACAATGCATCAAAATCAAATTCAAGTCGGAAATAAGTTAAGAGCATCCTAACGTACATGTTCACTCACTTGGTTTTGTATCAACAATTCAAACACGTTCACATCACCAATACTTTTTCAGGATTTAGCAATTCATAGTAGGTGTAGTAAAGTAGTACTTACAAAATTTAAATGAAGAACAAAGTAGTACTTACTTGGTTGAAGCCTTTGGATGGTGTTCTTGTGAAGAAAAAGAGCGAAAGGAAACTTTTTTGATAGGATTTGGAGACTATAGGTGGTGCATGAGCTAGGTTTCCAATGTGTTTTTGGTTCAAGATTAAGTCTCATATTTGTAAGAAAAGGTTGGGTTGAGTTTTGACCCATTAATATCGGATTTGGAGACCAAAAGTGACCATAGGCGGTGCCTAATGCTTTGCCTAGTTGAGCAGAATGCCATAGCATATGCCATGCATTTATTTAAGAATGCCATACACTATGCCATGCATTTATTTAAGAATGCCATACACAATGCGGCGCATAGTCTATGGCATATGATATCCTGAGACCTAATACTATAGCATAGGCGGCGCATAGTCAAAAGCACACTTAGGAATGGGCGGCGCATAGTGTATAGCACACTAGATTCCGAGACCTTAGGCTATAGGATAGGTTTTGCATTGTTCGTGGCCTAGTTTTACCTAGTCCTAGCCTTCCTCGATGCCTATTTAAGCATGAGTAATGCTCAATCCATACCCTTATGCATCCTTATACCTAACTTACCACCTTTACCATTCAATACATCCAAATCGTCATTTGAAACCAATCTCCTCGTTGAATACCTCTTGCACCTATATTTGCTCAAAACAATAAAAACGATTAGTACGATGGGTTGCCTCCCACTAAGCACCTTAGTTTTGGTCGTGGCACGACTCTTATTTTTGGATTTTCATTAATTAAAAACAACACAAGTACTAGAATGAAAGAAAACGATAAACGATAAATGAAAAACGATAAACAATGGGTTGCCTCCCATCTAGCACCTTATTTATTGTCGTGGCACGACATGGTTACCTCGAGTACTCAGACTTCGTCGAGGTAAATGGTGGATCGTTTTCTAAAAGGATTTAGACGACAATGAGGCTTACCTGTGGGCATGCGATCTTCTTCGAGATGGCTCCTACGTTTCTCCGGAGAGTCACCAATTATATCATCAATAGTCCAACCCATAGCTCTCTTATACCTCATCAGAGCAGAGATGAGAGCCTCCACGTGCTGTTCACTTAAATCATCCACCACACTTATCGGAAGTATACTTTCACTTTCCAAGAACACATACCTTAGATAATCGGGAAGCTCTTGCGATTCTAGCATTGGTGGCTCGTCAATGGGAGTCTTCGTTGTTGGTTGATTCTTGAGATCACAATCTGGTTGCTTAGGAGTATAAGGCTCTATTTCTGTTAGAGAACTCATAAGTTCTTCATAACCTTCATTATCTTCATGCTCAACTTTCAGTGGCACAGCAGACAATGGCTCAACAGTAGGCTGTTTCTCTATAGATAATTCTTTCGTATCCTCATGATGAACATATAACTCATTCATATCGCTGGGCTGCTTCATTGTTTTGCATATATCAAACCGTACCACTTCGTCATTAAGTCGAAACAAAAGCTCATTATCTTTCATGTCAATAAGCACACTTCCAGTTGCAAGGAAGGGACGTCCCAAGATGATGGGAACTTCAGAATCCTCCTTACAATCCAGAATAATGAAGTCTGCAGGAAAGATGAATGAAGAAACCTTCACCAACACATCATTCAAGATACCCACAGGTCATTTTACCGACCTATCAGCCATCACGAGCCTCATATTGGTTGGTGTAGGGTCTCCCAACCCCAACTTTCTGTAGATAGATAGTGGCATCAAATTGATGCTAGCTCCCAAATCGCACAGTGCCTTAGCAAAATCCAACGATCCAATTGTGCAAGGAATAGTGAAAGCTCCAGGATCTGCCTTCTTTTGAACTAGCGATCTTGTAGGGATTGCACTACAATGATGAACATTATCCGCCAAGTATTAACTTGCTGCCCGCTTCTTTGTCAAGAGATCCTTCATAAATTTCGCATACCTAGGCATTTGTTCAAGTGCCTCCACCAATGGAACATTAATGGTGAGCTGTTTTAACATATTCATGAATTTGCTGAACTTTGTGTCATCCGCCACCTTCTTCAATCTTTGGGAAAAAGGTGGTGGTGGGTATGGAAGTGTTCTATCCACGGTTTTTTTCTCCTCTTGCTTCTGTTTTTCCACTTTTTTAGGCTGTACGTCACTAGGTGAAACGTCCCTGACGTTGGGAGTAGTTGTTGCGGCTTCTTCTCCTTTTGTAACGTCACTAGGTGTAATGTCCATGTCCGCAACTTCGTCAACCACTTGCTTGCCTTTTGCTGAAGTTTCCATCACCTTACCACTTCTGGTAGTGATGGCCATGCATGACCCATTATTCTTTGGGTTTTGCACAGTATCGCTTGGTAAGGTGCCAGCCTTTCTTTGATTGAATGCTGCTGAAAGTTGGCTCAATTGCTGCTCTATTTGCCTGATAGAAGTGGAATGAGAATCAACTAGTTGCTTCATGGAGGACAAATCATCAATCACCTCCTTAACTCCTGCGCTCGTCGCTTCCACTCCTTTCAATAACTTAGCCATCATGTCTTCCATACTCCCAGAATTAGATGTGGTGGTATCACGTCTACCAGGGGGAACGTACAAACCACTCTTTTCATTATTTTTCTTCCAACTACCTTGGTCTTTGCTTCCAGATTTATCATAATAGTTCCGACCTTGGTTTTTCTTGGGCATTCCCACGAAAACCCCCCTGATTGTTCAAGTAGTTGGCCTCCTCTTCAGAATCAGATTCGTCTCTTCCTTTTAGCGCTAAAGCTTTCACTTTTTCGGTCTTCCCTGATAATAAGTGCTTTTTCAGAAGATCCAATTGTGTTTTCATGTGCGCCATGTCTTCCTCACGTTCTTCTTCTCTTCTTCTTTGGTCTGCAGACATGCCAATAGATAAAGTGGGGCTTGCTACCTCAGAATCCCTGGTATGCCAAGCTCTACTTTGTTTTGTCATCCGGTCTAGCATATTGCTTTCCTGAACAAAGGTGAGGTCCATAAATGATCCTCCAGCCGCATTATCAACCACTGGCTTAGTCCCCGAATTCAAAGCTCTGTATAATATCTCCATCAAGTGGACATTGGTCATATGATGGTTTGGGCACTGCATTAGCTTCGTCTTGAAACTCTCCCATGTAACGTGGAGAGCTTCAGTTGGAAGCTGTCGAAAATTGGTGATCTCATCTCTCAACTGTGCTCTTTTGGATGGCGGAAAGAATCTTTCTAGGAAAGCGTCTTTCAATTGCCTCCAATTAGTAATTGAATCAAGAGTCAGCCCATTCAACCATAGTGTTGTCTCCCCAGACAGAGACAATGGAAATAAGCGTAGTCGAATTGCATTCTGTCCAACGCCAGGATTGTCGAATGACTTGCATGTAGAAATAAAGTTGATCAGATGCATATTCGGATCATCGCCTGCTAGTCCAGAAAATAATCCCTTGAGTTGCAAAAGTTGAATCATGGTGCTAGTGATATTGAACTTTGCTCCAGGTGCTAATGGCGGAAGAATAATAGCTCCGGTGGCACCAGGTCCGTCTAGATCGTCCTCTTCGTCATCAAAAGGAATTTGCATAACTCGGCGATCAGGCCTCAATCGCGCTTGACGATCTCTCCTCTGCATGGGTGCCGCCATCTCAGCAGTATGCCGTGGGTTTAGTAGCTCTTCATCGCCCAGATCCTCATCGTCAGGATTTGTTGCTCGCCTACGATTATCAATATTCTGTCGATGCACTTGAGCAACCATCCTTTCAATTTCACGTTGTGCCTCCATTGATGCACTGAATAAACCTAAATAAAACAAAAACACCAACTAAAAGTAAAAGTACGAGAATCTTTGACCAAAGGGTCTAGTAATTATCCCAAACTTGATTGACACTCGTATTCCCCGGCAACGGCGCCAATTTTTGATAACGCTCAATCTACAGCTCTCGTGGGAGTGTAAAGCGGTCGTTAGCAAATATAGAACCCAACCTAGGTTGGGTGTCGATCCCACAGAGAATAGCTTGGCCAACAAGTAAGCAAAATTACTAAACTTTTGGTGCAAGTCTCGCAAAAGGGGGGATTGTAATGTGTAATGAAAACAATAAAGTAAAAGCTGAAAATAGCAAAGTAAAGAGAGAAAGATTGTTACGTAAGTTGTAAACAATGAGAATTGAAGCGTTGGGGTTATGTCCACCTTCTGAGGTATACGTCTCTATTGGCTATGAGTGTGTAGAGTCTTGACATGCAATTGCTTATAGAGAATTGTAGTCGATGGTAAATCTAAGCGTCTCTCGACCTGAACAAGGACTATTTCACTTTAACTCTCTCGAGCTTAAAGCATGTCTAACGGTACGAATTCTCCAAGAGGTTAGTCCAGTTACGGCACTAGCTTTTTAATAGGAAAGGGTTTTCTACTACCTTGACATTATCTCTTTTCCAGACAAATAACCTTTCTCTCGAACAAGTTAAATGTTAGACTGGCGTTATTCTATGCGTTTGCAGCCACAAGAATTTGCATTAAGATGAAGAGAATAATGATATAAGCAATATACGTGTCTCGAACTCACAAACTCACAGCAATAGATAGTATCTCATTCGGCTTCCATAACCCCAACAGAGAAGTTTAGTTACCCATGAGTGCGAAGGAGATCACGATTTGCATTGTTATTGTTGAGTAATGGCGTATGGATTAGGTGATAGGCGTGTGGCGTGATTCCTTAGCAAGTAACGATTCTCTTGTTGTGGAATTTAAGAATAGAATTAATGGAAAGATTAGAAGAGTTGTAATTGAGAAGTAGAATGTGTCTCTCCACTAAGGGAGGACTTGCCTCTCCACTAAGGGAGGACTTAATCAAAAATCTCTAGCACGATAGGGTATTTATAATACTCCTATCCTACTCCTACTATGCTAATGAAATAAATAACCAAATCCTACTAAACTAACGAAATACTTAACCCATTTGTACTAGGTTAATGTAACATTCTCCTAATCCAAATAAACTAATGAAATACATAACCCAATTGTACTAGGTTAATGTATCATTGTCAAAATCCAGCTTTGTATCTGTAAGTCCCCAAAGTCTTCAGAAATGCTGTTTTAGCCCGGGACAGATTTTCCATGCAGCAGTTTTGGTCCTTAGGCGTGTAGACTTCCTTCCCTTCCTTTGTGAGCTTTCTTTTACGTCAAGTAAGCCATAAAATGTTGTATTTTGCATCATTTATACCTGAAACTTTCCTAATCATGTTCGTTAGCTCATTTACAGGAAAAAGGACTAAAAGTGCATGAAATATATAATTAGTTCTCAAAACTAGGCTAAAATATGGGCAAAATATATTGATATAGGCGTGTAAATTCGCCTATCATCAGCCTCTCACGGTTTTATCCTTAAAAAGATCTCAAAATTTCCATGCCTTAAGGTGGACAAAATTTATCCCTTGACATCTTAAGATGGCATCTCTCGGATTTATCCTTAATAGGATCTTAAAATTTTCATGCCATAAGGTGGACAAAATATGCCACTTTGCACCTTAAACTGATCATTGAAAATGGCCAATACTTAAAGAATGCCATAGCATAAGTGCATCGATGAAAGGGCCCATACTTAAAGAAGACCATTGCATAAATGCATCGATAAAAGGGCTTATGCTTAAAGAAGATCATTGTATAAGTGCATCAGTGAAAGGTCCCATACTTAAAGAACACCATTGCATAAGTTCCTGAATGAAAGGGTCCGTACTTAAAGAATACCATTGCATAAGTATATCAATGAAAGGGCCCATACTTAAAGAAGACCATTGCATAAGTGCATCAATGAAAGGGTGCATACTTAAGAAAGACCATTGCATAAGTGCATCAATGAAAGGGTCCATACTTAAAGAATTTCATTGCATAAGTACATCAGTGAAAGGTACCATACATAAAGAAGACCATAGCATAAGTCCATCGATGAAAGGGTCCATACTTAAAGAAGACCATTGCATAAGTGCATTGATGAAAGGGCCTATACTTAAATAAAACCATTACATCTTGAAAAAAAATTGGTTGGGTCTTTAGGTGATGTAGGCAAAGTTAAACTCTTCCACCTTAAGATAATGTCCATCGTCTTAAAGCAATTGGTCGGGTCTTAAGGTGACAGAGGTGAAGTTAACCTATCACACCTTAAGTCAATGTCCACACAAGAAAAATTGGTTGGGTTTCAAGGTGATGGAGGCAAAGTTAAACTCTCGCACCTTAAACCAATGTCCACCATCTTAACGCAAAATTGGTCTGGTCTTAAGGTGACGAGGCGAAGTTAAACTTTTTCACCTTAAGCTAATGTCCACTGTTTTCAAGAAAAATTGGTTTGGTCTCAAGGTGATGTAGGTGAAGTTAAAATCTCGCACCTTAAGCCGATTGTTGCATATTTCTATTTATTACAAACCTACAATAAAAGTATGGGGGAAACAAGAAAAAAAGTAAAAACAAACATAGAAAGGATGTTACCAGTCAGAGCGTTACAACCTTCAAAGTTGTATATCACCAACTTGAATTGAGAAAAGATGCTTTAATAAGAAGAAAGCTCTCAGAATCTAGTTGGTAGCAAATCGCTCTATGGTGACGATGGTCCCACATCAAGATATAAATTATTTGGTGAGGCGATGCAAGTGTGGAATGCTCTTCCTAAGAGCATATAAGGTCGACTTCAACAAATCATCTAGAACAATCCAAGAAGTATTAAAATTCAAATTTGGGATATGTTATAGATGCATGTTTTCGGCATCTATAGAATTAAGCAGATCATGTTTTTATCATCACATAATAAGATATAATTTTTTTGGTTATGTCTCATAAATCTAAAATTCCTTATGCATCAAAACTCAATCTTGATTTCGGAATAACACCTAAAAAAATCTCGAAAGTATTAAATTATGAATTACAAATATGTTTTAGATCTTTGTTTCTAGTTTCACAAGAATCAAGCGGGCTTGCAATTTCGTCCTTCCTGCTTGAAGATATGAAAGTTTTATTAAAGACGCGCAGATCAGAAATTTTCAGCATGATAAAATTTAGGACTAACTTCAAAAAATTATCGAGAATTATATTAAATTAGTTTAAAGGTGAATTTTGGATATGTTATAGATCTCAAAGTCTAATTTCTTGAATATCAAACGGTTCATGATTTTCATATTCCTACAATAGAATATGAATTTTCTACCACTAAGATATTGTGTTGAAAAAGATGATGAAAATAAAAGAAAAGTAGGAGGAAAAAATTATCTCAATATTATTCATGACTTGGAAACCCCAAAATTAATATTAAAAGAGGGGAACCTACATCCTTTTATAGAGTTGTAGAATGGATGTTTCCTTCTCCAATATAAATTCAAATTGGAAGAGCTTCAATCTCCAATACAAATTCAAATTGAAGGTTGTTTTCCTTCTCTCATACAAATTCAAATTGGAGGTTGTGTCCTTCTCCAATACAAATTGAAAGAGTTTTCATCTCCAATGCAAATTCAAATTGGACGTTATTTTCTTCTCCCATACAAATTCAAATTGGGGGTGTTTTCTTCTCCAATATAAATTCAAATTGAAAGAGATTATTCCTGGTTAAGTATGGCGGTAAAAAGTTTCCTAAAATCTATTTGGAATGAGATATCATACCTCACTAAAGGGTCTTACGTGTACAGATTCATGAAAAAATAAGAGATTTTTTCAGAGGCAATATCAATATGTAAATTGCATGGTCCAGCATTATGAAAATCTTTGAAGCACAAAGGAATCATGTTTAATAAATCATACTTCAAGTCTAGTCTCAAAAGGATTAAATATCTCGACAAGTCTTGTAGTAGGGACATTTTGTGGGCAATGGAATTTTAATAAATTCAAATCCATAAAAAATTTGAATTATGTTAAATTCAAAATAGATTAGTCCCAAGTAAATATTGTGGATTAATATAATTGGATTAATTATTTAAGTCCAAACATATATGGATTTAACTAAAGTAAAATTTTTACTAGGTTAGCACATTGATTTGGGCAACAAATGATGACCCCGCTTTGCTAAGCCCAAGATATTATCATATTCTAGAGGCCCAAATAAGCACCACGTGTCAAATGACGTGACATGCCAAGTCAAGTGAAGGAGCCAATAGGACCATGAAACATGTCAAAATGATGCAGCAGGCCTAGTAAAATCAAAAGACCATAAAAGGTCCAACGTCACCTAAATTTAATTGGTAAAAGGAAGTCCATCTTCATCACGACACTTCCTTTTCCACAACTATAAATAGGGATCTCATAATTCAGAAAAGAAACCAACAACTCTAACAAGAAGCAAGAGAAATCTCATGCATCAAACGCCATAATTTCTCTACAAAGCTTAAGAATTCATGTCCAGTTCATCAAGATTTCAAATCAAGACCGCCAGATTTAAGAACAAGCCCAAAAGTCATTGAATTCTAGCACAAGTCAAGATCAAGTACGTCAAATCAATAAATCATGTTCAAATTCATGATCAAACTTTAAGTTCTTTAATTTATGTTTGAAAAGACAAATCAGAGGATTCATAGAGATTGTAACACCCACTTATTGAAATCAATAAAATGATTGTTGCAATATTTTTCTTATATCGATTATTTATCTTTCAATCTTCAAATTTTATTGTCCAACACTTACATTCATCTGTGAATACTAATCCATCCTATCATTATAGTCAAACAACATCATGCCTTAACCAAGAGTACTAGCCACATAATACAATGGGTTGTGTTTTTATCACTCATAATGTCCAAGCCTATCTTTACCACACCCACTTTCAAGACCTCTCAACTAAAACCAACAACTTCAATCACTTTCACAAAGATTTTCACCACATATCCCCCATCCTAAATATTTCACATAATGAAAGTTCATCTCCCTCTTCACTCTTCACCTATAACCTTAGCTCGAGTAACCGCACCAAAACTTTTACAATCACAAACATTCATTCCCTTATGTAAAGAATTACTATGCTTTCATAACCATTATCATGCTATCATAAAGAGGTTCATTGAGGGACTATAGCACAAGCATCAAGAATGGAACTAACACTATTCAACTATAACTTATATTTGTTAATCTACAATAGATGGGATAAGAGATAAAGATACGGTATAGTAGGCACAAAATAATTCATATATCGAATGTCTAGATCAACAATAGAGAGCTATTTGGGCATAAACACAACATGAGTTCTTAGGATTGGCCACAGTGAGAAATATGAGCACATATATTATGAGTTATACAATATAAAGCCAAAATTCATGAAGTCAGCTATTGAGACAAGGATTGATACTTGAAGCTATTGCTCCACATTTAAAGAACTGAGAATGGCCATGAGTTTTCATAATCCTTGTCGCTTTGTCTAGACCCAACATAAAATATATCGATAATATATATAGAAAGCATAGTTCTATAGAACTAAGCATGATATTAGACATGAATTTATAAATCCTGAACATCATAGCATAGATCTTGAATACTTGAAAGATTGGATTATTGAGACATCATTGCTTCTAGTATGGAGGTCAGAACATAACATGAGTCACATAGAGAACTTGAAGCTTAGCATAGACATGACTTGAATACATAAAACTTTAGTAGAATTTTCACATTGAATTAAAGTAGGAGGAGTTTGCTTAAATAGGATTAGATTTATCATAACCCTTCCTTGAAACTTGACACCACAAGAAAATTCGGGAACTACCTTAATTCATCATCTCCCCCTTAGATCAAAGTCACAATCATGGACTTAAGACATATCCTCTCACTAAATCTACAAGAAAAACACTTAGTACAATAGGTTTATCACCATACACATGAATACCAAACCCTTTGATAGCTATAGTATGAAGACACTACCCTTCAGGGATACTTATCTTAACTTTTGCAAGGCTCCATAGGCATTACCCTGTAACTCAGACTCTCATAAGCATATACATTCACCCTTCTTAACACATAACAATCAATTCTTCACTACTTAGTAGACTGGAATAACACCTCTAATCGCATAACTCATAACTTTACAAAATTTGTAAAACTAGATTAAGATCTCACATCATCTATCTATATTTTCCTTAATTCAGCTCTGAATAACACCATATAATAGCTCTCTATCCTTCTTTATATGAAGAAATGCAAGAACATAAACTAGGCACATATACACTTAGGACCTCGTCTGATAACAAGCTACCTGGGGTTCAACTTATTCTTTTAAACCCAACACTTTTATCCAGGTAGTAACTCAGCCGCAAATAACATTTTAATACTAATCCTCATTTACCCATATTTATCATAATTATCCACTTACTTTTCCACAAGTTACCAACCTAGGCTATTGCACACATCAAATCAAAGCTACAAACTTACTCCCACAAAACGTGCATCATTAATCCTAAGCTACTATTCTTACCACCCCAATCCATATCTAAAGTTCAATCCATATCTAAAGTTCAAGCCTAGTGCCTGGCAGCAACATGTACCATCAATAAAACATCCAAAATAATATACTAGTCCTTCTAATAGAGAATCAACCTAAATCTCTTATCTCACTAGACTATAGCCTGCTAGCACATCTCCACAACATTAATACTACACATTAAACTTTATTAAGCCTTTTGTCACATGTTGTACTAGTTTACCACTACTAGAGAAAAGTGAATCAAGGGGGTAAAGTAACCTAATGAGGATAGTCGATCTTAATCTTTCAATACAACTCATTACAATCTTATCAACATATTTTTATTTCTCACATCATATCTAATTACCCATGCATACATCCCCACTACCTTCAAATTCTATAAACAACAAAGAGTCTCTACCCATAACTTATTGGCTAATCTATCCCTTTTTATTTACTACCTATAAACAATTTCTACCGCCACTATAACTATCCACTTTGAGCTCTTTCCCTATTTTACATCCACAATTATCTTAGCTAATCACTTCCTCTGCAAACTACCATACAATCTACAAATCTTACTACAAAATAAACCAATCACCATAAAAGGGCAAACTGCCCCTTAATAAAAGATTATACAACTAAAACTAACTCCTTTAAGAAAAAGGTTACCCTCACTCTGACTTCTAAACTTATGACTTCATGTTACTAACTTTGGGACCATCTTACTACCAATAGGTTATGACACCTTAACATATACTACTACTTGGGTGGAAATATGTTCCAATATTCCGCTACATAACTCTACCCTTAAGCATGACATCTGCAATAAGGATTCTAAAAGGGATTAATACACTTCTTACCTCACATTTAAATACATGATGGATATAGATAGGGGTAAAAACTTGATCAACACACTTTAAATCACTAACAAACTCCTCTCAAATCCTTGTACGATTTCATAACTTTATAGATAACTCAAATAGAAAGGACCACATCATTAGGAATCTAAACTCTTGAACTTATATTTCCTTGACAATGAGTCATGTCCCATAAAATTAAGGCAAAGGAGGAATTTGAATAACTTTTGGATGAACGACGCTATAACACGAACTAGAGTATGAAAGAATAGAAAAAAATCCTAAATGTTCGATAGCCTCCTAATTATAAGTGTGGTGCACAAAATACCTATAAGCAAAACTCTACTACACATGGCTTCATAGACATCCTGAGACCATGAACAGTGCTATGATACCAAGTTTTTCATGACCCAAGCCAAGACCCTGACCGCGATGGGAATCTTTAACCATGAAGGCCCAAGAAACCCCTTCTTATACTATCATAAGCATAATCCATGCATAAATCAAAGCGGAATCTATAATAAAATTTAAGGGAAAATTATAATACAAACTATGTCAACAAAATATGAAAATACAATACCAAATTTCCATCTATGAATCCTCAATAGAATTCTAACAATCTATGCTGGGGCAAGGCCCCTGGCGGATGATGTTGGGTGTCTGTATGCATTCTAGCGCTACTATTCTAGCCTTTTAAGCCTTGTTTTGAGGATGATTCATGTGATTAATGTGTTTATAATGATATAAATGTGCATTTAAGTGTCCATGTATGTGTGTAAAATGTTTTATGGTGTTTCCAAGAAATTTTTGATTCAAAGTGATCATTTAGAGTTCAACCGAGAAAACTAGTGTTAATAGCTTGAGCTAGGTGCTTCTCTAGTCTATTGTATTGGGTTATAATGTGTTTTAATGAGTTTCTAAGGATGTTATTGTGTATTTATATGTGAAAAAACTTTTTTATAATGTTTAAGGGTCAATCGGATCAAGACATGAATAGAAACAATGAGTTAAAGATCAAAATGAAATTATCCTATGCTTAGCTCGTGTTTCTAGTTCATCATCTTGAATGTTGTGTTGTTTTGAGCTCTAAATTGTTGTGTTTAATACTATAGAATTCTTGGTGAGTGGATTATTAATGACATATTAAGGATATAAAAGATTCAAATCAAGTGGAAACAACTCAAAAAGGATCAGAATGGCTTAACGGAAGCACAATACACAACTTGGACACTTGGAATGTCCAGGGTAAGTATGGGCATGTGAGAATTTCTATGGGCATGTGCTACATACTAAAATACTGATAATACACCCTAATCAGTGTAACCTCGAGATGAGGCCGTGTATCGACCCCTACTTAAGTCATATGGCCCTCGCGGCGCGGCCCTATTTCAAATACGGGCAAAAGTGCAGATTTGAATCCTACACATCTTGGGATTACTTGGACACTATAAATACATCTTTTTACTTATTATTATGGACTCTTGGAAGTCTTGGACTAGTTTTGGGGCTACTCAAAACTTCTTTTAGGGTTTATATCTCTTTACTTTTGTTTCTTTCATGGTTTGTATCATCAATCCAAGGGATTAGATAATGAATATTTCCATTGAAGGCTAAAAATCCTATCTGAGGTTAAGGCCATGTTAATGATTACTTTTATTTTGAATTAAGTTTGTTAATTTACTCATCATTTTTGGTTATTTGTTTGTTTTTTTTTAACCATTTTAAGGATTCATGGCCCTTAGAATACATCAATTGTCAATCTTGTGAACTCGAAAGAGGGAATAGGGAGATAGAACAAGGGAATAAGCAAAGTATGGTTCTTGTTTCTTTATAAAATAATAGACTTGAATTAGTATCTAGGATAGGGATGTACTTAGATGCCTTACTTGATTCATATGTAGGATGACATTTGTAAAGAACTTAAGTGAACTATTACATCCCCGCTCAATGATGTAGTTGTAAGGTTCAACTTAGGTAAAGGGTTAGAGGTTGGAAAACTGTAATCGTGAAATTAATACTATGAATCAACAACCAAGATAAGCAAGTTAATGAACGAAGTTTAATAGCATAGTAGGATTGTTCATAAGCCTTAACCCTGGGCTTCTATCCTTAATTGTCCAAAGTCATTATTTTTCCGCATTAGTTTAGTTTCTTCTTAGTTTTATTTTAATTCTAAATCTCTATTTACCACTCTCCTCAATTGGTTGAACAATAATTAGATAGGCAGTGAATGCAAGTCCCTGAGAGATCGATACTTGGCATTCCTTGAAGCCACTATATTACTTGATAAGACCACGTACACTTGTGTCTGCGCTTGGGCGCTTGGCCACTGTCGGCGGACCATAAACTATATTAGATAAACATATAAATAACATGCCTTCAGAAAGATGGATGGCTCATCAACTCTGTCATTGTCTCATATGTTCTACTGATGTGATGAACCATGTTATACTATAAGGGGTCAATACTCGAACGTACTGGTATGTAGAGCAATCTTAAAAAAAAATACATTTGTATAACATAAGTGAGAGCATTTCATAAAAATAAGTCAGAATAAAATAATTCAAAATACATGGGCATAATTTAATGAGCTTCAACCATTCTTGTAAAATGACAACTCTTTGTATTACTTCTAATCTAGATGGTACACCCTACATTTCTAGCACCCGCGGGCTATATGGGTCTACCATTAACTCATCAACCAAGTCCCTAATCCAATTTTACCACAAGGATTGGGGTCCTACATACTATTCTAGTATACCAGTGCTTGAGGGCAAGTATACATTGGCTATTCCTAATCATGTCTCCCAAATCGGCAAAACTCAATTTCCAGCAATGAACCCTTACACTCAAATGCCTTTTTAGAGTAACCATCTAACTCTCTTTTCAGCACATTTTTAGTCCTTTAAAACCATGTTCATGCTTATAAAAGTTAAATTCTGATTCTTTTAAGGGAATATCATAATAGGGTATCGTTATACCCAGACTTGCAAGTCATTCATATCATACCACATCATATCTATAGTCATTTTTATTAAAAATCATGCCAATGTCCACCAAAAGATTTATGAAATCACATGAGAATTCTTATTTTCAAAAGCATATGGAACTTATGCAAACACACTCTCTTTACAAGACTTTAACTCATGGTGGTCAAGTCTTTCATTAATCACATGCAGTTTCTTCATTAGGAAACCATATCATTTAGAATATAAATAACCTCATTGAAAATATGTAAAACAACTATATATAATAATCAAGAGGCATTTAAAACTCAAGAATTATCATCAACCATAAACAGTCCCAACATTAGACACACGAAAATCTTATGATCAAAAAGAAGACTTAGAGTTTATGCTCTCAAACCAAATTCACAATTCATAAAATGTTAAGACCAAATTTCCTCATGGGGAAAGAAAATTTTACAAATCAGACTCATAAACCACTTTTTAAAACTCTTAAAATATATGCACATGATTACAACTTAAGTTAATGGAAAAGTGAATAATAAATGCACACCTTCATCTAAATAGGTTCATGATGCATGCTCTTAAACAATTTCCAAAACCCATTTCATATACATACATATTTATATATCTTTTAAGCATTTTAAAAAACATAAAAATTTACGCCCATGAGATTTGGGATAGTCCTGCATACCTTTTGACAGAGAGAAATCGAAGAGAACATAGAAAATTTGGACCCCTAAAACTCGAATTCCTTAAATCCTAGGTAGTTTCTCCCCGCTTTCTTATTGAGTTATGATTAGGGATTTTGGAGAGGTGATATAACGATGTAATGTCGTGAAACAAATGGAAATAGGTTAATATAACATTTAGTGGTCATTTATAAGTAAAAGGACTTCAATAACCTTTCTCCCAACTCAACAAACCCAAATATTGATGAATTTTTAAAGCATCGACGCTTCAGGGAGGTTAATATCCTCAATGATCTCGGCACCACTCCTCTATTGCAGACCCTCAGTGATTTACATGAAAATATTCATAACTTTTCACTTGGGTATCGGATTAAGGAAAAATTAAAAGCGTTGGAAAGACAATTCAATTATTAATTTGGTGGGTCTTGAGCTCCAAAATTATAAATATTCCTGAAGTTATACACATTTAAATTTGACCCTTGTAAAATTGAATTCCAAAATCTAGTTAATAATGGACATTACTCCAATTCACTCTAAGCATTTACTACAAACATTCTTCCCCTCAAAGGCATTTTTCACTCTTGGTTAATGAATATGACACTTATTATTGTATAAATAATAGGATTCATAATTATAAATGTAGAAATGACGGTCCAAATTTTAGCTCAAAAATGTAGGGTGTTATATATAGCTACAAATTCTTGAACACAAGAACATCCCACATATAATTTGGTACTATGTAATTTGTATTCAGACCATAAAAAGTAATCAAATCATTTCAAATGACGTTAATGAGTATAAACAAAGAATAAACAAACATAGACTTTCACAATCTGGTAGAGTAGTTGATTAGTTCTACAACCATTTGAATGAAGAAATGAGTCAAAAAGTAAAGGAATACCAGGATAGAAACTAAATTATATTTTTATTATCTAGATGATTCAATATGTATGAACACGTCATGAAACAAACACTAAAATTTGAACTATTTTTGTTAGGAAAAAACAAAATATAGACTCAACCAATGTAGATTTGCATACATAACTAAACTTCAATTTGGTCGTTTCAAGTAAGAAAATGGAGTGACCAAAATAACTAATTCAGTACAGCCATAGTAATATAGCTGTCACAACCCGAGGCTACCCTCTAGTCGTGACAATGGTGCTTATGACCCTGAATGACCACAAGCTAACCCATGAGCTGATACCTGTTGTGTGCACTGGATGAGGTAACAAAATACACATGTACGGAACTAAACTGCTAACGCCAAAATTTTTAAGATACTGAAAATAATACAATTTTAATCATGACTTTAACGGTCTAATGACATACTAAAAAGATTATTTATAACAACTGATAAACTAACTATTATCTACCTGACCATCTGAAATGTCAGAAAGCCTCTAACTGACTGAGGAGTGATGGGACAAAACCCCAACTAACTCTGACTGAATGAAACTACTGAACTACTGAAATAACTATATAGAAGATAAAACTCTTTCTCAAGAGATAAGGACTCACCACTACTATTATTGCTGACTAGCTGGACTCTTTAAGAGCTATCAAGATTCTGATTGTCCAAAGCTATGATATAAGACATCAGAGCACAAAGAAAATATCTGTGATAAGTACTTTGAATGTACTGGTATATGAGATGAGGTTAGGCTGAAATACATAGGTTCATGTGCATGAATAATAACTGAATGAATGAATAGCATGAGATAACTGAATATAGATACATAAAAATTGTAAAATCTGAGAATGCATGATCAAGCAAGTAACATGACTCTGAAATAGTCTATAAACTAAAATACTGGTTTGGTAACTGAATAACTGATAATTTTATGCAATGGCCAGGCAAAGATGAAAATGAACTCTACACTGAATACTGAACTGAGACAATAGGAGGTATCATCTAGACGATATTCCCCAGTATGAGCTAATTGGGGTTCAACCTATGACCCCAGTTGGACGGGTGTCATACCGTGCCATGAGTACAAACAATAACTGTGAGTCACCCTCAACTGGTAGGTGCTCTAATGAGATATGTGTTATCTTCAACCGGAAGGTAAACACTTTATCAACCCTTAACTGGCAGTTTGATATCTCTAACCTACGCTAGATACGTAATTCTGGAACTCAAGGACTACTACTAAAGGTCGCACCCTCTACTAGCAGGCGAGTCCCCATCCCTGGGTTCACTCGATGCTAAATTATACTCCCAATTAAACTGATACTAATTATTGAACTGGACTAAACTTAACGGAGCAACACAACTAATCATAGTACTAATAGAATGACAATACACATGGTTTATCTGAAACCATTTTGAAGCTACTGAAATTCTGTAAATAGCTAAGTAATGGGTGTTCATAACCCTTCAGGACTCAATGGAAAATAGCAATAGGGATGTATAAAATCTTTGAAACCATACTAAGAAAGTATTATTAAAGACCCATCACTTAGGCATTTCATCAAACACATGGGGACCAAAAGGGGATACTTTTAAACATGAGGGAATAGCATGATTACATGAAAAATAACAAATTTAGGTATTTAACTTGAAAGTTTCAATACACAAATAATATGAGTGCTCATTCCATCAAAAATCACTTGTACCATAACTTGAAATCGAAATCAATAACAACTTTACAAAGATAATTCATCTTAAACATGTAAAAACTCATAATTTGATATTAAAAAGGGATTCTTATACTCCATGGGTGAAAAGGTCCCATGGATGAGCATCACACATATGTTAAAACTTTAATCTTGAAAGAGAAATAGCTTTCTTAAATGTTAGTGGATTGGGAAGCACAATTTCTTGGTTTTCTTGAAGGAAGGATTGAATCTTGTTCTTAGGAGATGATATTGAAAGAAAACCCTAATCTTGTTGTTGAGAGTCTATGAGAGGATTTTGAGATGTTTAACGGATGAACTAAGGGAAAATTAATGCCCCTTGAGGGTTATAAGTCGTGGGCTGGGAGTTATAAAGGGAGATATGACTCGTATGATCTGAGTACAAGTTAGGCTTGGCAACTCGTATGTAGGACAGTGTGTGGCACAACTTGATAGTGCTTCGGTATTTTGACCATAACTTTTCACTTTGATGTTGGATTAAGGCAAAATTGATATAATTGGAAAACTAATTCAATTACCTATTTGTTGGTGGGTCTTGAGCAAAAATATTCCTAGTAAAATAAAAGTTATGATTGTTTGAAGATGCCTATAGTTATGTACAACCCTATAATTCAATCACTAAGGGAGGTTTTGACTTATTCATAAGCTAGGAGCTATTTGAGGACTTAATATATGTCCAAGTAACTTGTAAATCTATCAAAAACATGAGGCTTGATAATTGGATTGTCTACTATTTAGGGTATGGCTCACATCTTACTACTCATACCTTAGCATACAACTAGTATCCTTGACTCATATCTTGGATAGAACCATAAGGAGTCTACACTGATGTCCCCGTACCTCACTATACAATTCTCAAGTTGCAAGTCATACCTAGAATAGAATGTCAACTCAAACACACTGTCTTGGATACAACAACCACATACGACTCATGATAGTAGTTACGACTTTAAAGAATGAGTTGTAAGTGGTCCAAAAACAAAGAGAAAAATGGGGTATTACAATAGCTATGCTCTTGAACTAAATCGCGCCCGAACAGTCGAATCAAACTTTATTTTGAAATTTGTATCAAACTTGGGATTCTAGACTAACTCTAAAAAACAATGAAAAGAGAGATTAAACCCCTCGAAACCTTAGCTTTTTTTACATAATACAGTAATCTAAGCTAAAGTACCATGAAACATCTTCTTTATTTTATGTGAAAGTGATAATTCAAACCACAAGATTTATTATACCTTATAGAAACTTAACTGAATAATAAACAACCACCTAACAGGAAATCATAACGGGAAACACGTGGGAAAACAAAAAAAAACTGAAATGAATGGGGGCTAATTTTGTTTCATGTTTTTAGGCCTAAAATTGACCAGTTGACATCCCATCTAGAGAAAGATAAATAATTTTGTCTGAAGTTTGTATTCATAACCAGCCAACAAAATGACCTCATCCATGTCATTTCATATTTATGATCAAAATTAACCAAATGATGAGGACAAACTCAACAGAGCATAAAATTGCCAAAACTAAATATAATGTAATTAGATGAGATAGAATTTACCTAGTCTGGTGCAGAAAACTAGGGCTTTCTTGTTTGAGATTCGAACTTGAACTCAAACTTCAAATGTGAATGATGAAAAGCAATGAAAATAAGAAAAGTGTAATCGAAAATTATAAAATAGAACAAACTTAGTGAGTGGAAGAGTATGGTAAGCGCAAGAAATTTTTCAATTTTCTACCACTTGAACCATGTTCAGAGAGGTAAAAAATATCCCCTTTTATTGGCAAAATTGCAACGGCTTTGTAGAGAATCCTTGAGAATTCATAATTTGAATTAGAAAAAGTAAGTGACGATTTTAGAGTAGTAGTAAAGAAAAAACACCTTTCAGATGACATTGAAAGATTGAAACTTGGCTGAAAATTTGACATGGTCAACTTGAGTTCTTCAAGAAAGATTAATTCTTTATTTGTAAAATTAAATGAAGAATGGTCCAAAGACCATTGGATGTCCACATCCCTCCCTTTTTAGAGGTTTGCAGTGGAGGAGGAGAGAAGCTTTTCATTTTTAGAAAATATAGAGAAAAAAATAGATATGAGGTGATATGATAGAGACGAGGTCAAAAAGGTGAGAAAAGTTTGAAGGAAAATGCAAATACCACTGATATTCTCCATTGTTTGGTGGTCTGAGGGAGATTTGATGTTGCTCATTGTTTTGGGGATAATGGAATTGAGGAAAAAGGATGATCTAGTTGAGATGGTACAACTGAAAGGGTAGGATAATTAGGAATCAATTATATTTGGAATTTGGGCTAGGTCAAGGGCTAATTGAGCCAAGTTATGGTATTTTAAATTATTAGGCTGCTACTTAGGCTGAAAATGGGGCTAATGGCCTAAATATTGTGCATAAGTGAATTATGTTTGTAAAAAATCTTATTTTCTCAATCATTTTCACTTAATTTATTTAACGATGTTGCTTCTCTCGCCCTAATTAATTTTTGTAATGTACGTGTTATATACGTAGATATAAAAATTTAAACAAATCGTAACTATATTTAAAAATATATCATATCTATAAAACAAAATTCATTTAGAATTAAAAGTTAACGTTAACATACTAATATTTAAATATTTTTAGTGATATTATTAATATTATATATATATATATATATATATATATATATGAGATTAAAAGTAAAAAAGTAAAAGAAAATTATTCCATTTATGCCAAAATTATTGAAATTAATATGAAGGATAAAAAGTGTAATTTTGACAAAGTATTCAAAGATAAGAACCATAAAAAATTAATTATATGAAAAGGAGAGCCAAAATTGGGTGTCAACTTCTTGTCCCTCTTCGACCGAAGATGATGTAGGAAACTTTGGACAAAGACATTGACGTAATAGGCAATTTCGTCTCTTCTAGAAGAAACAAATTTGAGAAAGAAAAAGTAAAATGAAAAGAATGCGCCCTAAAAAGGCAGACCTTCTAAGGAATGGAGTTGATTAACTAGTATGATCATGTTTATGTATTCTACCGAACCATGGCTTCTAAGTCTCCTACATTTCTCGAGTTTTATGAGAATTAGGTCGATGTAGTTTAAAGTATTTTATGATAAATTTTTTAGGAAAACTCAAATTTGTCCCAGTATCAGAATTATGATTGCACTTGTCTTACTGGTGATGAGAAGAAGAATGATTTAGCATGAGTAGAGTGGCTAGGGACATGTCTAGAATCAAACCGCTTATAGTTTTGAATTATGATGTCACTGAAATATAAGGACATATTTGTGAATAGATGAAAACTTGTGAAAATTGAGTTGAGTAGAGCTCTAAATCATCAGCGTTGCAAAGGATTCTTGACATTCCGCTAGCTTGTCCTAATTCACTACTAAGAGATAATTCCACATTATGATGCATGTCTTCTTGTCGCAAATTGCATTTCCTATAAAAAAAAAATAAAACTTACAAAAAAAATATTGATTGAACAAAAAAATATATAAGAAAAAATAAAGGGTTGGGTATCAACCTCTCCCACTGTTTTTCTACACATACTAGAACTACTCATACTAGAAACTATAAGCATACCTAATTTTGCATAATGTGTACGAATAGGAGCTATGATCATAGAGATGACACGTATTGCATGAGTAGATATCGTGTTAGCTGAAGTGCAAAACTTTGTACTGAATTAAGGATGGGTTGGGTATCAACCTCTCCCACTTTTTTTCTACACATACTGACATTATTACTAAAATCTAAGAGTTTGACTTAGTTACTTGTTCTATCATCTCCCTCCTAGCTTAAAGTCATTACTCTATGTCTGTGAATCACTTAATAAACTCTCAGTTGAACTGAAACGGCCTTACTCTAGAGTCTGAGATATAATGACACTCATAAACACTGGACTCATCCTGAAGGACTACGCCTGATAATATAAGGCCCACTACTAGTAATTCCTTCTGATACATGATTCTTAGCTTTCTATTGCCTCAAAAATTATCATAGAGCAACCTCAACACTGACTAACTTAGAATCCTCAACTTCTCTTTCCACTAGGTCAATCTAGAGATTCAAACTTAAATTAACTAAAAATGAGGTACTACCCCTTCATTCAAGGACTTCTTCATCAAGAAACTGAAATGGAATAACTTTATTACTGAAATTAACTGAAGGGATTCTTTGAAATACTGTAACCGAGCAATTCCTGTATAATCGTCTAGCTGGAATAGATTTTTCCCACTGAGGTAAGCACTAAGAAAGGTCTGGTAAGATTTATAGTCTGACTTTAAAGTTGACTGCTATGCAAGGAGATACAAGAAATAGAGAAGCTCTTGGATCTAATAAGGCATGAACATATAAATGAAAGATCTGTAATGTACCAGTAACTATATTAGGAGAACTTTCCTGATCTTGTATGGGCTGAAGTGTATAAAGCCTATTTGGGTGTTGCCCACTGGTGGCACTGGAAATAGCACCCTACTGGTGTGGGCGACTGGATTGAATAGAAGGAAGGTTGTACTGACCATGTGAACCTGACTGAGGATAATCTCTGACTGTATGGCCTGTCTTCCCACACCCAATACAAACATTACTGCCAACTTTACACACTCTTTTCTAGTTCTTACCATATTATTTGCAAATCAGATTAGTACGAACACCCTTTCCACTACCTTGTGACTTAGATCATGGTGCTCCATGAAAACGAATTAGGCACTGGCACTTTTACTGAAGGAGGAACTGGGGCTGAGAATTTTTGATGGAACTATAAATGGTTACTACCCTCTGACCTTCGCTTAAAACCACTTGTTCTGACTCTCTTATTCTTTTTATCTTCCTTCCTATGCTTCTCCCCCTTGCCCTTCTAAGTATGAACCACAACCCTAGATAGGAAAATATTCTATTAGTTGCTCTGATCAACTATTAGGAGACGTGCTCGTCCAGGGAATCTGACTGAATAGGATTAGGTACTGACAGATTTTCAGTTTTTCTTCCATTAGCCCTTTTAGGAGGCATATTTGTAACCAAAAGGAAGAAAATGATTAGGCTGAGAGTTTAACATGACCTCATGCTCACTCACACTACATGAATACTAAAAGAAGGGAAACTTTTCCTAAAACGTCTCATAGCCTCTTGTCCTTAAGTGTGGCACGCTACACACCCATGCACAAGACTCTACTTAATGCGGCTTTCAGACTCCCTAGGACTTTGTTGAACCTTAGGCTCTGATACCAATTTTGTAACGACCCGAGACTACCTCTAGTCGTCACATGGTGCTTATGATCTTGAAGGAGCACAAGCTAACCCATGACTAATATCTACACTGAGCATGGGATAATAATACTAAAATAGATGCAGAATTAGGCTAAAATTCTATAAGGTTCAAAATCTAAAATACTGATAAAATATAACATCTAAAATGACAATCCATAAAACTGAATACTATCTGAAAAAATCTAGTATAAAAGCCTCTAATCTGAATTGTCTAAAAGTGTAGTTGATGGGATAAGCCCCAAACTAACTCCAACAATTTAAATACTAAAACTACTAAAATATTGAAATAAAAGTATGCCCTCGATAGATGAGGACTCACTACTTAATCTGTGACTGCTGACTAGATCTGTCTAAGCGCGGTCAGGAATTTGAGTGTCCAAACCTATGATATGAGACATCATAGCACAAAGAAAGAGTATGTGGTTTGTACATGGAAAGTACTGGTATGCTAGATAAGGTAAAGCTGAATGCAAGGGTTCATATCAATGAGCAATAACTGACTAAATAATATAGATTAATTTGACATGAGAGTACATGGATAACTAATACTGTTGTAAATATTGACCATGTACTACTGTGAATGTAAATAATTACTATGACTGAGCTTATCTGAAGCTAAGTACTGAATTTGATAACCGAGTAACTAATAGTTGAAGTTACTGATAAATGAATTACTGATACTGAGTGATTGTGTCTGATAGTCTTGATTCTGTAGAACTGAACTGAATTCTAAATTGAGACTGAAACTGAGACTGTGGGAGATAATCATCTAACCGACATGCCCCAAATCTAAGCTGATATGGTCCAATAAGTGACCCTAGTTAGAAGGGTGCCAATACCGTGCCATGGGTACCAACACTAGAAAACCAGAATGCCAAGCCTAACTGACGGGTGAAACTTGGGCGGAGACAAACCTAACCTAAAGGGTGAACCCTAGGAGGTATTCAAGCCTAGTCTTACTGGTGACTCCTTATCCTGCACTGGATACACAGTTTGGGAGTACAGGGACTGCTACTAACAACTCTGCGTCTCTGGAGGGGAAGCCGTCATCCCTGCACTTGCTCAGTGCTAAATCCTACTCCTAACTGAAAGAAATTGAATAGAGTATACTGATCTAGACTAGACTGATACTGAGTTTTCTGAGTTATCCTGAGTTTTGTAACTGACTGAGTTCTACTGAGTTCTATAGCTGACTGAATTCTACTGATCGTGACATGACAGATATTATTCTATAACTGACACTGATTCTATGTAAACAACTAGATTGTCAAGTATTAAATACCCCTAGGACTCTATAGCATCAAAATTAAAGCATCACATGATCTTGCAAAGCATAACAATATACACATGTTCATATTTTATCTATAGAGATTTTATCAAACACTTGTATGGCATAAGCTTGTACATATACTAACATGTCATGATTTCATTAATTTATTCACATGGACATTCTATCAACCACTTGGGGAGCACAACTTCATGCACATAATCATAGATAAGATATAAACATGGAAACTACAATGCCCAAACTTACAATTTCATGGGTTTAGCATGCAATTCATATAATTCCCCATAAAATACTAATCTAATTTCATGAATGTTATAATAATCATGGATTAAACCTAATTAACATCATAGACACATTAATAACTTTGTAAATTCAAGGGTTTATCAACATAATCATATATTCATCACACATGTTATTCAATTTCATAAAGGTTTGTAATTTAATCAATGACTAAGACCTCATAATAACATGAATATGAATTGAATTCAATTCAAACATGGAAGTTCATAATCCAACAATATTGTAATTTGAAAATGGATTCGTGGACTCTATGGGTAAAAGGAACCTATAGATGAACACCTAACATACCTTAGGAGATTTTTTCTTGAAGGTTCTTTAAGGATTTCTTGAGGATTGACCTTGATTTCTTAAACTAGGGTTTTTGCCTCTTTGAGAGAAAATGTTTTAAATCTTGAGAAAAGTGAGTGGATAATGATATATTAGGGTATTTAGGGCATAATTTCATGTTTAAGGCTGATCTGGGTCATGGAAAAAGACCCTATTACCCCTGGAATATTTTTAATTTTTTGTCACTGGAAACCCAATTTTGGGCCCTGGCGTGACGCGCCACTATCATACCAAGCTGCTAGAAAATGACAACTATGAATATGACTGGTCACACAATACAGTGGAATTGCATTGCAATACTGAATGGGACTTATAAGCTCGACGCGATGTGGTACAATCGCGTTGGCTCACTAAAACATGACAAATAAGAAAATGAGCTTTGACGCGATGTACTAGTATCATGCTACCTCACTGGAAACTAACAATTGCAATTTTGGCTCACTTCGCAATGAGCTACTCGCCTGAATTACATTGTGTAACGACTAAATCTTAAAATAGCCATAACTTCTTACCTGATTATCGGATTTAGGAAAATTTTATATCATTGGAAAGCTAATTTAATTTCCTATGCAATGGCAAGCTATAAACTTAAAATAATGAGTATTTATAAAAAATTATATTTGATAACTCATGAACTGAGAGTTAATTTAAGCTAGGGAAATATGGGGTATTATAGCTGGTATGGGCTAGTATGGCTGTGGAGCTTGGTAAGTAGGACCTGGAGGTTGGTAGTAATTTGGTTGGGTATTTTAGACAGGTTAAGAAGTTGGCAGAAGTTAATAGAGCATCTGGAAAGTTCCAGCATATTGGTTAGGATAAACAGGTTGATGTGGCTAATTTGGGCATAGAGGAACTTGATTTGGCTTGTATCCTTGGTCAATCGTGAGGGAAGATACATCTTTTTTCTTATTTTTTTCCCATTGATGAAACCATATTGAATTTCTTTGATTTCATATTGTAAAGCTGTATAGTCCTGGATTCTCCCTGATTTGATCCCATCTTTATAGATTTATCCCATTCTAATGACTTACATGAACTTTTGTCCCATCATACTTATGATTTTCTCAAAGTAGAGGTTGTTATCTTGGCATTCAATGAAGGTAGCAGTCATTTCACTTTCACTCATTTATGGCTGGACTCCAGCTGCTTCTGTCCTACAACATAGAGCATACTAATCAAAGGTCTTATTTGACTTCTTCTTTAACTTAACCAAGTAGAACCTATTTGGTGTGATTTCATTGTTGAACCTAAATGCCATAATATTTAAACCAAGCTATTTACGAAGATCTTGTTATAGGTACTAAGCAATTGCTTCACCATACAAAATTCTTATGAATAATTTCATTCTAATCATTTCATTTCCCCCTACACCTACTATCTTGTCATAGTAAGCATTTAAATATGTCCGTAGATCACCAACTCCATTGAACAAATCATATTTTGGAGGCTTATATCCCACAGGCAAGTCAATTTCAGGTTGCACACACAAATTCTCATACTCTAGGGTTTTACTTTCCCTAGTAGTTTCAAGGTTTTTATTGCTTCCTTAAGATTGTGAATCTCACTTGCTAACAAATCATTGACTTTTTCCATGGCACCCTTCTCTATTTTTTTATACTGTTCTACCTCTGGTTTGAACTTGATTGTAGTTAGATTGGTAAAGATTTGATTTACTACTACATATATAGGAGGAATATATTAAGCATAAGGAGTGGAAATATGTGCCCCTTGCATAAGCTGGTCTAGATAATTTTGTATGATGGGAGTATTTTGGATTAGACGTGGTAGAAAATTATATGGGGTATTAGCGGATAGTTTATTTGGTTGGTTTATGAGAGGAGTTTTAGGTAGTTGATAGGTGTTAACAGATGGTGATACATAAGGTATGTCAATTAGAGATTGGTTTGTTGGGTTGATGAGTGATGGATTAGAAGGAGCAGCGTAGGTAGTGTAGGTGGGTGGTTGACTTTATAGAGCTGTATAGATGGGTAGTTTATTTGGTTGATTTTGGAAGTGGCTAGAGGTAGATTGTATATGGTAGGTGGAGGATTTGAATTCCATGATACTATACCCTGGGTGTCACACATTACTTACAATCCCAAAGGACCACAACGTAAGTAGCACTACCTATGGACCAACCTACTGAGGGCATCTTCCACTATATTGGCCTTGCCCGGATGATACAGAACACTCATGTCATAATCTTTCAAAACCTCTAACCACCTTCTGGGATGAAATTTTAGGTCTTTCTTCCAAAACAAATACTACAGGGTTTTGTCTTCTGTGAACACATCAACATATATCCCATACAAATAGTGCCTCCAAATCATTCAGGCAAAGACAACAGCTGCTAACTTTAGATCATGGGTGCAATAATTATTTTCATGGGTCTTACACTATCTAAAGGCATAGGCCACAACCTTACCCCGCTGAATCAAAACATACCCTAAGCCAACTCTAGAAGAATCACAATATATAATAAATCCATCTAAACTGTTGGGCAAAGTAAAAACTGGGTTGTAGTGAGTCAAGTCTTCAACTCCTGAAAACTCTTCTCAAAGAGTATGACCACTGGAACTTGACTTTCTTTTGATTCAATCTGGACATGGGGGATGCAATAGACAAAAATCCTTAAAAAACCATCGGTAATAACCAGCCAAACCCAAGAAACTCTTGATAGCTGACGGAGAGATAGATCTAAGCCAGTTTCTCACTGCTTTGGTCATTAAAGGATCAACTTTAATTCCATCATCGAAAACTATATGACCAAGGAAAGCTACTAACCTTAGCCAAAATTTGCACTCACTAAATTTGGCAAACAACTGATGGGCTCTGAGAGTTTGTAGTACTATTCTGAGATGGTCTATATGATCATGTTTGTTGCGGGAGTAAACAAGAATGTCATTTATGAAGACTATGATGAACATGTCCAAATGCTGCTTGAACACTCGGTTCATCACGACCATAAAAGTTGTTGGGTCATTGGTAAGACCAAATGACATGACTAGAAACTTGAAGTGACCATATCAGGTTCTGAAAGCTATTTTTGGAATGTCACATTCTCTTACTCTAAGCTGATAATAGCCAAATATGAAGTGTATCTTAGAAAAGTAACTAGCACCTTGAAGTTGGTCAAGCAATTCATCGATTCTAGGAAGTGGGCACTTATTCTTGACTGTGACTTTGTTCAACTGACTGTAGTCTATACACATTTTAAAAAATCGTCTTTTTTTTGCATGAATAAGACTGGTACACCCCAACAAGATATGATGGTCCTAATAAATCCTTTGTCTAAGAGGTCTTTCAACTGTTCTTTTAACTCTTTAAGTTCAGCTGGAGCCATTCTGTATGGCAGAATAGAGATGGGATGAGTATCACGAAGAACGTCTATTCCCAATTCAATCTCTCTTTTGGGAGGAACTCCAAAAAGATCTTTGGGAAACACATCATAAAATTCACTTTCTACTGGAACTGAATCAAGACTAGGAGTCTCGAAACTAGTGTCTTTGACTCGCACCAAATGATAGACACACCCCTTGAATATCATTTTTCTTTCTCTGAGGTATGAAACAAGTTGACCTTTAAGCATTTTGGCACAACCACTCTATTCTAGGATAGGTTCATTTGGGAACTAGAAATGGAAAACTTTGTTTCTACAATCAAATGAAGAATAGCATGAATGAAGCCAGTCCATGCTGAGAATGACGTCAAAATCCGTCATCTCTAACTCTACTCAATCTGCTGAAGTAACTTTCTGAGACACCATAACTAGATAGTTCCTGTATACCCACCAGGCTATGATAGATTTACCCACTAGGACAGAGACTGAGAAGGGCTCTGCTAGGATTTTGGGACTGACTTCGATCTCAACAGTGATATGAGTTACAAAGAAAAAAAAAGCTCTAGGATTTAGCAAAGCTTAAACATATAAATGGTAAACTAATAACGTACCATTGACCACATCAGGAGAAATTTATTGATCCTATCTAGACTAGAATGCATATAGCCTGTTTGGGTGTTGCCCACTGGTGGTGCTTGAAGCGGCACCCTGCTAAGATGGGTGACCGGAATGAGCTAAGGGATAATTATGCTGACTCTGTGAACCCATCTGACGACACTCTCTGATTCTATGACCTGGTTTACCACACCCAAAACGCCCTTCACTACCGGCCCTACAGACACACTGACAATTTTTGTCATATTTTTGGCAAAGAGGATTTGTCCGAGCACTACTAACACTACCCTGAGATTTAGATCCTAGTGCCCTATCCTTATTACCATTTCTGAATTTAGGCACTGGAATATTGAATGACAACGGATCCAGGACTAGAGATTTTTGGAGGAACTAAGAATGATTACCACCCTTTGACTTAGGCTGAGTGAAGTTGAAGATATTGGTTCTAGCCCTTTTCTTCTCCTTATCTTTCTCTTTAGTCTTTTATTCCTCAATCTATTGAGTATGGACCATAAACCTAGCCAATTCTATCCTTAATCAACATTGCGGTCCTACACTCCTTTTCCATACTATCGGACACACCAGACATTAAATTGCTCATTTAAACCTACTATCAATAACCACATGAGAAGCATATCTAGCTAACTGAGTAAACTGGAGAGAATACTCCTTCACTGTCATGTTGCCTAGATTTAAATTGATAAATTCTAACACCTTAGCCTCTCTTAGCTCTAATGGAAAGAACCTATCTAAAAAGGCAGTAGTTAACTCCTTCTATTCTATAGGCCCTAGATTTGCGCCCCTATCTACCTTCTACTGCTTAAATCTTATGTGAGCCACATTCAACAATTGATAGGCAGCAAACTTAGCACTCTCACCAGCGGTTACCACCATAATGTTTGTTACTTTCTATACCATGTTAAGGAATTCCTATGGGTCCTCTTCTAACTTAGACGCAAAAATGAAGGAGGGTTCATTCTAGTGAAGTCCCGAATTCTAGTTGTAGCAGTATTAGTCACTAGGTTAGCCTTAATAGCAGTTGGTCAAACATTCTGAGTTGCCTTAGAATGGAATAGAGTGGTAAAAGCTTCTCCGAATTCCGCAGGAGAAACGTGCTCATTCAGGGTATCTTCCGAAATAGGCGAAGGCACTAGTTGGTTTCCATTTTTTCTTCCGTTGGTCTTTTAGGAAGACATGTTTTGTAAATGAAAGGAAAAGTTGGAATATACAGAGTTTAAATTGAGCCCATGGTCACTCGCATGATATGAACACTTAAAGAAGGGAACTTTTCGTAAAAACACCTCATAGCCTCTTGTCCATAAGTGTGGCACGCTACATACCCGTGCACAAGACTACTTGACGCGGATTTTAGAATCCTTAGGACATTTTAGAACCTTAAGATATGATACCAAGTTTGTAACATCTCGAGACTACACCCTGGGCGTCAGACGGGGCTTACAATCTCGAAGGGTCACAAGCTAACCCATTATTGGTACCTACTGTGAGCACTAAATATAATACTGGAATATATATGTAGAATAAATCTGAAAATGCCATAAGGTTCTTAAAATACTGAAATAATAACTGAGTATAACTAATAATAACATCTGAAAATTGATTAACTCACTATACTAGTCTGAAAGCATCTAACTGTCTAAATATGGAGTTGATGGAAAAAAACCTCAACTAACTCCATCTAAAATAACTACTGAACTACTGAAATCCTAAAATAGGTAAACTCTATCCTCAGAATATGAGGATTCACCACTATATATGCAGCTGATACCATGAGCTGCTAGGTCTATTCAGGAACCTGAGCATCCAAACCTATGATATGAGACATCATAGTGCAAAAGAGAGAGTATGTGCCAGTACGTTGAATGCACTAGTATGTTGAGTGAGGTAAGGCTGATATACATGGGTTCATACACATTAGATGATAACAAATTGATTAAACATCCTGAAGTAACTGGAGGTGAGTATATGCAAAACTGTAACTAATGAACATACAGAACATGCAATACTATGCATATAGATATACATTGTGTATCTGAGATTATTTTAAATTGAGTATTGAATCCTGATGGTTGTGTAACTGATAACTGATATCCATGGTTCTGTAGAACTTACTGAGTTCGTTAGTAAATTCTGAAACTATAACTGTGGGAGTGTTCATCAAACCGACATACATTGGTATAGACTAATTTAGGGTGCAACCTGTGACCCCAGTTGGAAGGGAATTTGCACCTTGCTACGGGATACTATCAATGCTGGGTCAACCCTCATCTGGCAGGAAAACTCATGAAATATATATATATATATTATTGAATCAACAGTAGTCTGGCAAAAAGATGATTTACCCTATACTGGCTATGTAGTTCTATAAAGCAGGGACTATAACTAAGGGTCAAACCCTCTGTTGGCACGAATGCCCGTATCCTTAGGTTTACTCAGTGCTAAATTCTACTCCCAACTAAATCGACATTGAACTGATCACTAGACTATATTAGGCTTGACTGAACTAACATTGATTAGGTTGAATGAATAAACTGGACTGAGTGCGCTGAGTTCTGCTAGCTGCCTAAGAACTACTATTCTTGACCTTTACTGGGACTATTCTATAACTACTACAACTAAGTAGACAGCTATATTCTGGGTAATAAATACCCCCAAGACTCGATGGCATAATTGATAAACTCATATCACAACTTTAGCAACACAACAATAAGTTACCATGCATAATTTACTCCTATGGACATTTTATCTAACACTTGGGAAACATGATTGATGCACATGGTAATGAACAACACATAAGCATTATGACTACAACTTAATCTTGCATTTTTCAAGGGTTTTAACATGGGGAATTACTTTAATCAACATACATGCTATCTTATGTTCATGAAACTTATAATTAAATCTTGAATTGAAACCCATAAAAAACATAAACATCAATACAACCCAATTTGCATATGTAATCATAAATTGAAAACTTTTAGTTTTAAAAAGTTTATTGAACTCCAAGGGGGAGAAGGAGACCTAAGAATGAACACCTAACATACCTAAGTGATGGGATTCATGAAGATTGTTGGGGATTTCTTCTAACTTGATCTTAATTTTGACAAACTAGGGTTTATTTCTTGAGAGGATTTTGATAAGAATGAATGCATTTTGCCCTTTTGGAAGCTTAATTTTGTGTTTTGGCTGAATAATGTAAGGGAAAAGTGACCCATTTACCCCCACAAACCCGGATAAAAAATATGTTGAACGGTGTCCCTATCGCGCCGTGACCCCTGCTTAGGCCAAGCGGCCATCACACGCGACCCCTGCTTGGGTCAAGAAGCCCTCACGATGTGACCCTAATCATGGATCAACTGGCCCTTACGACATGACCCTATCACAATCCCTTTCTATTTTGGACATCCAAACTCACCCTTATGCTAGTTCAAAAATTCTAAAACTCACTTGAGATGATCTGTAAGTAACCCTGCTCATGAATCAACTTGGAAATTGGTGTTTTATGGCCGGGAAGGATGAAAATAATTCATCAAAGTTTGAAGCCCCTAGAAATAACCAATTCCTAACAATTAGTAAAATATTCCAAGTATGGGATCCCTTATTACAAGCAATATGGGACTGAATTGAACTAGAATTTTTTTATGGGGTCCTATAACATCTACTCCTCGGAAATATTCATCTTTGAATGAGACTGACTGAACTGAGAGGAACTGAGGAACTGTACTTACCCTGACATGCATAACTGAAGCATGACTGAATTCTGGAGACATGACACATAATTAAACTATTTCATGAATGCATGAATAATATGAGAATGTTATGCAACTGTAACTGAGCATGGAATAGGGTAAGCCTAAGAAAGAATGTTACCTTAGGCTGAGTCTGAGTTTGCAGAGAAGAGGTTAGGATACTTGGTTCGTATGTCTACCTGTGTCTCCCAAGTAGCTCCCTAAGCGAACTGATTTCTCCAAAGGACTTCTACCAAAGAAACTTCTTTGTTACTTAGTCTGCAAATCTGACGATCAAGGATCTTAATGGGTACTTCCTTATAAGAGAGACTGCTCTGAACATCTACACTCTCTATAGGGACTACAATTGTTGGATCACCTATGTACTTCTTTAGCAAGGAGACATAAAACACTAGGTGCACTGATGTTAAGTCTGTAGGCAACTCAATCTCATAGGATACCTTCCCAAAACGACTCAAAATCCTATATGGACCAATATATCGGAGACTAAGTTTCCCCTTCTTGCCAAATCTCTTCACTCTCTTCATGGGAGAGGTTTTCAAATACACATAATCACCAATCTAAAATTCAAGATCTTTCCATCTTACATATGTATAAGATTTCTGTCTGCTCTAGGTTGTCTTAAGCCTCTCTCTGATTAATTGAACTTTCTCTAAATTATCAAACACCAAGTCAGGCCCCACTACCGCGACCTCACCTACCACAAACTAACCAATGGGAAATCTACATCTTCTCCTACAAAGAGACTCAAACGGAGCTATCTGTACACAATAATGGTAACCGTTATTATATGCAAACTAAATCAAAGCTAAGTAATCATCCCAACTACCATTAAATTCAACAACACATTCTATCATCATATCTTCTAAAGTCTGAATGGGCCTTTCTGCTTGACCATCTATCTGAGGGTGAAAAGTTGTACTAAGGTGAACTTGGTTACCAAGACCCTTTTGGAAGGCTTTCAAAAACTTATAGGTGAACTGTGTACCTCTATCTAACATGATGGATAATGGGACACCGTGAAATCTGAACAACTCTCTAACATAGAGCTTGGCATAATCCTCGGCTAAATAAGAGGTATGAACTAGCAAGAAATGGGATAATTTGGTCTCCCTGTCCATAATAACCCATATAAAATCATGTTGTCGATGAGTACGAGGAAAACCTGTCACAAAGTCCATATTCACTTCTTCCCACTTCTACGTGGGAATAATGAACTCCTACATAGAACCACTAGGATTTTGGTGCTCAATCCTCACCTGTTGACAAATTGAGCACTTAACCACAAACTTTGCAATATCCTATTTTATCCCTCTCCACCAATAGACTTTCCGCAAGTCATAGTACATCTTAGTGGCCCCTAAATAAATAGAATAATGCACACCATGTGCTTCTGCAAGAATTCGCTGCCTCAAGCCATCTACACAAGGCACACAAAGTCGACTCTGGCAGCGTAACACACCATCTACCCCTTGGGAGAAAACCTCTACTTTCTAGTCTCTGGCGGACTCTTTCAGCTTCACTAAACTGGTATCTCTGCCCTACTTTTCTTTTACCTCAAAAATTAAAGAATACTCTGAACTATTCTACACCCAAGCACTTCCCTCAGCTGAATCAACCAAGCGGATACCTAACCTGGAAAGCTGGTGGAATTCCTGAACTAACTTTTTCTTACCATCCTTAACGTGAGAAACACTACCCATGGACAACATACTAAGGGCATCTGCCAATATATTGGACTTGCTCGGATGATACAGAATAGTCATGTCATAATTTTTCAACAACTGTAACCACCATCTTTGATGCAAGTTCAGGTATTTCTTCAAAAACACATACTGCAGCCTTTCATGGTCTGTGAACACAACAACATTTACCCCATACAAATAGTGCCTTCAAATCTTTAAGGCAAACACAATAGTTGGTTGCTCTAGATCATGTATGGGATAATTCTTTTCATGGGGCTTAAGTTGTCTAGAGGAATAGGCCACAACCTTACCCTTCTGCATCAAAACACACCCCAAGCCAACTCTGGAAACATCACAATATACAACAAATCCATCTGAACCATTGGGCAAAGTCAGAACTGGGGATGTAGTGAGTCGAGTCTTCAACTTCTGAAAACTCTTCTCAAAGAATCTTACCACTAGAACTTGACTTTATTCTAAGTCAATCTGTACATGGGGGATGCAATAGATGAAAATCCTTCAAAAAACCATCGATAATAGCCAGCCAAACCCAAGAAAATCCTAATATCTGACGGAGAGATGGGTCTAGTCTAGTTTCTCACTATTTTGATAGTTTGAGAATCAACTCTAATACCATCACAGGAATCTATATGACCAAGGAATGCTACTGACCTTAGACAAAATTTGCACTTACTAAATTTGGCAAACAACTGATAGGCTCTGAGAGTCTGTAATACTATTTGGAAATGGTCTGCATGATCATGGTTGTTGCAGAAGTAAATAAGAATGTCATCAATGAAGTCTATGATGAACATGTCCAAGTACTACTTGAACACTCAGTTCATCAAGTCAATAAAAGTTATTGGGGCATTGTTAAGACCAAGACATGACTAGAAACTTGAAGTGACCATACCGGATTCTGAAAGCTATTTTTGGAATGTCACATTCTCTTACTCTGAGCTGATGATAGTCAGATCTGAGGTCTATTTTAGAAAATAAACTGGTACCCTAAAGTTTGTTGAACAATTTATCGATTCTAGAAAGTGGGTACTTATACTTGACTGTGACTTTGTTCAACTGACGGTAGTCTATACACATTCTAAGAGAACCTAACTAAGATAAATTCTAACACCTTAGCCTCATTCAGCTCCAACGGAAAGAACCTATCTAGAAAGGAAGTAGCAAACTCCTCCCATTCTATAGGCCCTACATCAGTGCCCCTATTTACCATCCACTACTTCAACCATGTGTGACACATCCTGCAACTGATAGGTAGCTAACTAAAACTCTAACTAGTGGTTAACCCTATAATGATTGTTACCTTCTGCACCATTTCAAGGAATTCCTGTGGGTCTTCTTCAAACTTTGAGCTCAAAAATAAATGAGGGTTCATTCTGGTGAAATCCTGAATTCTAGCTATAGAAGTATTGGCCACTAGGTTGGCCTAAATAGTAGCTAGTGGCATATCTTGAGCTGCTATAGAATGGGCTATAATGGTGAAAGATGGTCTGAATTCTGCGTAAGAAACGTGCTCATTCAAGGTATCTTTCTGAATGGGCAGGGGTGTTGGATGGTTCCCAGCTCTTCTTCTGTTGCACTTTCTGGAAGGCATATTTTCTAAACAAAAGGAAAAGTTAGATTAGATAGAGTTTAACTTGAGCTCATGCTCACTCGCACGATACAAACACTGAAAGAAGGGAACTTTTTCATAAAAACGACTCATAGCCTCTTGTCCATAAGTGTGGCGTGCTACACACCCATGCACAAGACTCTACTTGACGCAGCTTTCAGACTCCCTAGGAAACTTTAGAAGCTTAGGCTCTGATACAAAGTTTGTAATGCCCCGAGACTACACCATGAGTATCATACGGTGCTTACAATCCCGAAAGATCACAAGCTAACCCATTACTTATACCTATTGTGAGCACTAAATATAATACTGGAATATATATGTGGAAAAAATCTAAAAATTCCGTAAGGTTCTCAAAATACTAAAATAATAATTAAGTGTTACTGATAATTACACCTGAATATAGAATAACTGACTATACTAGTCTAAAAGCCTCTAACCGTCTGAATGTGGATTTGATGGGACAAACCCTAACTAAATCCGACTAAAATAACTACTGAACTGCTGAAATACATAAATAGGTAAACTCTGTCCTCAAAATGTGAGGACTCACTACTATATTTGTTGTTGATAGCTTGAGCTGCTAAGTACGGTCAGGAACCGAAGCATTTGAATCTATGATAAGAGACATCGTAGTGCAAAAGAGAGAGTATGCATCAGTACATGGAATGTACTGATATGTTAAGTGTGGTAAGGCTGATATACATGAATTCATATGCATGAGATGATAACTAACTGATTGAACATCCTAAAGTTACTGGAGGTGAGTGCATGCAAAGCTCTAACCAATGAACATACAGAACATGCAATACTATGCATATAGATATACATCGTGTATTTGAGATTATACTGAACTGAGTGCTAAATCCTGCTAGTTGAGTAACTGATAACTATTAGCCATGATTCTGTAGAACTGACTGAGTTCTTTAATGAATTCTGAGACTAAAACTGTAACTATAGGAGTGTTCATCTAACCAACATACCTCGGTATAGAATAATTTGGGGTCCAACCTGCGACCCCAATTGGAAGGTTGTTTTCACCTTTCCACAAGATACTAACAGTTCTGGGTAAACCCCAATCTGGCCGGAAAACATATGACATATATATATATATGATTGTGTCAACCCTAGTCTAGTAGAAAGATGACTTACCCTATGCTGGCTACATAGCTTTGTAATGCATGGACTACTACCAAGGGTCAAACCTTCTGCTGGGAGGAATGCCCCCATCCCTGGGTTGGCTCGATGCTAGATCCTACTCCCAACTAAATCGTTACTAAACTGATCACTAGACAATAAAAGACTTGACTGAACTGATAATGATCGTGTTGACTAACTGAACTGAATTGAGTGTACTGAATTCTATTAGCTGACTGAGTATTACTGTTCTTGACCTTTACTGGGACTATTCTGTAACTACTACAACTAAGTAGATAGCTATATTTTGGTTAATAAATATCCCCAGGACTTGATGGCATAATTGATAAACTCATATCACAACTTCAGCAACACAACAATAAGTTACTGTGCATAATTTACTAATATAGACATTTTATATAACACTTGGGAAACATGATTGATGCACATGGTAATGAACAACACATAAGCATCATGACTACAGTTTAATCTAACATTTTTCAAGGGTTTTAACATAGGAAATTACTTCAATCAACATACATGTTATCTTATGTTCATGAAACTTATAATTAAATCATGAATTGAAACCTATACAACAACACAAACATGAATACGACCCAATTTGTACATGTAAATCATAAATCTGAAAACTTGCAGTATTGAAAAAGTTTCTTGAACTCCAAGGGTGGAAAGAGACCCAAGGATGAACACCTAACATACCTGAGTGATGGAATTCAGGAAGATTGTTGGGGATTTCATGGAACTTGATCTTGAGCTTTATGAACTAAGGTTTATTTCTTTATAGGATTTTTGAGAAGAATGAATGTATTTTGCACTTTTGGAAGCTTAATTTTGTTTTTTGGCTGAATAATGTAATGGGAAAATGACCCATTTACCCCCACAAACCTAGATAAAAAATACTTAAAAAGGTCCTCATCGCACCGCTAACCCTACTTAGGTCAAGTGGCCATCGCGATGCCACCCCTACTTGGGTCAAGCCGCCCTCGCGGCGCGACCCTAAGCCTGGGTCAACTGGCCCTCGCGACGCGGACCTATCGCCAACCCTTGCTTTTTTGGACATCCAAACTCACCCTTGCACTATTTCAAAAAATTTGATACTCACCTGAGATGACCTAAGAGTGACCCTAATGATGAATTAACTTGAAAATTGGTATTTTAAGGTCGGGAAGGTCGAATAAAAATTCATCCAAGTTTGAAGGCCCTAGAAATATCTAAGTCCTAACAATTAGTAAAATATTTTACCTCTGGAATCCCTTATTACAAGCTATAAGGGACTGAATTGAACTAGAATTTTTTTTATAGGGTCTTATAATATCTCCCCGTTGAAAACATTCATCTTCAAATGAGGCCGACTGAACTGAAAGGAACTGAGGAACTATACTTACCCTGACATGCAAACTGAAGCATGACTGAATTCTGGAGACATGGCACATGACTAAACTATTTCATGAATGCATGAATTATTTGAGAATACTATGCAGTTGTAACTGAGCATAGAATAGAGTAAACCTAAGGAAGGCTGTTACCTTAGGCTAAGTCTGAGTTTGCGGAGAAAAGGTGAGGACACTTGGTTCGAATCTCTGCCTATGCCTCCCAAGTATCTCCCTCAATAAATTGATTCGGCCAAAGGACTTTGACCAAAGGAACTTCTTTATTCCTTAGTCAGTGAATCTAACGATCAAGCATTTCGACGGTGACATCCTCATAAGAGAGACCGCTCCGAACATCTACACAGTCTGTAGGGACTACAACTGTTGGGTCACCTATGCACTTCTTAAGCAAGGAGACATAAAACACTAGGTGCACTGATGCTAAGTCTGTAGGAAACTCAAGCTCATAGGCTACCTTCCCAAAATGAATCAGAATCCTATAAGGAAAAATATATGGGGGACTACATTTCCCCTTCTTGCCAAAACTCTTTAGTCCCTTCATGGGAGAGGTTGTCAAATACATATAATCACCAATCTTAAATTTGAGATCTTTCCGTCTCACATGTGCATAAGATTTATGTCGGCTCTGGGCTATGTTAAATCTCACTCTGATTAACTGCACTTTCTCTAAAGCATCAAACACCAAGTAACACCCCACAACCGTGGCCCCACCTACCTCAAACCAATTAATGGGAGATATACATCTTCTACCAAAAAGAGCCTCAAATGGAGCCATCTGTGTATTGGAATAGTAACTATTATTATATCCAAACTCAATCAAAGGTAAGTGATCATCCCAACTACCCTTAAAGTTAAAAACACACCCTCTCAGCATATCTCCTAAAGTCTAAATGGTCCTTTCTGCTTGATCATCTGTCTGAGGGTGAAAAGTTGTATTGAGGTGAACTTGGGTACCAAGACCCTATTGGAAGGCTTTCCAAAAGTAAGAGGGTATTGCGTACCTCTATATGATATGATGGATAACGGTACACTGTGCAATCTGACAAACCCTTTAACATAGAGCTTGGCATAATCCTCGGCTGAATAAGAGGTCTAAACTGGCAAAAAATAGGCTAATTTGGTCTCCCTGTCCAAAATAACCCATATCAAATCATGTTGTCGATGAGTACAAGGCAAACCTGTTATGAAGTCCATATTCACTTCTTCCCACTTCCACATGGGAATAATGAACTCCTACATAGAACCACTAGGCTTTTGGTGCTAAATCTACACCTTCTATTAAGTTGATCATTTAGCCATAAACTCTACAATGTCTCTTTTTATCCCACTCCATCAATAGACTTCCCGCAAGTCACGGTACATCTTAGTGGCCCCTGGATGAATATAATAACACACACCACGCACTTCTGCAAGAATTCGCTACCTCATGCCATCTACATACAACACATAAAGTCAACCTTGGAAACGTAACGCACCATCTTCCTCTTGGGAGAAAACCTCTACTTTCTGATCTCTAACTGACTCTTTCAACTTAACTAAACTGGGATCTCTGTCGTAATTTCTTCTACCTCAGAAACTAAAGAATACTCTCAACTATTCTGCACCCTAGCACTTCTCTCTATTGAATCAACCAAACAAACACCTAGCTTGACAAGCTAGTGGACTTCCTGAACTAAATTCTTCTTACCATCCTCAACATGAGCAACACTACCCATGGACAGCAGACTGAGGGCATATGCCTTTACATTGGCCTTTCCCAAATGATACAGAACACTCATGTGATTATCTTTCAACTCTAACCACCTTCATAGAAGCAAGTTCAGGTCTTTCTGTGAAAACATATACTGCAGGCTTTTGTTGTTTGTGAACACATCAACATGTAACCCATAAAAATAGTGCCTCTAATTCTTTAAGGAAAACACAATAACTACTAGCTCTAGATCATGGGTGGGATAGTTCTTTCCATGGGGCTTACGTTGTCTAGAGGCATAGGCTATAACCTTACCCATCTACATCAAAACACACCCCAAGCCAACTCTGGAAGCATCACAATATACAATAAATCAATCTGAACCGTCGGGTAAAGTCAAAACTGGGGCTATAGTGAGTTGAGTCTTCAACTCCTGAAAATCCTTCTCACAAGAATTTGACCACTGGAATTTGACTTTTTTTTGAGTCAATACAACATACTGAGGGCATCTAACACTACATTGGCCTTTCCCGTATGATACACAACACTCATGTCATTATCTTTTAACAACTCTAACTACCTTCATAGTCTCAAGTTTAGGTCTTTTTATGAAAACACATACTGCAGGCCTTTGTGTTTTATGAACACATCAACATGTACCCCATATAAATAGTGCCTCCAAATCTTTAAGGAAAACACAAAAGTTGTTAGCTTTAGATCATGGGTGGGATAATTCTTTTCATTGAACTTAAGTTGTCTAGAAGCATAGGCCACAACCTTACCCCTCTACATCAAAATACAGCCCAAGACAACTATAGAAGCATCATAATATACAACAAATCCATCTGAACCATCAGGCAAAGTCAAACTGGGGCTGCAGTGAGTCAAGTCTTCAACTCCTGAAAACTCTTCTCACAAGAATCTGACCACTGGAACTTGACTTTTTTATGAGTCAATCTGGACATCGGGGATGCAATAGACGAAAATCATTCAATAAACCATCGATAATAGCCAGCCAAACCTAAGAAACTCCTGATATCTGACGGAGATATGGTTCTAGGCTAGTTTTTTACTGCTTTGGTCTTTTGTGGATCAACTCTAATGCCATCACTGAAAACTATATGACCAAGAAAATCTACTAACCTTAGCCAAAATATGCACTTACCAAATTTGGCAAATAATTAATGGGCTCTGAGAGTCTGTAATACTATTCTGTGATGGTCTGCATGATCATGTTCATTGCGAAAGTAAACAAGAATGTCATCAATGAAGTCTATGAAGAACATATCCAAGTACTACTTGAACACTTGGTTTATCAAGTCCATGAAAACTATTGGGGTATTGGTAAGACCAAATGACATGACTAGAAACTCGAAGTGGCCATACCGGGTTCTGAAAGCTATTTTTGGAATGTAACATTCTCTTACTCTAAGATGATGATAGCCAGATCTAAGGTCTATCATAGAAAAGTAAATGGCACCCTAAAGTTGGTCAAATAAGTCATTGATTCTAGAAAGTGGGTACTTATTCTTAATTGTGACTTTGTTCAACTAATGGTAGTTTATTCACATTCTAAGAGAACCATCATTCTTTTGCACAAATAAAACTGTTGCACCTCAAGGAGATATGTTGAGCCTGATAAATCCTTTGTCTAAGAGGTCTTTCAACTGTTCTTTTAACTCTTTAAGTTCAACTTGAGCCATTCTATAAGGCGGAATTGAGATAGACTAAGTATCAGGAAGAAGGCTTATTCCAAAGTCAATCTCTCTTTCGGGAGGAACTCCTGCAAGATCTTTGGGAAATACATCAGGAAATTCACTTACTACTAGAACTGACTTAAGACTAGGAGTCTCAAAACTAGAGTCTTTGACTCGCACCAAATGATAGACACGCCCCTTGGATATTATTTTTCTTGCTCTGAGGTATGGAACAAGTTCAGCCTTAAGCGTTGTGGCACTACCACTCCATTTTAGGATGACTTCATTCAGGAACTGGAAAAGCACAACTCTGTTTCTATAATCAACTGAAGCATAGCATGAATGAATCCAATCCATGCTGAGAATAATGTCAAAATCCGTCATCTCTAACTCTACTAAGTCTGTTGAAGTAACTTTCTGAGACACTATAACTAGTTATTTCCTATATACCCACTAGGCTATGATAGATTTACCCACTGGAGTAGAGACTGAGAAGGGCTCTAGTAGGATTTCGGGACTGACTCCAAAGTCAACAAGGATAAAGAAGCTCCTATATCTAAAAAAGCATAAACATGTAAATGGTAAACTTGTAACATACCAGTGACCATATTAGAAGAACTTTCCTGATCCTGTTAGGACTAGGATGCATATAGTCTGTTTGGGCATTACCCACTGGTGGCACTGGAAATGACACCCTGTTGAGACAGGCAACCAGAATGAGCTGGGGGTGTGATTATACTGACTTTATGAACCCATTCGAGGACACTCTCTGTTTCTATGACTTGGTTTGCCACACTCGAAATGCCCTTCGCTCCTAGCCCTGCAGTCACCCTGATAGTTCCTGCCCCATTTTTGGCAAAGAGTATTTGTCCAAGCACTACTAACACTACCATGAGATTTAGAGCCTGGTGCCCTATCCTTATTAACATTTCTGAATTTAGGTACCGGAGCACTAGCTGAGGGCTGAGTTGGGACTGAAGATTTTGGTCGGAACAAAGGATGATTACCACCTTCTAATTTACGTTGGGTGAATTTGAAGCTACTTGTTCTAGCCCACTTGAGATTATGCTCACTCTCATGATATGAACACTGAAAGAAGGGAACTTTTTCCTAAAAATGCCTCATAGCCTCTTGTCCATAAGTTTGGGGCACTACACACCCATGCACAAGTCTATACTTGACACGACTTTCAGACTCCCTATGACACTTTAGAACCTTAGGCTCTGATACCAAGTTGGTAACGCCCCAAAACTACACCCTGGGTGTCACACAGTGCTTACAATCTTGGAAGATCACAAGCTAACCCATAACTGGTACCTACTGTGAGCACTGAATGTAATACTGGAATATATACGCGGAAGAAATCTAAAAATGCCATAAGGTTCTCAAAATACTAAAATAATAACTGAGTATAACTGATTATAACATTTGAAAACTGAATAACTAACTATACTAGTCTGTCAGCCACCAACTGTCTGAATGTGGAGTTAATTGTACAAACCCCAACTAACTCCAACTGAAATAACTACTGAACTGCTGAAATACTAAAATAGGTAAATGCTATCTTTGAAATATGAGGACTCACCACTATATCTACTGCTGATAGCATGAGCTTCTAATTACGGTCATGAACCTGAGTGTCCGAACCTATGATATGACACTTCATACTGCAAAAGAGAGAGGATGCATCAGTACGTGGAATGTACTAGTATGTTAAGTGAGGTAAGGCTGATATACAGAGGTTCATGTGCATGAGATGATAACTAATTGATTGATTGAACAAGTTACCAAACTAAACTAAGTTCAAAATGGAAAATTAACATTCAAGTACCTACACATAAGCATTTTCAAGTCACTAAGTCACTTCAAAGTTACCAAACTAAACTAAATTCAAAATTAAAAGTTCACATTTCAAGTACCTACACATAAGCATTTTCAAGTCAATAAGTCACTTCAAAGTTACCAAACTAAAATAAATTCAAAATGAAAAGTTCACATTTCAAGTACCTACACCTAAGCATTTTCAAGTCACTACTTCACTTCATAAGTTACCAAACTAAACAAAATTCAAAATGAAAAGTTCACATTTCAAGTACCAAAATTCAAAATGAAAAGTTCACATTTCAAGTACCTACACCTAAACTTTTCATGTCACTAATTCACTTCACAAGTTACCAAACTAAACTAAATTCAAAATGAAAAGTTCACATATCAAGTACCTACACCTACAAAATTTCAAGTCACTAAACCACTTCACAAGTTACCAAACGAAACTAAATTTAAAATGAAAAGTTCACATTTCAAATACCTACACTTAAACTTTTCAAGTCACTAAGTCACTTCACAAGTTACCAAACTAAACTAAATTCAAAATAAAAAGTTCACATTTCAAGTACCTACACTTAAACATTTCAAGTTACTAAGTCACTTCAAAAGTTACCTAGCTAAACCAAATTCAAAATGAAAAGTTCACATTTCAAGTACCTACACCCAAACATTTTTAAGTATCTAATTCACTTCACAAGTTACCAAACTAAACTTAATTCAAAATAAAAGTTCGCATTTCAGGTACCTACACTTAAATATTTTCAAGTCACTAATTCACTTCTCAAGTGATCACACTTTACCAAAATCAAAACACAAGTTCACATTTCAAGTACCTAAATTCAAAACAAAAGTCAGTAATTCATAATTTGAGTAACTACACTTACACATTTCAAGTCATTAAGTCGCTTCACAAGTTACCTAACTAAACTAAATTCAAAATGAAAAGTTCACTTTTCAAGTACCTACACCTAAACATTTTCAAGTCTCTAATTCACTTCACAAGTTAACAAATTAAACTAAATTTAAAATGAAAAGTTCGCATTTCAAGGTGTTGTGATCCTAGGACCCAAATCCTAAATAGAGCATCTCTCAGCATAGAACCTTAAGCAATTGCCAGCCAATGACTTGGGAAGTCATTGCCATATCAGAATCTTAAATTTGTATTGTTTAACTCGGTGCTTTGTGCTACTTTAAGCTTAGAACAACATGCTCATCAGTAATTAGTGTATCTAGAAGATAACTAAAGTGGAAAACCTAATAAATCATGAATTTGGAGTCGGAAATACAGTTCCCTAAAACACATCAACAGCAACAACAACAACATACCTAGTATTGCAACTAGCAACTATAACTCATTAAGTAAAATCCAACAAAACAAATTCAGATAAATAAAATGGCATCGCTACTCCCCTCTGAATAGTGGATGTTCTTGAAATTACCATAATTTATCAAGAGACAATCAATGTTCACTAAGAAATTTTTTTGTCTTGCAGTAGATGGTTATAAAAGGGCTCTTCATATTTGAACCAAAAAGCAAAGAGAAAATGATAGTAAAGGATTCCAAATGGTAAGACTAGCTGGCCTGATTAACTATACAACAGAGTACAGGTATCCCACACACAAGTATAAGTTGTTTTCTACTGTTACATAGCGCAATAATTATTCAATCAATCAACTGCAAATAACTTTACACAAGCTAATGGTGATTCTAATTCTCATAGCAACTGCATAGTATGTTGATGTCAAGTTACAAAAATGATGCACACTAAGCAAACATAAAATTCTTCCTCTGACTGAGACAAAAGTTAACTACTCAAAACAATAATTTACACCACCATTGACCTTATAACAATTACAACATAACAGACTTTACCTGATCATAGTTAAGCTTTTTATCTGAATTATCTACTGCAGCAATTGTCCCAACAGGTTGTCCATGAAAGTACACCAAGGTACGCCTTAATGAATGCCAAGCCTTGGCAATCATAGGATGTGGTCCTTTCCCAAAAGGTGACCTGGGAGTAGTGAACTCAGATCTTTTTTATGGCAAAAGTATACTATCAAAATGCTCCAAAGCATGAAAGAAATTTTTAGCTCTAGAAGGAGGGTGGGGAGAGAACCCCAGTTGAGTATCAGTATGTACCCATTTGGTCCAGTAATTGACAACTGGATTGAACAGAATAAGATACATTTTAGCTCACTGTAACATACTTTTTTCATTGAGAGTTTACTTGTTTAGGCTCATCTTTCACTGTAACAGCCGTAGTGGTGGAAGGCAGCACCGGGTTTCTACAGTCGTGGTGGTTGGCCGGTGACGGTAGCCGTGGTTATTGATAAAAAGGGAAATGGATATAGAGAGAAGGTAGATATAGGAAGAGGTGGATATTTTTGGAAATGGATTAGGTTTAGGGTACTATTTATTTAAAAGAAAAGGAAGATTTAACTTATCTCGACCGTTGGATCAAATTTGATCAACGACTTATATTAAAATAATTTAAAAAAACCGATCAAAAGTTGGAATTTGATTTCATGACCAAATTTATGTTAATTTTGACCACAATTGACACAAATTAAGTACAACAATGGCTAGAAATTAAACTACATAGGGGAGTAAATTGAAATTGACTTCTATTTGAATAAATGTAACAACAACAACAACAACAATAACAACAACAACAACAACAATAATAATAATAGGCAATGTATTTGTAAATTGTGAATGTGCACATGTATGTGAAAAATAATTTAATACATATTAATAAAATTATGTAAAATGTCGTATTTGAATTAATAAATTTGTAAAAATGATACTAAAAATAATAAAAATACTTTGTACATTTTTAAAATCATAAATGTAGTTTAAAAATTATTTGATACCAAAATAATGCGTAAAAATATTAATATTAAAGGTTGAATAATTTTGACAAAATAGAAGCCTAGAAGAGCATCTGGAGGTCAAAATTGGGTGTCAACACTTTCAAATACATACTATGTACATCGATCACATACACCATTTTATTACCCCATAATATACATCGGTTAGTTTATCTTATGTTATTATACCTTCAACTATATACTATATATATCCTTGATCGATCGCATGATATCAATATATTCAAAATATAACTGGATATATTTCCTTAGTTTTAATTTCGACTACGTATTACGTACATCACTACACAAGATATATACATACATACATATATATATATATATATATATATATAAATATAAGCTTCGAAGTACGCACTACGTATATCACTGCATAATATATATATATATATATATATATATATATATATATATATATATACATACTTATACATATACACAGACATATACACACTATCGACTATCAAGTTTTAAATACATACTATATACATCACATATGTACACGAGTATATTACCCCGTAATATAATACGACATATTTCATATACATACTTTGACGAGTTATCAATTAATTTGATTATTAGATTACATTAATATAACTTCAACGTACAGTATATTGTTACTTTGATCGTTTTTAATCAAGGTATTCAATATGTTTGGATAGATTCTGCTAGTTTTTTACTACATAGTTCATCGATCACTACATCATATGTATATATATATATATATATATATATATATATATATATATATATATATATATATATATATATATATATATAATATATTAAAAGTGTGAAGACCCTTAGAAAAGTAATTTGAACTTTTTGTCCTTCATTAAAAACTTTCGCAATAGACAAAATCGTCTTTTCACTTCTTTATTTTAATTAATATATCACCATATTTATAATATTTAAAATTAAGAAGTCCTAAAAATGGTTAGAGAAAAATATATGGAAAACTAATATTGGTAAGTTTTCTTTTTCCTTGTATACATCATAAAGAGTCTTAAAAAATATTATTTAAAAAAAATTATCATAATTTCCATCAAAACTAAAAAAAAATAGTAATAATATTTGATAACAATTTTATTTATTAACAATTCATATAAGGAAAAGAAATATGAGTCACGCCTCATTTTTCCGTTTCCCAATTTTCCACCAAAATTTGGTTGTTGTAATATAAAAGGAAGAGAAAAAAGAAATATGACTACCAAAATTTGATTGCTATGATATTAAAGGAAAAGAAAAATGAAATATATGGGACAACCTTAGGACTCATATATAGACTCCTCTATTAACAAAATAATTCTATAAATATTAAGATGCACATTAAATTAGAGAAAAACTGATTTAACATGTGTGTATATAAATATCTTCTTTGTTTTCATTCAAGTGATCCTTTAGTGTCAAAATTTTCGCTCAGACAAGAATTACGTTCATCGAAACTGAAGTTTTATGATTATTATTGTATTATTTTATTTTACTGGTCGTAGATGAATTTACAGGTGGTAGATGAATGACAGTCGGCTTTGAAAAATTTTTTTAGGTGAAGGTTAGGTTTAATTATATTGTTTTTATATCTCTGTTTTGAAATTTTTTTTTGTGTGTAAAGGTAAAGTTTAGTTATATTATTTTGCTTTCTCTATTGTCGTATTATTTTGTTATAGTTTACAGACGGCTTAAGAAAATTTGTGTAAAGGGTTAGATTTAATTATATTATTTTGATGTCTCTATCATCGTGTTGTTTTGTTGTAGTTACAGGTGGTAGATTAATGTCAATCGACTTTGAGAATTTATTTTGATAAAGTTAGGTTTAATTAAATAAATTCTTTAAAAGATATTGAATTTAATTATTGTATTCATCTTTATTATTTAAATAAATATCCTATTTAATGTAATGTTTGAAATCAATAAAGCGAGGTACATGCGCGAGGCGCGTATGCCTAAACTAGTAATATTAAAAGTGTGAAGACCCTTAGAAAGTGAATTGAACTTTTTGCCCTTTATTAAAACACTCTGCTTTAGACAAAATTGTTTTTTCACCTTTTTTTCTACAATTATTGTATCATTATATATATAATATCAACTCCTAAAGTATATGAGAAGAATCCAAAAATATATGGTATAGGAAGAATATATGATAAGATCTAATAAATGTAGACTCCTAAAATATATATGTTGGGAGGTTTCTTTTAACATATATAAATAGTAGAAAAATTATTCTTCCTAAATATTAGTAAAAAATTTAAAACACGTAAAAGAAAAGATGGATATTAGGAATTAATTGCTTTTAAAAAGGACACAATTTTAAAGAGAAAAAGTCCCACGAGTATTTTTTTTTCTAAAAGCCTTTTTTTCTAAAAACGAAAAAAAATATGATAGGTAGTTAAACTTTTATTTATACCAAATAAAATTCTAATTTAAATTTTTGTCTTAATAAATTTTGGTTATTCAAATTTTCCTTATTTGAACAAATTCTAAATTTTAGAATTTCGATCTCGGCATTAGATTAAATTATCTTTTCATTATTTTTCTAATATTTAAGAGTTAAAAAATAATAAAATATTTATAGTGAAATCTTTCTTTATTAGTAGTCATCATTATAATTAATGACAACTAATATTTTTTTCATTAGTTTAAAATTCTAAATCAACTAGAGTTGATTTTAAGAAGATATGAAAACTCTAGAAAGAAATATGAAAGCATTAAAATAAGAAATATCAAATTTCTAAAAGTTTTAAGTAAGTAATCAAAGATTTTCTAATTGCTGAGTTACAGATTTCTGTATAATAATTTATCCTAATTGTACTGTAATGTATATCTAATTCTAGATTTTCAATGTTATTTATTATCTTGTGTTGTTCTTCTCGTAGCGAGTTTTTTAAATTATATAAACTATCACATGTACTTTTTCCTAAATTTTCTAAGGTTTCTTCTATCCATATTAATTTTTCTTTTAGATTCTCCATTATTTTTCTAATTCGATTTCTATAATTAATTTCTTCATTTAGATTATCTTGATTTTCTCTAGGTTTTCTAATATATTCTAACATATCTTAATCTGAATAATATTCATCTGGATAATTATCCAAGTATAGCTGTGCTATCCAATTTATAGTTTTAATTTCATAGTCTAATACTTTTTCTAATATTATTTTCTTAATATCTATAATTTCTATATCTCTAAGTATATATAAGATTAAGACTTTAAGATTATCTATCATTTAAAATTAACTAAATATTTTATCATAATATTTTGTAGTTGTTTGTTTTAATCTTATTAACTCTTTTATATATTTACTAAGAAATTGTATATATTTTATATCTATTTTCTAAAATTCTAAATATACATAGTTTATCATAGTTAATGTGTATATAGGTATTTATAAGAGTAATTAGGTAAGTGTGGTATGTAATTTATTCTAGCTATATAATCTTTACCGAATATTTTTTCTAATATGATTTTCCTTATATCTATTATTCATATATCCTTAATCACATACAAAATAAGTATTTTAAATTTATCTACCATTACATCAGATAAATAATTATTCATTTTCATAAAATTGCTCTTTTCAAAACATTCCCTTCAATCATGTACATAACAAAATATGGTCATATTAGATTACTACATACTAGATTATTCTTAAATAACATGTCCTTCGGTCACTATTAGCATGGTAATCTGGATATTTTTCCTTAAACAGCGCCTCTACTCCGGTTACTCCCCACCACGGCTTCTTGCCTCATTGGTTTCACCTTTAGAATGGCATAGTTCTTAGGGATTTTTCTCCTTTTCCACTTTGCTAATAAACTTATTAACATATTCTTCTTCGAATAATTCTACTATGAAGTAACTAACATGAATTTATTTTATCATACCATGATTGTTGGGAATTATGAATTTAGCTATTCATAATCATAAATAAATATATCTGTTCAGGTACGTTTGATATTTCTAAGGTTTGTTCTTCCATAGCTTTTTCCATTGAAATATACCTGTTTTTTAATAATTAAGAAAAATATTTATTGTGGACAAGAGAGAGCTTTTACTTCAACACATGAAGGCTTGCTTTGCAATGCCTTTGGTTCATCTTATTTATAGACTGAAATTTCACAAGAGTATTCCTATTTTTTACACGTTTCTAAAACTATCTACCTAACCTACTTTACTTTACAAAAAGTCTTCTAATAAGATAAAAGTTATTAATTCCTAGACTAATAATAGTCAAAAGCCTATACAAAAGGTTTCAATAATTTACGTAAAGCAAATTGTGAAAGTTTACATGTCACTTTCACAATTTAATAGCTTGTCTTCTATTATTACTCCGATGATATCTTCTCGTTGTCGTATCTGTTGCTTTTCCATATCTCCATTATTGCTTCTTATCTTGTATCTTTCAGATGCCGTTCTTATCTTCTTGGTTGATTTTTCTTCTATTCTAGCTGAACTTCTGGGATATCATTATCTCCTCCATTACATTTTGAACATTTATGATCTGGATATTTATGTCCAATTGTCTTGCAATATCTGGTTAATAATTCTTCTGAAATAAATTTTTCTCTGATAGCTCTGGCGATAGGTTCCGTCTCTGGTTTGAGCAACGTCAGAATCATTGCCTAATAGTTTCCATATCTGTTTCTCGTAATTCCTTTGAATTTGAATATATTAGTACATGATCTGTTGAATAATAACTCCATATGGGATTTTGGTTATGGTATGTGTTTGCTAGCTCTTGTAAAATTGTAGATAGTCTGATAATCTTCTTATTCGCATAAAATTTTGGTATCTCAATTCTAGGTATTTATGGTTGTGGAATAATATCTTGTGGTATAATTATATCTCATGTCATTCCTATCTTTACAACTTGTACGGGTTTTTTAACTTCATCATATAATATCTCTGCTGGTGCCGTGTAAATTTTTATAAAAAATAGGGTACCTTTGGTTATTCTTTTAAAAATGCTAAATGTTTCATATATTAATGGTATAGTGGATATCTCATTTCTGTCAGTGGTATATACAGTAAAGATTAGTCCATATTCATAGCAAGTTTTAACTAGACTTGGTTTGGTTTTAGGTTAGCAATTAGCTTATTAGATCCGGTCAATCTTTGGGTTATATAGATTTTATCTGGTTCGTGGATGTTTATAACTCTGGGGTTAGTATTTAAAAAGGTTTGTACTTTATAGATATTTTCTATATATGTTCGGGCTGTGTAGTTGTAAGTCTTTTTGTCTTGGTTTAAACTATCTCGGTATGTGGTAATTTGTGGGTTTATAAACATAGGATCTTTTGATGTATTTGGTATATATGGTTTATCAAATAGCTTGTTTAGGTTCATATTTGTGTTTTTCCTAACTCCTTTGCTTGTACCTGCATAAGTAGATTGATAAATGTTATGGGTTTTATGGAGTGTCCGATCGTCTCCTTCTAGCTCTAGAACTTTAATGTCTTCCAATCGACATAGCTCTGCACACTGCTGATTTAGCTGATTTGTAGCTATAGACTTCAATTTAACTTCATTAGTCTTTAGCTTTTCTATTTCATTACCCATACTGTCCACTTTCATTGAAAGAGTAGTTAGGGTGTTGAATATCTTTTCTAGAGTATCCTCTTCTATAATATCAGTCTACGTAGCTTTGTCTTGATATGTAATCTGCAATAACATTTTTGTTAGTACTAATTACTTTAATTATAAATGTGAAATTTAATATATTCAAGACTAGTCTCCGAATCTCTTTTGTTGTAACTGAATTTTTTATTTTCTTTGTTAACCACCAGCGTACTTGTGTATTATCCGTTCGTACAATAAACTTGTTATATACAATATATGGCTCAAATGCTAACAAACATTTATATAATGAACATAATTCTTTCCTATTTATTTCCCATTTTATTTATGTTTCATTGAACATACCTGAGTAGTATCTACAATGGTGTTCTAATTTTTCTGCTTCGTATCTGTATTTAAGTACTACTCCATAACTACATTCACTAGCATCTGATTCTACTATATATATAAATTTTCTATTTTCATCTGGAAATTGTAGTTTTGGTAATTCTTTACAAAGTAATTTTATTTTTTGAACTTGTGTTTCATCTTATTCATTATAGTTATATTCTACATCCTTTTTAAATTTTTTCTGTAGTGGTTTTAAAGTTTCTGCTAATTTTGGAATATATTCTCTTACTTGGTTTACTAATCCTAAAAATGATTGTAATTTCTTTTTTGTATCAAGTTCTTCTTTCGAATTTATTAATTTTTGTACTATATGTTGTTATATTTTTACTCCACTCTTATCTATTTGTATTCCTAAAAATTCTATCTAATTTTTCATAATTTCAACTTTCTTTTCACTTAGACTTATTCCCGATTTTCCTATTATATCTGTAAATTGTCCTAATAATTTTAAATGTTCTTCTTTAGTTTTTGTATATAATAATATATCATCTATGTATACTATACAATTAGATAATTGTTTAAAATAACTATCCATAAAATTTTGATATCTACTTGGTGCATTTTTATTTCCAAATGGTAATACGTTCCATTCATAAAATCCTTGTGGTACCGTAAATGTGGTTAATTCTTTAAATTCTTCTTCTAACTTTAAATGGTAAAATCCTGATTTACAATCAAATTTACTAAAATAATTATATCCCTATATTTGTCTTATTTTTAATATCTTATTTGGTATTGGATAATTATATGTCACAGTCTTTGCATTTAAATTTCGATAGTCAATAACCATTCTACTTTTTTCCTCTTTTTTGTTCACTATGTTTATTTATTATAAATGCTGAACTATTATGTTTACTATTACTTTTTTGTATATATTATTTTTCTAATAATTCATCTAAATGAGAAGTTAAGAAATATCCACGCACAAAGAAAAATAGATCCATCAAATATATAATGGATCTATTTTACAATAGATCTATTTCACAAGTTATCCGCACCCCCATATAAATGGTATCAGAGCCCAGTTATTTAAAAAATACAGTAGTAGCATATATGTTTGAATTTAGATTGGATTAGATTAAAATTTTTTTAGGTCTGACCAATACATTTACTTTTTTATCTCTTATATTTTCTTCTAATTCCAACAATACCTTAAACTTTGTAGCCCTTATTGTTTTTTCTTTCTTTTTCTTTTTGCCGCTTTTTTTTTATCTTTTCCCTCCAGTTTTCTCTTCATCTTTCTCCTTTATTTTCAAAGAATCCATCATTATATAAGAAAACACTCAAAAATTTTATCGTCAAATCGAGCTTGTGGTAAGTTCTTCTCTATTCGTTCATATAGAATCGCTACATGTTATTTAAATTTTAAAAATTGATTCTTTTTAATAGTTTGTTTCATTCCTAAAAATTTTATGTTGTTTACAAGCTTGCAATATTACAATATAATACTATATTTATATAAAAAATATCTTAAAATTTTTATTTTTTAATATTTAAAAATAAAAAAGTAACTTATATTTATAAATTGACCTAGAATAATCACTTTTGAAAGTGTATTTAAATAGAAATTATTTTTGAAGTATTAGAATTAAAAATCATAAATAATTCACGTTATTATGTGTTAACAGCTTTAAGGATATTTAAGTCATTTTGACAACAAAAAAGTGATTGACAACACTTGTTTACCAAACACATCAACAGATTTTTTTTCAGTTTCAGCACTTCTATCCAAACATTTATCTACTTAATTTAAAAACACTTATTTTAAGCTTTTAATCACTTAAGCAAAAATATTTTTTTTTTAATTCTATCCAAACGGGCTCTTAAACTTCTTATGGTAAAATATATATCTGTTTACAATAAAATATAAGTTATGTTTACATTATTATATTAAAGTGTGAAAGATTTTGAACAAGTGATTTGAACTTTTTGCACGTCATTAAAAATATTCGCAATAGACAAATCTTCAATTTTAAACAATCAAAGTTACACGTGCAAGGCACGTGTGGTCAAACTAGAAGTATATAAATACCCATACATACAAACAAATGCACACTATCGACTATATCAAGTTCTAAATACATACTATATACATCACATACGTACACGAGTATATTATCCAATAATATAATACGACGTATTTCATATACATACTTTGATGAGTTATCGATTAATTTGATTATCTTACATTAATATAACTTCAACGTGCAATATATTATTACTTCTATCATTTCAAATCAAGGAATTCGGTATGTTTGGATATATATCAACTCTTGAATACGTACTATATACATCACATCCACAAGTATATTACCTCATAATAGAACATATTCATTATATTCTGATGAATTACCAATTATACATGTACGTTACATTATTATAACTGCAATAGTAGCATATAATATCATTACCTCAACTGTATGATATAGACATATTCATTATACAAAGATTATGTTTAACGTCATTTAACGTATATACAAAGGAAAATATTTATTTTATATATTGAAACATAAGTAAAAGATAAAGATTATGATTAACGTAATTTATTTATTTTATTTGATATATTTCTTAGTATAATTCTTTTACAAAATCTAAGCTTTATTGATATTTATTATTATTATATTGGTTATCGAATACGTGTGATCGTTGTAATTTTAAAAAATTATATATTTAATTTTACATATAATTATTTTTAAATAAAAACCGACCACAAGTGGTATTTTTTTAAAATATTTTATTTTTTAATACAAAAGTGACCACAAGTGGTCAGTTTTTTAGAATTATTTTCTTTTTATATTTTTTTGAATTCCAAAACCAGCCACTTGTGGTCGCTTTTATAAAATATTTTAAATTTAATTTTTAAAATAAACCGTCCACAAGTGGTCTCTTTTTAAAAATACTTTTAAATTATATTTTTTAAATAAAATCCACCACAAGTGGTCAGTTTTTAAAAATTATTATTATTTTTTTTTTATAAAATTCCAAAACCGATCACTTGTATCGCTTTTATAAAATATTTTAAATTTAACTTTTAAAATAAAACCGACCACATGTGGTCGCTTTCTAAAAATACTTTTTAATTATATTTTTTAAATAAAACCGACAACAAGTGTTCGGTTTTTTAAAATTATTTATAAATTAAAAATCGACCACAAGTGCTTGGTTTTTTAAAATTATTTTCTTTTTATAAAATAAAAACGGACCACTCAAGGGGTCGGTTTTATTTAAAAATATAATTAAAAACTAATTTTAAAAACTGACCACTTAATAAACTGTATACGCATTATAACTGTATATGATATCAAATAGTACCACCTTCTTATGTTTATTTGTATGAGCATGAGAACCAATAATGACTACATTATCAGGTATCTCCTTAAGCTCACTTTGTAATATTGAATAAGATACTGAATTTCGTGTCACAGACTTCGCAACATGTTTCATGAAAAAAATGACTAGCAAATTTTTGCTTTTAGTAGAAAAAACCTGAAAAAGTAGAATGAAATGTAAAGAGTAAAGTTTAGAAGAAAATGGGAAATGAATAGAACAGAAATCCCACATTGCACTATTAGTTTTCAAATGAACTTATTCATACTTATTGAAAGAATTCATATCTCAAACAATGTGTAGGTGAGTAAGTCTTCTAGATCATCCACGCTAGTGGCTTCTTCTAACCGCAGTTCACTAAGAGGAAGAGATGATCAAAAGCATTGGAAGTAAACTAAGACTGCGCAATTAAGAATGTCGTTAATTAATAAACGAAAGGCAATAAGTTAAGGCCATGGCATTCCAAAAAGTACCTTCGCAGATGTATCCATGATCACCATTGCAAAGTCCACCTAAGTTAATGTCATCAGGGATAGGCCTATCAAATTTTACGCCAATCTTTTGTAAGAACCCGAGACTACCCCTAGTCGTTACACGGTGCTTACGGTCACGAGAGACCATAAGTTAACCCATAAACTGGTACTTACTATGAGCACTAAATAATATAATCATGAATATGGAAGAATAACTGAAATGCCATAAGGTTTTAATAATGAAATAACTACTGAATTATGAATCTGATAAAAATAATGATATCTGAATAGTCTGAATAGCTAATTGTAGTGTCTGAAAAGCCTTTAAACTGGATACTATGAGTTGATGGGACAGGCCTCAACTAACTCTACTAACTACTGATAGAAAAACTTGAAGTAATATAATCTATCCTCGGATGATGAGGACTCACCACTGCTACTGTATTGCTGATAATCTGAGAATCTAAGTGTGGTCCGGGAACTGAGCGTCAGCACCTATGATATGAGACATCATAGCACAAAATAAAAGGTATGCGATTAGTACTTTGAATGTACTGGTATGCTAAATGAGGTAGGCTGATATGCATGGGCTCATGAATAGGAATAATAATAATTAACTGGACATACATGTAAATCATGGAGTACTGAAGAAAGTGCATGGAACCTGTAGATACTGAAAATGCAGGAAAATCTGTAGATACTGTGGATGCATGACCAAGCATATATCCTAAACTGAGTAAAATCAGTAAACTGATATATTGAGATAACTAATATCTGTATGCTTTGGTCAAACAACACTAAGACTGAATAATTGAGTTGGGACTGTAACTGAAACTATATCTGAGACTGTGGGAGGTATCATCTAACCGATACTCCCCAATTTGAGCTAATCGGGGTCCAACCTGTAACCCAGTAGGAAGAGTGTTAATATCGTGACATGGGTAATTACAATGGCTGCGTGGATCCACTAAACTGATATAATGTCTAAAGAACTAAAGGTGTTAAGCCTGAACTAGCGGGTGACCCCTGCGAGATAGTCAAGCCTAGTCTGATGGGTGACTACTCATATCCTACGCTGGCCACGTAGTTCTGGAGTATAGGGACTTCTACTAATGAATCTTCCTATCTGATGGGGAAGCCGCCATCCCTACACTCGCTCGATGCTAAAGCCTACTCCCAACTGAAAGACACTGAGATACTAGATTATTTTGAGTTGAATAACTGATATCTGACTATTCTGATAATGCTCATAATGTAATCTAAAGACTATGAGGCTACACTAAATAAACAACTATGGTTTTTGGGTATTCGATACCCCCCAGGACTCAAAACAACAATACTGTAAAGACACTAAAGCTTGAAGGCCAAAACATGAAGGCTCTTATTAAATAAATCACTCTTGTAGGCATTTTATCTAACACTATTACTTCATAGTTTTGTCAATTCATGGGAATAGTATAGAACATGAAATAATAGCATGACTTCAACATTTATAACACTAAATCATGATCTAATTCGAAGAATGACAATATTAAAACATAGGGGATTTAATAGCAACGATAATTCCATTAAAGTATGGTTTAAAAATCAGTATTCAAGGAAGTTCATGGAGTTTCATAGTTTTAAATCAAAATTTAATATCATAAATCTTGAAAAGATGATAGATTTGCAATTAAAATGAATACTTGGACTCCATGGATGAAAGGAATTCATGGACAAATATCTAACATACCTGGGATGATGAATTTGGAAGTATTGATGGAGAGTTCTTGAGATTTGACCTAGATTCTTGAGAGCTAGGGTTTCTTGTTCTTGAAAGAAGGGATTTTTAATTAGAGAGAATGTGAATAGTGATGAGTATTTAGGTCAATTAGGGGTTAAATTTCATGTTTAGGGTGAGTTTAAGGCTTAGAAAAAAAGACCGAAATACCCTTAAACGAAATTTAAAGCACAAGCTGGAAACTGAAATCCCGATTTTTGACCTTGGCGCGATGCGCCACTGTCACGCCAAGCCACTGGCAAAGGGACAACTGGGAATTGGAAAAATGCCATAATGTGCCACAATTGCAGTAAGTCTGTGGGTGCCAATTTGGCCATCTCCGCGATGCGTCATGATGGCGGGGCCCACTGGAAATTGACAAATAGAAAATTGGCCTGCTCCACGACGTGTTATGATCGCGGAGTCACATTGGAAATTGTCAAATTGACCTATGGCACGACATGCTAGGATCGCAGATCCTCACTGGATTTTTCCAATTGGGAGATTGTCCTTCTCTGGTGATGCACTAGAAGTTAAAATGATGGTCTTTTGCCATTGAAGCTTAAAATCGCCATAACTTCTAACCCGGTTATCAGATTTGGACAAATTTTATATCGCTGGAAAGATAATTGAATTTCGTACGCAATGGCAGGCTCTAATCTAAAAAATAATGAGTGTTTCAAAAATTTCATACAGGAATACTCATGCTTTAGGACTTAGATTATGCTAGGGAAATATGGGTGTTACAATATCTCCTCCTTGGGATCCTTCATCCCCGAATGAAACTAGTTAAGCTGAGGGAACTGATGAATTGAGCTTTGATGTTGGGTGTATTTACACGCCTAAAGAACCATAATTTACCCATATTTTAGCTAAGTTTTGAGGACAAAATATATAATTCCTGCACTTTTAGTCCATTTTCCTTTAAGTGAGCTGGCCTACGTGACTAGCATGTTTTTCAGGTATTAATATGAATATTTCAGCACTTTGTGGACCTTTGGGCAGCAAAGGAAAACTTCACATAAGAAGGAAGGCAGCTTTTGGAAGCTTGTGGACTGAATGTGATGCATGGAAAATTTGTTCCGGGCAAAATCAGTATTTCTAAATACTTAGGGATGCAACAGTAATTTAGTAGACAAGGATATTATAAAAACCCTATTGCTGAATTTTTCAGCAAGTTTTATCATTCATTATTCAGTTTACAGATTCTGTAAGTTTAGACAGACAAACACGACTTTCTTGAGAAAAACGGCTAAGAGGAAAAAAAAACGTCATCTCCTATTGACGCCAAAAATCATCTCCATCGCTAAACTTGTTCTAGTTGTGGTATGATGATTATATCTATTGTGATTTCCGTTGTAATCATGAGTAGCTAAATATCTTTGTTAGGGTTATGAAAACCTTGTGAGATACTATCTATTACTATGAGTTTGTGAATTCTTGATGTGTATGCTACTTATATCAGTACTCTCTTCATTTTAACTTAATTCTCATGGTTGCAAACATAGAGAACATGCCATTATAGAATTAACTTGTTTGAGAGAAAAGTTACATGTTTGGAAAAGAGAGTGTGACAAGGAAATAGGGCTACCAACCCCTATTTACACGTTAATGCCTTAACCGGATTAATTTCTTGGAGAGTTCGTACCATTAGTTATACACTTTAGGCTCGAGAGAGTTAAAGTGAAATAATCCTTGATGGTTGAGAAACACTAGGATTTACCATTAGAATACGAATCTCTATAAGTGAATGCATGTAAAAATTCCGCATTACTCATAGTTAATAGATACGTAGAACTCATAAGGTGGACATAACCCTAACTTATTATTCTCTGTGATTAAATCTTACTAAACAAAGCATTCCATCGTTACTTTAATAATAGTAGTGCACGCCAAACCCCAAAATCCCCCCTTTCCGTGGAATTTTCGACCAACAGTCTACTAATAGTTGCAACACTTAGTGACCAAGTATTCCCTGTGGGATTCGAAACCCAACCCAGTTGGGTTCTATATTTCACATCGACCGCTTACACTTTCTAACGAGAGTTGTAGTTTGGGCGTTATCAAATTTTGGCGCCGTTGCCGGGGAATACAGTTGTCAACTAAGTTGTGATAGTTAATAGACCCTTTGGTCAAAAATTCTTGAATTTTACTTTCTGTTTGTTGTTTTTGTTTTGTTCAGGTTTGGTAGAGTGCATGCCAAATACACGAAAATTTGGTCAGCCATTATTACCCATAAATCCTGAACCGAAACTTATTAGCAGAATGGATGCACAACGAGACATTGAAAGAAGGGATGCTCAACAGGAGCAGGCTAGACTAGTTGCGCTGGCAGCTGCTCAAGTGCATCAACAGAATATTGATAACCCAGGGCGAGCAATAAATCCTGATGATGAGGACCTGGGTGATGATGAGTTACTAAATCCAAGGCGTGCAAATGAGGTGGCAGCGCCTATGAATAGGAGAGATCGTCAAGCTAGAATGAGACCTGAACGCCGAGCTGTGCAGGTTTCTTTTGATGATAATGATGATGATCTTGATGGAGCTGGTGCCACAGGGGATATTATTCCTCCGCCCTTAGCACCCGGAGCTAAGTTCAATATCACTAGCACCATGATTCAGTTATTGCAGCTAAAAGGGTTATTTGGTGGACTTGCAGGCGATGATCCGAATATGCATCTGATCAATTTTATCTCAACATGCAAGTCGTTTGACAATCCTGGACTTGGACAGAATGCAATTTAGCTGCGCTTATTTCCATTGTCTCTATCTGGAGAGGCAACTCTATGGTTGAACGGGCTAACTCCTAATTCTATTACTAATTTGAGGTGATTGAAAGATGCTTTCCTAGAAAGATTCCTTTCGCCATCCAAGAGATCCTAATTAAGAGATGAGATCAGCAATTTTCGACAGCTTCAAACTGAAGCTCTCCACGAAACATGGGAGAGGTTTAAGAAGAAGCTTATGCGGTGCCCAAACCATCAGATGGCCAATGTCCACTTGATGGAAATATTATATAGGGCTTTGAACTCGGTGACAAAGCAAGTGGTTGATAATGCTGCAGGAGGGTCATTCATGGACCTTACTTTTATTGAGGCAAGTGATATGCTGGATCGTATGACAAAGCAGAGTAAAGCTTGGCATACCAGGGATTCTGAGGTAGCGAGCTCTACTGTATCTATTGGCATGACAGCAGAACAGAGGCGAAGACAAGAGGAACGTGACCAAGATATGGCTCACATGAAAACGTACATGGATCTTCTTACCAAGCATTTATTATCAGGGAAGACCGAAAAGGTTAAGGCTGTTGTATCACAGGGAAGATATGAATCCAACTCTGAAGAAGAAGCGAACTACTTGAATAATTAGGGGGGTTTCCGAGGCAATGCCCAAGGAAACCAAGGTCGGAACTATTATGATAAATTCGGATACAAGGACCGTGATCAAGGTAGTTGGAAGAATAAGACTGACAGGAGTGGTTTGTATATTCCTCCTGGAAATCATGAGGCTGTGGCGTCTGGCTCTGGAAAGATGTCCATGGAAGATATAATGGCTAAGCTGTTGAAAGGAGTGGAGGTAACCAACATGGGAGTAGCTGAGGTAAAGAACGATTTGTCCTCATTAAATCAACTGGTTGACTCGCATTCTACTGCAATAAAACAGCTGGAACAACAAATGAGTCAACTATCAGCGGCAATTAATCAAAGAAAGTCTGGCACCTTACCTAGTGACACTGTGCAAAATCCAATGAATGATGGATCATGTATGGCTATTACTACCAGGAGTGGTAAGGTGCTGGAACATCCGTCTAAAGGAAAGCAGGTGGTTGATGATATAGCAGAGTATGTTAGTGAAGCAAATTGTGATGATGTTGTTGAAGCTGAATAGAACGTTCATGATGTTACCCCTAGATGTTTGCAGCATGAAAAGATCGATAATCGAAAGCAAAATAAAAAGGAAGTGGTGAAGAAAACTCTTTCCCTCCCACCACCACCTTTTCCTCAGAGACTGAAGAAGAAGGCTGATGACACTCCTAGAAAGGTTGGTAATCAGAAGCAAGATAAAAAGGAAGTGGTGGAGAAAACTATTCCCCTGCCATCACCACCTTTTCCTCAGAGACTAAAGAAGAAAGCTGATGACACCAGGTTCAGTAAATTCATGACTATGTTGAAGCAGCTGACTATTAATGTTCCTTTGGTGGAGGTGATGGAACAGATGCCTGGGTACGCTAAATTCATGAAGGACCTTTTGACAAAGAAGCGGACAGTAAGCTATGAGCTGGCAGATAATGTTCATCATTGCAGTGCAATCGCTACAAGATCGTTAGTTCAGAAGAAGGCAGATCCTGGTGCTTTTACTATTCCTTGCACGGTTGGATCTTTGGATTTTGCTAAGGCATTGTGCGATTTGGGTGCTAGCATTAATTTGATGCCGCTATCCATTTACAAAAATTTGGGGTTGGACGATCCTACACCAACCAATATGCGACTTGTGATGGCAGATAGGTCAGTAAAATGACCTGTTGGTATTTTATATGATGTATTGGTGAAGGTTTCTACATTCATTTTTCCTACAGACTTTGTTATTTTGGATTGCGAGGTGGATTCTGAAGTTCCCATAATCTTGGGACGCCCTTTCCTCACAACTGGAAGTGTGCTTATTGATTTAAGAGCTAATGAGCTTTTATTTCGGCTGAATGACGAAATGGTCCATTTTGATGTATGTAAATCGATGAAGCAGCCTAGATGTATGAATGTGTTCTCTGTAGCTGATGTTTATCATGAGGATGAGAAACGATTATCTGTAGAGAAGCAGCTTACTGTTGAGCCATTGTCTGTTGTGCTTTTGAATTTTAAGAGTGAGGATGTTGAAGATCATGAAGAAACTATTTGTGCTCTAACAGGAATAGGGTCCTATTCTCATGCCCCTAAGAAGCTGGACCTTGATCTTAAGAATCGACCTTCACCAACAGAGAAGATTTCCATTGAAGAGCCACCAGTGCTAGAATTGAAAGAGCTCCCCAGTCATCTAAGGTATGCATTCTTGGGAAGTGGAAATACACTTCCGGTGAGTGTTGCGGCTGATTTAGGTGAGCAACAAGTAGAGGCTCTCATCTCTATTCTGAAGAGGTATAAGAGAGCTATTGGTTGGATTATTGATGATATAATTGGTATCCCTCCTGGGATATGTATGCACAAGAGTCAGCTCAAGGAAGATTGCATGCCCATAATTAAGCATCAGCATTGTCTGAATCCATTCAGAAAACAATGCACCATCTATCTCGATAAAATCTAAGTAATCAAGATAACTATGTCATGCCGCGACAATAAATCAACCGCTACATGGGAGGAAACCCATCGTTTTTAATCGTTTTGTTTCACTAGGAGTTTGTTTTTGTTAAATAAAAATCCAAAAAGAAGAATTGAGCCACGACCAAAACTAAGGCGCTTGGTGGGAGGCAACCCATCTTTCTAATTGTTTTTGTTTTTTTTGATTAAGTGTAGGTGCAAGATGTACAAAGGAGGGGATCACTCCCAAAAATTTTGATTAAAAAGTGAGCCATGTTAAAGGTGGTAAGTTAGGAATGAAGGAGCAAAGGCTGTCGATTAGGCATTGCCTATGCTAATCTAGGCAATGGACAAGGCAATGCCTATGCGAATCTAGGCAACGAACAAGGAAAGGCCTATATCATTGCCTATGCTCACTGCCTCAACTAGGAAACGGACAAGGCATTGCCTATGCAAATCTAGGCAATAACATAGGCGCCACCTATGCAAATCTAGGCAAAGCAAAAGGCACCGCCTATGCCATTGCCTATGCTCACTGTTTCAACTAGGCCATAGCATAGACGCCACCTATGCTCAACTAGGCTATAGAATAGGCGTCGCCTATGCCTAAGTAGGCAAAGAAAAAGGCGCCGCCTATGCTAAGCATAGGCAAAGCATTAGGCGTCGCCTACTTATGCTTTTTTGTCTGCTAACCCAATTTTACATGGATAAAACCCGACCCATGGCTTAATCTATAAATAGATCTTTAGCCTTAGAACAAAATGCAATTGTTTGCTCCATATAGGCGCCACCCAAGCTTACAAATTCTCTCAAAAACTTTTCTTTTTGCTCATCTAATCTTGCAAGCTCATCCTCCCGAACCATCACCAAGTAAGTTGTTCTTTTATATTCCGTATTTGTTGAAATGCTACGTTTATAATGATTTGTTAGATTTTGAAGTGGTGTTCGGTGATTAGAATGTGGTTGGTTTGTTATGATACATCTAGTTGAGTGAAAGAATACGTGTGGGTGTTCTTGACTTTGTTTCGACTTGTACTTGATTGTTATACATTGTCATGTTTTTATGGAATCGAAATTGTGAAGTTAATGCATAATCTTGAAATTTGAAAGCTTGAATGTTTGAATAACTCGTTCATCGAGATATCGATCATGATTGACTACAAGCATAAGATGTTGTGATTATTTCTATGCAATAACATGATACGATTTTTATGTGGTGGTCTTGTTCAAAAAGTGCATTCATCCAAACATGAAAGTATAGTTAAGATTGCATTAAAAAGAGTTGGAAAGGATAGTCAAGATTACATGAAAGTATGATTGTGCTGAACTTATTGTTGGACCATATCGCCTAAATGTATGTCGATGAAGTCTGAGCAATCGACATCACTCACTTAATTAGTCTATGCAAACAAATTAAGTGTGGGGTGGTGCCATTACTGTTTGTGTTTTTTTTTAGATTGAATCTTCCGAGATGAAGCTAACATGACTCTATTTTAATCTCAGGAAGAATGGCACCAAAAGGACGACAAGGAAAAGAAAAAGTGTCCACCTCGCAGAAAGGTCAGAAAAGGGGCAGAAAAGGTAAAGCTGAGTCCTCCTCGCTACAAATACCTTGACGCACTTTCGGGATAAAGTGGGTCCTAGAGGAGGAAGGAAAGGAGTGGTACAAGAACAACAAAGTAAAGAAATATGTTCACGTGGATTTGATGCAGAAGGAGAGTCTAGCAAAGAGAGAGCCCCGCATTTTGGCTAAAATCACGGCGCTAAATATTGATTTCATTTTTTGAGATATGGTGGAATGCAATCTTGATCTAACGCGAGAGTTCTATGCCAATTGGTCCCCAAATACTACCGAAAGTGAAGTGAATATTAGGGGCCAAGTCTTGCAACTGAATGTGGAGTTCTTCAACTCTTTTTTGGGTCTTCTATTTGTGGATCCAGCGCTGCTCAAGGAGCTTTATCACAGACCTCCTTACAGGGCAATCAGACACACACTGTGCGAAACAATGTCCATGGCCCGGTGGATTCGTCACAAGGATACCGTTTGGCACAATACCTTCCCGTATGCTTCCTTGAACAGAGAGGCTCATATATGGTTGAGGATAGTCAACTCTTGCCTGATTCCTGGGACACAGTACACAAAGATCACACGTGATAGAGTATGCTTGGTATACGCTCTAATGACTAATATTTCCATCAATATTGGTGCGGTTATACGATCATCAATGTGTAAGGTTAGGCTGCACAAAAGGTCCCATTTCAGCTTTGGCAATTTGTTGACTGCGATCTTAAGGAAGGAGCACATTTAAGAGGAACCTGCAGATCATAAGCTTCCATACAACTCGAAGAAGGTTGATCTTACGAAAGTTAAAGATCCTGAAACTGGTCATGGCATCAACCTGACCACTGCAGAAAGACATGCTCGTGACGAAAGCTTCTTTCGCCATTTATATGGCATGACGAGGTTTACCATGATGAGTGGGGGTCGTATCCCGACTGATGCAGAGCTCCAGCAGTTGGAGTATGACTACCCGATGAATGAGCATGCGAGGGCCATGTGTGGAGTGGGGGTACATTTTGAGGAACCTCTCGATGATGACGTGCCGACTGATGATGATCGCCGATTGCCAGATTTAGATGTGGAGGACAACTCTGATGACGACGACTCTGATGATGATTCCGACGCAGGTGGTATGACCCCAGACATAGAGGAGGAGTCCGACTAATCATGTTTTCCTTATTTATTTTCCACTGAGGGCAGTGTGTCCCGTCTAAGTGTGGGGTGCTGGTATTTGTATGTTGTATTGTACTTCCTTGCCTACATTTATTCTTGTTTGTTAATTAGTCATAATTACTTAGTTAAATTTTAGATTTTTTTTTAGACTTTGCATGAAATTATTCTGATAGGCGGCATGATATTATGACAAGAGTTTGTGCTAAAATCATTACTATTGAGACATTTAGGCTCTAAGTGTGACTCACTGTGTGATAAGTGTGTGGTTTAATTCATTCATCTGTTGGGTCAAGAGTCTATACTGCTCCCAATAAAGTTGACCATGTGCCTTGTGTGTGTGAGGTTGTACTATATTCTGTGTTGTGACTGATGCTAGAACTTGCCTAGTGTGTGTGTAAAGCGAAATAAATAGTGTGAGTTTAGGAGATGATTTAGGCATTTCTTTGGCAGCCTGTTATTGTTTACCTTCTTTTTACCTAACCTTGTACATTATCCTAGTTAACCCCCTTTGAGCCTTTAGCTATTTTCTTTAACAGCCTCATATGTAGCCTAATCCATTTTTTTCAAGACCATAATTTGATCCAAATTCCTAAGCGCTTTAAATTGTAGAGTCATGTGAAAAAATAAGAGGAAATTGCGTGAGAGTGATGCCTCAGAGTATATTGGTACTTGAAATTATTGTGAAAAAGAATGGCTATCATAGAGGTGTTTTATAAAAAATAAATAAATAAATCAAATAAGAAAAAAAAAAGAATACAAAAAAAAAACAGAAATAGAAAAATAAAAAGATAGTTGTGTTTATAATTGAATAACAAAATAGGTGAAAAGGGGTGGTAGATGAAAGGAATGTAGAGGGGTTGTTTAAAAGAGAGTGTTAATGACATAATGTGATGTATTAAAGCGCTTAGGGAACATAGTCACTATTTCTGGCCAAAATAGTCCTACCTGTCCCTTAGGCTACATTACAACCTGTAAAGACCTATTTGATCCTAAGCTTAGCATTCTGATATTAGTGGAGCATTACACTAAGGGAAAGCCTATGGTCATCAGTTGCAACATATGAATTCTTTTTGAGAGTGAGAGCAAGGAGAATCTTATACCCATGTTTCGAAAAATGCAAAACTTGTGAGTCATTATGGGTGATATCTTGTGTGAGACACATATGGTTGATGATTTTTGGGTAGTGTTATATGATTCTTTGTGGCTTAATTTGTGGATACGAATTATCCATCCTCACGAGTCTATGTTGGAGGTTGAATTATTTCTAGTAGTGATCAAGAAACCTACTCTCTGTTAATAATTGTCGTGCATGTCTTGGTGAACATTTTATGTTGCTAGTGTGAAATTCTAGTTAGGTTTTTGCATGGACGTAATATTTTGTTCGAGGACGAAAAAAGCTTTAAGTGTGGGGTGGTGATGTTGGGTGTATTTACACGCCTAAAGCACCATAATTTACCCATATTTTAGCTAAGTTTTGAGGACAAAATATATAATTCCTGCACTTTTAGTCCATTTTCCTTTAAGTAAGCTGACCTACGTGATTAGCATGTTTTCCAAGTATTAATATGAAGATTTCAGCACTTTGTGGACCTTTGGGCAGCAAAGGAAAACTTCACATAAGAAGAAAGGCAGCTTTTGGAAGCTTGTGGACTGAATGTGATGCATGGAAAATTTGTTCCGGGCAAAATCAGTATTTCTAAATACTTAGGGATGCAACAGTAATTTAGTAGACAAGGATATTATAAAAACCCTATTGCTGAATTTTTCAGCAAGTTTTATCATTCATTATTCAGTTTACAGATTCTGTAAGTTTAGACAGAGAAACACGACTTTCTTGAGAAAAACGGCTAAGAGGAAAAAAAAACGTCATCTCCTATTGACGCCAAAAATCATCTCCATCGCTAAACTTGTTCTAGCTGTGGTATGATGATTATGTCTATTGTGATTTCCGTTGTAATCATGAGTAGCTAAATTTCTTTGTTAGGGTTATGAAAATCTTGTGAGATACTATCTATTACTATGAGTTTGTGAATTCTTGATGTGTATGCTACTTATATCAGTACTTTCTTCATTTTAATTTAATTCTCATGGTTGCAAACATAGAGAACATGCCATTATAGCATTAACTTGTTCGAGAGAAAAGTTACATGTTTGGAAAAGAGAGTGTGACAAGGAAATAGGGCTACCAACCCCAATTTACACGTTAATGCCTTAACCGGATTAATTTCTTGGAGAGTTCGTACCATTAGTTATACACTTTAGGCTCGAGAGAGTTAAAGTGAAATAATCCTTGATGGTTGAGAAACAATAGGATTTACCATTAGAATACGAATCTCTATAAGTGCATGCTTGTCTAAATTCCACATTACTCATAGTTAATAGATACGTAGAACTCATAAGGTGGACATAACCCTAACTTATTATTCTCTGTGATTAAATCTTACCAAACAAAGCATTCCATCGTTACTTTAATAATAGTAGTGCACGCCAAACCCAAAAATCCCCCCTTTCCGTGGAATTTTCGACCAACAGTCTACTAATAGTTGCAACACTTAGTGACCAAGTATTCCTTGTGGGATTAGACACCCAACGCAGTTGGGTTCTATATTTGACATCGACCGCTTACACTTTCTAACGAGAGCTTTAGTTTGGGCGTTATCAAGCTTATTCACTGAATATGCATGTCTGATGCATGGGATGCAAGACTGAACTGATTCATGAATGCACGACTGACATGAACATGATGTTTAACTGAAACTGAGTATGATAGAGAAAAATCTTAAGACTTAGTACGTTAAGCTGAATTTGGATTCGCAGAGAAAAGATGAGGGTACTTCGTCCGCATATCTTCCTCTGCTTCCCAAGTGGCTCTCTCAATGGACTAATTTCGCAAAGAACTTTGACTAGTGGAACTTCTTTGTTCCTTAGTCTTCGAACTTGACGATCAAGAATTTCGACTGGAACTTCCTCAAATGAAATATTGTTCTGAATATCTATACTTTCTAAGGGAACAACTAAAGCTGGATCACCATACACTTTTTCAACAATGAGACATAGAACACTGGGTATACCGAGGCTAAAGCTGAAGGCAACTCAAGCTCGTAAGCTGCCTTTTTGAAATGACTTAGGATTCTAAAGGGATGACATATCAGGGACCGAGTTCCATTTCTTGCCGAATCTTCTCACTCCCTTCATGGGAGAGATTTTCAAGAACACAAGATCATCGAACTCAAACTCAAGATCTTATCTCCTCATATTTGTATACGATTTTTATCAGCTCTGGGCAGCCTTAGGCCTTTCTCTGATAAACTGAACCATTTCTAAGGCCTCAAACACCAAGTCATGCCCTACTACTGTAGCCTCACCTACTTCAAACCAACCATTTAGAGATCTACATCTCATACCATAGAGCGCCTCAAATGGATCCATACGGATACTGGAATGATAGCTATTATTGTATGCAAATTCAATCAAAGGCAAATGGTCATCCCAACTAACCTTGAAATAAACAATGCATGCTCAAGCATATCCTCTAGAGTCTGAATGGTCCGTTTTGCTTGAACGTTTGTTTGAGGGTGGAAGGTTGTACTGAGGTGGACTTGGGTACCAAGACCCTTTTAGAATGCTTTCAAGAAGTAAGAGGTAAACTGAGTACCTCTATTTGAGATAATAAATAAGGGAACACTTTGCAACCTAACCAACTCTCTGAGATAGAGATTGGCATAGTCCTAGACTGAGTAAGAGGTATAGACTAGCAAGAAATGAGTTGATTTGGTCATCCTGTCTACAATAAACCAAATAGAGTCATGCTGATAACGGGTACGAGGCAAACCTGTCATAAATTCCATGTTCAGTTCCTCCCATTTCCATATGCATAGACCCACTAGGCTTCTGGTGCTCAATCTTAACTTACTGGCATGTAGAGCACTTAGCTATAAACTCTATAATATCTTTCTTCACCCCACTCCACCAATAGATCTCCCATAAATCACGGTACATCTTAGTGGCCCCTGGATAAATAGTGTAACACGCACCATGAGCTTCTGCAAGAATTCGTTGCCTCAACTCATCTACACCAGGCACACACAATCTACCCTGACAACACAAAACACCATCTCCCCCTTGGAAGAAAACCTTTACTTTTTTTTCTCTGATTGATTGTTTTAACTTAACTAGACTGGGATCTCTATCCTACTTTTTCTTTACCTTGAAAACTAGAGATGACTCTGAGCTACTCTGCACCCATACACTACTTTTTGTTGAATCGAGTAAACGGATACCTAGTTGGGTAAGCTGATAGACTTCCTGAGCTAACTTCTTCTTACCATCCTCAACATAAGCTTAACTACCCATGGACATCTTATTGAGAGCATCAGCCACTACATTGGCCTTTACTGGATGATACAGAACACTCATGTCATAATCCTTCAATAACTTTAACCACCTTCTCTGGCACAAATTCAAATCTTTCTGAGAAAACACATACTAAAGGTTTTTGTGATCTGTGAACATATCCACATACACCACAAACAAGTAATGCCTCTAAATCTGTAAGGCGAATACAATTACTGCTAGTTCAAGATCATGAGTCAGATAATTCTTCTTATGAGGCTTAAGCTATCTAGAGGTGTAGGCTATAACTTTACCTCTCTGCAGAAGGACACAATCCAAACCTACTCTTGATGTATCACAGTACATGACAAAACCATCTGAACTATATGGTAGAGTAAGAATTAGGGCTGGGGTGCGTCGAGTCATCAACTTTTGAAAACTCTTTTCGCATGAATCGGACCACGAAAACTTAACTTTTTTCTGAGTCAATATGGACATGGGGATGAAATAGAAGAAACCCCTTTAACAAACTGACGGTAATAGACAGCTAAACCCAAGAAAATCTTGATATCTGATGGAGAGATGGGTCTAGGCCAATTTCTGTAATGCCCAAAAAATCTGTCCCAAGACATCACCCGATGATTAGGACCACAAGTGATCCCAAGCTAACCCTTATATTGGCATAACTTAAGAGAAACTAAATAAGATACATAAATCTAAACCAAAGATGTGGAAGATATATTTTTAGTTGAATATGTTCAATACAACTATAGGAAAATATTTACAACTCTTCTTTATGTAAAACCAAAACTAAAATAAAATACACAACTGTACTGACTGTCAATGAAGCCTCTTCTAATACTGACTATAGGTAGCCGGGATATGACCCCCGGCTATCCCTAATCAATACGACTGAATAAAAGAGACAATACAAAATTATACTTAAGTCTTTGAATCAAAAAAACCTATCACCTACTAATTGGAAGCTATAAACTGTCCGAGTCTGAATGTGCATACTAAAACTTGTACCTACATTATAAGACAATGTAGCACATAGACATATATGTGGATCAGTACTTTGAGGATGTACTGAGTATATGGGGGTGAAATGCATAAGTTAAACAATATGATCACACTTTATAAAAATCATGCATGCTAAATGTAAATTACTCACATAAGTTAGAATATCCAAAATACTAAAATCTGAAATCATAATAATAAATAATACTTTATAAATCTAGTGAGTCATAACATTTAGTTCTAAAATTTGTACTTGTATTCTCTCTTTAAATCATATTGTCTAAGTGTAGAAATGACTCACTCTTTAAATTTGAAATCTGAAAGCTGAAATGTTGTAACTAAAATCTTTCTGTAAAGCATAATCTAAAGTAAAGTTGTAATCCTTTACACTTAGTTTTCTGAAAGCTTTTCTGGCACTCTTTCAGTTCTAAAGTCTATAGGCTGTAAGCTTTTAAAACTCAAGGGAAATCTCTTTTAAAACTATTCTGAAAATCTTCACTATTAGGCTATGGGGAATTCTTTCAAACCTTTAGGGAAAACACTTTATCTGAAGGCTTTAGGGATATTAAAAACCATAGATTTCAAAACATATGCTTTTATCTTAAGGCTTTAAGCTAATAGACTATTTTAAGAGTAGGGGACTTCTTTTGGGAAGTTCTTCTAACCAACATAAACCATGTGAGCTGACATAGAGTCCAACATCTCGCCCACGTTGGGGAGAGCTATTCTATCCTTGCTATCGGAATAGAACCTTAACTTAAGTGATCACTATCTTAGCCCACTATGGGAAATTTAGAAACCTATGGTGGCACGTAGTTCTGGGGCATGAGACCTTGAAATCATACCCAACTCGGTGTTAAATACTACTCCCATACTTATTGCTTAAAATTTTAGGAAATCCACTTTAAAATAGCATAAGGATTTATAATCAAGACAAATCATGCTTCTCTTCTTTAAATCTCAAACTTTATGAATAATGTGGATTCCTTATCTTTGCTTAGGATCAAAAGATCAATTTCTTTCTTGAAACTTGATAAACAATCATCAAAGAGGCTTAAAATCATAATATTCTTGAAATATCAAGACTAAATCTTAGGGCTTAAAGCCCATGCATCAAACTTATGTTAAAACACACAAAGGGTTCATACTTGATAATGTAATTATTGATAAATCAACTCAAAATCTGGAAATTTCAGCAATAAGAGTGAAAATAAAAACATACTCATGTAATAAAATAGCAAACCATCATACTTAATATGCTTCTTGAAAATACTTCAACAATATCAAAACAATGAAATCAAGAATCTCAATATCATGCTTAAACTCAATTGGAAAAATCTGAAAAATCGCATTACTTGCATAAATATATGAAAATAGTCATGCAATTCAAGGCTTAAATCACTTATAAACTCATAAATTCAAAATATGATAATTTTTGAATAAACCCCAACTTGCAAATTATGTAATCTTTAATAAAATTTAAGTTTTGGGGCACAAGAATGAAAGAATTATTCTTGTTCAAACCCCACATGCCTTAATTGATGATCTTTGATGAATTGAATGCAAAAGCTTGAATCTTGGACTTCTATTGATGCTTTGGTGATGAATTCTTAGATCTTTTGTATTGGGAATCCTTAATCTTGTATTTCCTTGGAGAATAATTGGAGGAATTTAAGTTTCTTGGGGAGGAAGTTTGATGAGCTAGGGTTTTGGTTCTTGTGATGAAAAGATGAATATGAGGTATCTTTGCTTCTTTGAGGGTGAAATTATGTGTTTAGGATGGATTTAGATGAGGCAAATTGACCAAAGTGTCCCTAGTCCCTTTGGGAATTGAATTAACATGTAAAATAGCTTTGGATCCGCGTAAGTTTTTCGTGTCGAGGCAACGCGTCGCATCAAGATCATGTCGGCTTACTGCCTCACACGGAAAATGCCATAACCTTTTACTCGGTTATCAGATTTTTGTGAAATTGTCATCGTTGGAAAGAGAATTCAATTATATACAATTTTTTAGGTCTTGACCTTAAAAATTCCGCATATATAAAAAGTTATTCACGTTTAAAGTAGTCCCTTGTAGAATCATGTATCGAATTTTGAACGAATCAAATGATCTTAGCTCATCTAGGCTTTAAGTGATTCCTATGAATATTTTTAACCTCAAGAGAACTTCAAACATGATGTTAAAGATTATGAAAATTATATTTACATGAGAATCACTTGGATTATAGCTTATACACATAAGAATGACGGTTCATAGACTAGCAAGAAAATGCAGGGTATTACATTATCTCCCCCCTGGGAATATTCGTCCTCAAATGTGGCTAATTAAGCTAAAAATACTGAGGAATCTGAGGCTATAAGCTATCATGCAGAACAGAAATAAACTGAAAAGATGAATCTTAAACATAATAAGCTACTAAACTAATCTGTGAGTGCATGAACTCTCGTGAAAATAGCTATATGGCTAACATAGAAATGAGAGTGTCAGCTTATGAGTAACCATTACTTTAAACTGGATCTGATTATGTGAGAAAAAGATGATAGGTTTGAGAAATGAAAACTCGAGGTATTACAACATCTCTTCTGTGGGATCATTTGTCCCCGAATGATACTGATTTGGTTGAAATTCTTGGAAAAGACTGAGATAATACACAGGATACTTACAAACTGAATCATAACTTCATATCTGGAACTAAAACTGATGCGCAAACTAAGATGAATTCATAATTTACATGGATGCAAACATATTACCTCTTGGAATGGACATACGCATAAGACTGCAGATAGTAAGACTAGGTGGAAAGTTGGGAATCTATAGGAGATTATCTAACTAGTTGCTAAACAGGATTGCAGGTTATATGAACTGGATCATACTGACTGGCTATACTCAAATGGAGTATTTCTTTAGCACTCTTCTACTAAATTCTATTAACATTAGGGAGAAAAAAATTTTGGGCATGATCTGAACAAGACACCTGACTAAGGAATCGCAACATTGATACAGCTCTATATCTTAAAACATAGACATATAGATTATAAGCTTGGTTAGAATTTCTAGGCCTTAGGCAATGCAACTTCTTACTTTCAATCGTAGCAACAATTCTCGAATACTCCCTTAACTATACTATCCCTTTAAATACCATACTCACTTGATTCAACTTCTAATTCTCACATGGGCATTGATAAACCTATATACAGGGTCTAAACTAAACAAAGTCCTCTTACTATGTTCAAGCCAAACTCAAAATTATGGGGTACTACATATAACATCATTACTGAACTAGGCTACCAATGTGATAAGAGACGCATCGCATTGCTCCAAAACAACGCAATATACAATGTGTCGCGGCCATATCACATTTCCTTATTTTTTTTTACCATCAAACCTCGCCTTAAAAATCTGAAACTTACATGAGATGTGCTATTGACAACCCAGATCATGAATTCACTTATGGATTTACATTCTAACGTCGGGAGGTTAGAAACTAGCATGCACCACATTCATCCACTTATAAACGAACATAACATTTAAGCCTATGGATATAACCACATATAAACGTCTAAACAACCACCCATAATGGCATACTCCTCGTATTCTCTAAACCTCTATCACAACAACTCCCACGCACTACCCCAAAAACAAACACATACACAAATTTCAACAAACCACAACATGTATCTAAGACTTGGCCTCAGTATTACTCCACACTTATGGTCTTAGCTAAAACAAGCATACAACGATCTTTAAACAACAAAAAATACTTACTCTCTCCCATCAACATAATTACTCATTACTACTATTAGAATCTGGAAGTCTGACTTTGTTACTCATTCTATCATCTCCCCCCTTAAATTTAAGAAATCACTCTACTCTAGTGTCTGGCATACAATCAATATACATAAAACTAAACTTACCCTGAGGGACTGTATCTTCAGGTGTAACACCCAATACTAATACCTTCTTCTGAGATTCAACTCTTATATTTCTATAGCTCCAAAAGTCATCATATAACAACTTAAATACTCACCAACTTAGATTCCAACACTTACCATAGATATCTCCAAACCCTTACTGAACCATACTAACTTTCTTAATCGTTTACTAATATCACATCTCTAATCTTACACTAGCATACCCAATATCATCACCCTATTACTCATAAGTTAACTAACAAGAACATCATATACCACATAGCCTTATTCATACTTATCAATTCAATGGTACTACTAACCACTCAACACTTAATAAATTTCGAAAATAGTAAAGCCCCTTATCACCTTGGGCATACCTCTACATCATACCTGTAACATCATACTTAATCTCAAATTAATAAATTAAATTCTTGCATGCACTGTTCAAGTCTACTAGATCATTTTCATACAACTAGCCACACTAACCAAGAAATCATTACATCCACCTTGATGACCATCTACTATTCAAACTTAGTGTCTAGTGCTAGGCATGATTAACAACCTAAGCTCACATAATAATCTCACTTGGAATCTACAGAATCAAACATCAAGAAACACTAATCCACTAGAACTTCATAACAACAATAATCGATGATAATCATATGGCCTATCTTATCATAATCCATTAATACATCCTCTTTCTACAAATCATTTCTATTTATCCTTCTACACCTCTAAATTACTATAATAGTTCTAAAAGTTTCAACTAAACTCTTTTTTGCAATCTTAAGGGAAGCCTAAATTAATGATACTAAACCACCAAACACTTCATTAATATCCTATACATTTCAAACACAATAAATACCATCAATAACTCCCTTCGTACTTCAAGCAAACAACAATTCACCTTAACTAATAACTCCTTCTCTATCCTCCACCAAACTAACACACAAAGACATATCAACATAATGCAAAATCTATAGCATCCATAAGTCTATCTCTAAACTTTCTATCAATCATCATTCTCACTTATCTTATCACTACTCTTCTATACCCATACTTCTAACTATAATAAGGTTCTACTATTCATAAATCATAACACTAAAGTTCATAATATCCCTTGAATGCATATGAGGTTTAACATTCTAGGTTCATACTATCTCTATTCACAAGCACTAGATGTACTGAAGGAATAATAAGAAACCTAAATGCATTTCTAATTCGATCTCAACTGAACAATTCATAAGGATGAGAACATAGACTTTCAACTCAAGGAACTTAACACACTAGGGAGCTCCTCTCAAGCCCTTTGTATGACTGCTGAAACTTCTGCTAGCAAATTTGAGAGCATTATCTGGGGAGAAACTGGAACTTTCTAATTATGTTATCTCAAGAATAATACATAGGTGAAAATTTTGGGGTAACACAGGAATAGACTGGAGTTTTTGAAGAAACAACTTTACTGTGCGATCTAGAGTATGAAAGGAGGGAAACTTTTCTTAAATGCCATGTAACTTCTCGAAGAAAAGTACAAACGTCTCCGTACCGTTCTACAAAACTCTACTAGAGACGGCTTCACAAACACCCTAGGACACTTGAACCAAGTTCTCTGATACCAAGTTTGTAATGCCCAGAAAATCTATCTCGAGATGTCACACAGTTCTTAGGACCACAAGTGATTCTAAGCTAACCCTTATACTGGCATAACTTATGAGCAACTACATAAGATACATAAATATAAACCAAATACGTGAAAGATAAATCTTTAGTTGAATATGTTCAATACAACTATAGGAAAATGTTTACAACTCTGCTTTATGTAAAACCAAAACTGAAATAAAATATACAACTTTACAGACTATCTATGAAGCCTCTTCTAATACTGACTATAGGTAGCCGAGACATGACCCCTGGCTATCCCTAATCAATACGACTGAATAGAAGAGACAATACAAAATTATACTTAAGTCCTAGAATCAAAAGAACCAATCACCTGCTGATTAGAAGCTGCAAACTGCCTGAGTGTAAATGTGCATACTAAAACTTGTACCTACATTATGAGACAATGTAGCACATAGACATATATGTGAATCAGTAGTTTGAGGATGTATTGAGTATATGGGGGTGAAATGTATAAGTTAAACAATATCATCACACTTTAGAAAATTATGCATGCTAAATGTAAATGACACACATAAGCTGGAATATCTGAAATACTGAAATCTGAAATCATCAATAATAAATCATACTTTATAAATCTAGTGAGTCATAACATTTAGTTCTAAAATTTGTACTTGTATTCTCTCTTTAAATCTTATAGTCTATGTGTAGAAAGGACTCACTTTTTAAATCTGAAATCTGAAAGCTAAATATTGTAACTAAAATCTTTCTATAAAGCATAATCTGAATTAAAGTTGTGAGCCTTTACACTTAGTTTTCTAAAAGCTTTTCCATCACTCTTCTAGTTCTAAAGTTTGTAGTCTGTAAGCTTTTAAAAATCAAGGCATATCTCTTTTTAAACTATTCTGAAAATCTTTACTATTAGGCTATAAGGAATTCTTTCAAAACGTTAGGGAAAACACATTATCTGAAGGCTTTAGGGATATTAAAAACCATAGCTTCCAAAACATATGCTTTTATCGTAAGTCTTTAAACCAATAGACTGTTTTAAGAGTGGGGGACTTCTTTTGGGAGGTTCTTCTAACCGACATAAGCAATGTGAGCTGACATGGAGTCCAACGTCTCACCCACGTTGGGGAGAGTTGTTCTACCCTTGCTATCAAAATTGAATCTTAACTTAAGTGATCACTATCTTAGCCCACTATGGGCAATTCAGAAAACTATGGTGGCACGTAGTTCTGGGGAATGAAACCTTGGAATCATACTCAACTTGGTGCTAAATACTTCTCCCATACTTATTGCTCAGAACTTTAGGAAATCCACCTTAAAATAGCAGAAGGGTTTACAATCAAGACAAATTATGCTTCTCTTCTTTAAATCTCAAACTTTATGAACAATGTGGATTCCTTATCTTAGCTTAGGATTAAAGGATCAATTTCTTTCTTGAAACTTGGTAAATAATCATCAAAGAGGCTTAAAATTATAATATTCTTAAAATATCAAGACTAAATCTTAGGGCTTAAATCCCATTCTTCAAACTTATGTTAAAACACCCAAATGGTTCATACTTGATAATGTAATTATTGATAAATCAACTCAAAATCTGGAAATTTTAGCAATAAGCATGAAAATATAAACATACTCATGTAATATCATAGCAAATCATCATACTCAATATGCTTCTTGAAAATACTTCAACAATATCAAGACAATGAAATCAAGAATCTCAATAGCATGCTTAAACTCAATTGGAAAAATCTGAAAAATTGTATTACTTGCATAAATATATGAAAATAGTCATGCAATTCATGGCTTGAATCACTTATAAACTCATAAATTTAAAATAAGATAATTTGGGTATAAACCCCAACTTGCAAATCATGTAATATTTAATAAAATTCATGTTTTTGGGCACAAAAATGAAAGATATGTTCTTGTTCAAACCCCACATACCCTAATTGATGATCTTTGACGAATTAAATGCAAAAGCTTGAATCTTGAACTTCTATTGATGCTTTGGTAATGAACTTTTTGAGATTTTATATTGGGAACTCTTAATCTTGTATTTCCTTAGAGAATAATTGGAGGAATTTAGGTTTCTAAGGGAGAAAGTTTGATGAGCTAGGGTTTTGGTTCTTGAGATGAAAAGATGAATACTGAGGTATCTTTGCTTCTTTGTGGGTGAAATTATTTGTTTAGGATGGATTTGGGTGAGGGAATTGACCAAAGTAACCCTAGGCCATTTGGGAATTGAATTAGCATGTAAAATTGCTTTGGATCCGCATCAATTTTTTGTGTCTACATGACGCGTCAAGATTGCGTCAGTTTACTACCTCACACAGAAAATGCCATAACTTTTTACTCGGTTATCTGATTTTTGTGAAATTGATATTATTCGAAAGATAATTCAATTATGTACAATTTGGTTGGTCTTGACCTTAAAAATTCTGCATATATAAAAAGTTATACACATTTAAAGTAGTCCCTTGTAGAATCAAATATCGAATTTTGAATGAACCAAATGATCTTAGCTCAACTAGGCTCTAAGTGATTCCTATGAAAATTTTTAACCTCAAAAGCACTTCAAACATGAGGGTAAAGATCACAAAAATTATATTCACATGGGAATAACTTGGATTGTAGCTTATACACATAAAAACGACGGTTTGTAGACTAGCACAAAAATGTGGGGTAGTACAATTTGTCACTGCTTCAGCCTTTTGAGGATCAACTGTAATGCCATCACCAGAAATAATATGGACAAGGAAAGCTACAGATCTTAGCCAGAATTCACACTTACTGAATTAGCGAACTACCGATGGGTTCTAAGAGTTTGAAGCACTACTCTGAGATAGTCTGCATGATCATTTTCGCTACGGCAGTAAACAAGAATGTCATCAATGAATACTATGTCAAAAATGTCCAAGTACTGCTTGAACACTCGGTTCATCAAGTCCATAAAGGTTGTTCGGTCATTAATAAGACAAAAAGACATGACTAGAAATTCTAAGTGACCATACCGAGTTTGGAAAGCTTTTTTCAGAATATCGCATTCTCTGACTCTAAGCTGATGATAGCCTAATCTGAGGTATATCTTGGAAAAGTAACTGGCATGCTAAAGATAGCCGAAGAAATCATCGATTCTAGGAGGTGGATATTTATTCTTGATTGTGACCTTATTCAACTGACGGTAGTCTATGCACATTCTGAGAGAACCATCTTTCGTACGCATAAATAAAACTGGTGCGCCCCATGGGGAGATGCTGGTCCTAATGATTCCCTTATCTAGGTGATCCTTTAACTGTTCTTTCAACACTTTGAGTTCAGCTGGATCCATTATGTATGGCGGAATAGATATAGGCTGAGTATCTGAAGAAGTTCTATTCCAAAGTCGATTTCCCTTTCTGGAGGAACTCTGGGAAAATCTTCAGTAAATACATTTGAGAATTCATTTACTACTATAACTGACCAAGAGTTGGAGTTTCTAAGTTAGATTCTTTGACTCTTACAAGATGGTAGATACACCCCTTGGATATCATCTTTCTGGATCTAAGGTATGAGATCAACTGACCCCTAGGAGTTGTAGTACTACCCCCCATTCAAGGACTGGTTCATTTGGGAACTAAAAATGAACTATTTTGTTTCTACAATCAACTAAGGCATAGCATGAGTGACGCCAATCCATGCTGAGAATGATGTCAAAATTCATCATCTCTAACTCTACGAGATCAATTGAGGTAAATTTTTGAGATATTATGATCGGACAGTTCCTATATACCTGTCTAGCTACAATCGAAACACCTACTGGGATAGACACTAAAAAGGACTCTGCTAGAGTTTCGGGACTGACTCCAAAATTAACAGGTATATATGGAGTTACAAAAGAAAGAGAAGCTCCAGAGTCTAGTAAAGCATAAACATGTAAGTGAAAGACCTAAAACATACCAGTAACTACGTTAAGTGAATTTTTCTAATCTTGGCGGGACTGAAGAGCATATATTATATTCGGAGGCTAACCACTGGTAGCACTGGAAGTGGAGCCCTGCTGAGTTAGGAGGCTGGATGGAACTGACGACTGATTGGACTGGCCGTGTCAGAGCGTGTCCCTACCTTTCTGAGACACTACCCGACACTCTCGAATTCGATGGCTTGGCTTAGCTTGCCACACCTGAAGAACACATCACTACCCACTCTACACTCACCCTGATGGTGTCTGCCGCACTTCTGACATAAAGGATCGGTACGAGCACTACTAACATTGACGTGGGACTTAGAGCCTGGTGACCTAACCCTATTATGCTTTCTAAATTTAGGTACTAGGGCACTGGCTGAAAGGTACTGGGGCTGAAGACCTCTGATGAAACCGAGGACGGTTACAAACTTCTAACTTTCGCTGATTAATATTAAAAATACTCATCCTAGCTCCCTTGTTTCCTCTCTCCTTCTCTTTAATCTTTTGCTCCTCTATTTGTTGATCATGGACCATAAGTCTAGAAAAGTCTATCTCACTAATCAGCATTGTGGCCCTACACTCCTTGACCATACTATCAGACACACCAAACACAAACTTACTCATTTTGGACCTACTGTCAGCTCCCACATGAGGAGCATATCTAGTTAAATGAGTGAACTTAAGAGAATACTCCCTCACATTCATGTTGCCTTGCCTCAAATTAATAAATTCTAACACTTTGGACTTCTTCAACTCAAATGGAAAGAATCTATCCAAAAAGCCATGGCAAACTCTACCTATTCTATAGGGCCTGTATCAATACCTCTATCAACTTTCCACTGATTAACCAAGTACGGTCTATACCTGCAATTGATACACAGCCAACTCGGCACTCCAACTAGACGTTACCCCTATAGAATCCGTGACCTTCTGAACTATATCTAAAAATTCCTGTGGATCCTCTTCATACTTGGATCCCATAAATAAACGAGGATTCATCGTGGTGAAATCTTGAATTTTAGTTTCTGCAGTATTGACCACTAGTTGGCTGGAAAAGCAGCTGGTTGTTCATTCTATACTGCTACAGAGTTTGTAGAGTAGTGAACACAGTCCTGAATTCTGCGAGAGAGACATGCTCATCCAGAGGATCTTCCTGGATGGGCTGTGGTGCTGGCTGAGTTCCTATTTTTCTTCCATTATTCTTGGGAGGCATGTTCTGTAAACAGAAGGAAGAAATGGATTAGACTGAGAGTTTAACTTGAGCTCATGCTCACCTGCACGACATGAATACTTAAATAAAGAAAACTTTTTCCTAAACGCCTTGTAGCCTCTCATACATAAGCGTGGCGCGCTACACACCCATGCATAAGACTCTACTCGATGCGGCTTTCAGACTTCCTAGGAAACTTTAAAACATGGCTTTGATACCAATTTTATAATGATCTGAGATTACACCTAAGTCATTACACGATGCTTATGGTCCCGAGAGACCACAACTTAACCCATGAGCTGGTACCAGTTGTAAGCACTGAATAATATAATCATGAATGCAAAAGAATATCTAAAATGCCATAAGCTTTTAATAATAAAATAACTACTGAATTATAAATCTGATAAAAATACTAAAATCTGAATAGTTTGAATAGCTAACTGTAGTGTCTGAAAAGCCTCTAAAATGGATATTATGAGTTGATGGGGTAGGCCCCAACTAACTCTACTAAATACTGATATAAAGACTTGAAGTAATATAATCTTTCCTTAGATGATAAGGACTCACCACTGCTACTGTACTGCTAATAATCTGAGAATCTAAGTATGATCCGGGAATCGAGCGTCAGCACCTATGATATGAGACATCATAGCGCAAAAGAAAAGGTATGCGATCGATACTTTGATTGTATAGGTATGCTAAATAAGGTAGGCTGATATACATGGGCTCATGAATAGGAATGATAATAATTAACTGGACATACATGTAAAGCAAGGAGTACTGAATAAAGTGCATAAAATCTGCAGATACAAAAAATGTAGGAAATCTGTAAATACTGTGGATTTATAACCAAGCATATATTATGAACTGAGTAAAATCTATAGATTGATATACTGAGATAACTGAAATCGGTATGCTTTGGTCAAACAACACTTATACTGATAACTGAGCTTGGACTACAACTGAGACTATATCTGAGACTGTGGGAGGTATCATCTAACCGACATTCCCTAATTTGAGCTAATTGGGTTCCAACCTGTAACCCTAGTTTGAAGAGTGTTAATACCGTGCCACTGGTACTAACAATGGTTTCGTGGATCCACTAAACTGATATAATGTCCAAAGGACTAAGGGTGTCAAGCCTGAACTGACGGGTGACCCTGCGAAATAGTCAAGCCTAGTCTGATGGGTGACTACTCATATCCTACGCTGGCTATGCAGTTCTAGAGTATAGGTACTGATACTAACGAATCTGCCTATAGATGGGGAATCCTCCATCCCTACACACGCTCGATGCTAAATCCTACTCCCAACTGAAAGATACTAAGATGCTAGACTGTTCTGAGTTGAATAACTGATATCTGACTATTCTGATAATGCTCATAATATAATCTGAAGACTATTCTGTAATGCTCTGAGGATAGACTAAATAAACAGCTGTGGTTTTTGGGTATTCAATACCAACAGGACTCAAAACAATAATACTTTAAAGACACTAAAGCTTGAAGGCCAAAACATGAAGGCTCTTATTAAATAAATACTCTTGTAGGCATTTTATCAAACACTTGTACTTATAGTTTAGTCAATTCATGGGAATTGTATAGAGCTTGAATAATAGCATGACTTTAATATTTATAACACTAAATGATGATCTAATTCGAGGAATGACAATATTAAAACATAGGGGATTTGATAACAACGATAATTTCATTAAGGTATGGTATAAAAATCAATATTCAAGGAAGTTCATGGAGGTTCATAGTATTAAATCACAATTTAATATCATAAATCTTGATAAGATGATAGATTTATAATTAAAACGGATATTTGGACTCCATGGATGAAAGGAATCCATGGATGAATATCTAACATACCTAGGATGATAAATTTGGAAGGATTAATGGAGATCTCTTGAGATTTGACCTTGATTCTTGAGAGCTAGGGTTTCTTGTTCTTGAAAGAGGGGATTTTTAATTTGAGAGAAAGTGAATAATGATGAGTATTTAGGTCAATTAGCGGTTAAATTTCGTGTTTAGGGCGAGTTTAAGGCTTAGGAAAAAAACCAAATACCCTTAAACGAATTTAAAAACATAAGCTGGAAATTGAAATCCCAATTTTTGGCATTGGTGCGACGCACCACTATAGCGCCAAGCCACTGAAAAAGGGAAAACTGGGACCTGTACAAATGACGCAACGCACTACCATCGCGGTAAGCATGTGGATGCCAATTTGGACATATCTGCGGCCCATCATGATTGTGGAGGCCAACTGGAAATTGACCAATGGGAAATTGGCTTGCTCCATGATGCACCATGATCGCGGAGTCACACTGGAAATCGACAAATGTCAAATTGACCTATGGTGCGACGCGTCAGGATTGCAGCCCTCACTGGATTTTTCCAATTGGGAGATTGGCCTTCTCCGCAATGCGCTAGAAGTTAAAATGACGGAGTTTTGCAACTGAAATTTAAAATCAGCATAACTTCTAACCGAAACTTAAAGTCGACATAACTTCTTACCCGGTTATCAGATTTGGGAGAATTTTATATTGTTGGAAAGCTAATTGAGTTTCCTACGCAATGAAAGGCTCTAAACTAAAAAATAGTGAGTTTTTTTAAAATTTTATATACGAATACTAATGCACTGGGACTTAGATTATGCTAGAAAAATATGGGATGTTACATCTTTACTGATGGATTATCTTTGAAAGACAATACCACCTTCCCATTTGTCTTAAATGTTGGTTCCCTGGAACAATGGAACAAGATGGAGAAGGTTAAAAATTATAGCCTCAGTTTGTTATAAAACTTATGAATTTGCAGTTGCAGAACAACATATGGTACAGTGAAGAATAATTCACTGTCTAGAAAATGCAGAAATTCATTTTTTCATAGTTTGACCTGACACGGGATCTAAGAAAGTAATCTCAAACTAAATATATGTCTTATATGCTTAGATTTCCGTTTAAACTAGTGGTCTTAACAAGTAAGCATGTGAGATGTTTAATTAAAGAGTTTTCAAATTAGGAGAAAACACATTCTTTATGAAATAGAACAAAAAAAACTGAGGGAAATAAATCAAAACGGAGGGAGAACTAAGTATTGAAGGTTTCATTCTTTTTGGGCTAACTAAAAAGAAATGAGTGTCACATAAATTGAGACCGAGGTAGAAATATTTACTCCTGGAAATAACTAAATAAATAAGCCATCTTTTATTGGAGCAATGTCTTAGACTCTTAGCAGACCTAGTAGTTTTCTCTATCCTCATTTTGTATCTTTTATATCTCCCCTCACTCCCACCCTAAAGGGGATGATATGAACATACACATTTTCAATAAGAACACACTTCTAAAAAAATAGAAAAACCGATCGCAAAAACCAACCACATGTGGTCGATTTTCCTGCATTTTATACCACAAAACTGACAAAATGCGTGGTCGGTAAAAGCGTGGTAACTTTTTTAAAACTGACCACGTGTGGATGGATTTTTTGAAATATATATATATATATATATATATATATATATATATATATATATATATATATATATATATATATGTATGTATAATTCATTATTATTTTTTTATATAAGAAAAACAAGATTTTAAAAATAAAAAAATTGAAAAAGAACAATCACAAGTGGTCGGTTTTATTTTAAAATTAATTACGTAATTTTAATAAAACCGACCACAAGTGGTCAATTTTATTTTTAAATTAATTAATTAATTTTAGTAAAACCGACCACAAGTGGTCAATTTTATTTTTGAATTAATTAATTAATTTTTAAAAAATTGACCACTTGTGGTCGGTTTTTTAAAATTTTCTAGAAAACCGACCACATGTGGTTGGTTTTTTTGGTATTTTTTTAACAAAAATAAAAAGCAAACAGCCAAACAAAACAACCAACATACAATACAACGACATACCAAGTGTATTCCCACACAACCAAGATACTATACAAGTATAAAAACATACAAAAGTGTAAAAACTTCAAGTCATCTACAAATCCAAACTACAACACATACAAAAGTCAAAAAACTAGCATTCATCATCATCATCTGTGTCATCTGCATCCTCAGCCATACACACAGGATCAGATTCCTCATCTGTGCTGATATCATCTGACCACAAGTGGTTTATTTTATTTTTTAATTAATTAATTAATTTTTAGAAAACCGACCATTTGTGGTCGGTTTTTTAAAAGTTTCTAGAAAACCGACCACATGTGGTTGGTTTTTCTGGTAATTGTTTAACAAAAATAAAAAGCAAACAGACAAACAAATGAAACAACCAACATACAATACAACAATATACCAAGTGTATTCTCACACAACCAACATACTATACAAATCTAAAAACATACAAAAGTGAAAAAACTACTAGTCATCTACAAATCCAAACTACAAGACATACAAAAGTCAAAAAAATCACTCATCATCATCGTTTGCGTCATCCGCATCCTCATCCGCACACACAAGATCAGATTCCTCATCTGTGATAATATCATCTAGTGGGCCTAAACCTTTTACAGCCCGAACTGCATCACTAGGACATGAAGGAATAATTTCTGCAGTTCGAATAAAGGAGCTGAACTGTTGTCGCAGCATCTTGATTTATGATATTGTTTCCTCTTCCTTATATTTTGCCCTCTCTTTCTATGAAGCAAACTCTTCAGTGAGTTTATAAACCGTAGTTCTTAGTTATTCAACGATTTCTCTATCAACTGATCAGGTGTAGGATTCGGGCCAAACGTAGACCTAACATTCTCGCAATCACATTTTCTGAGGTATCCATAGTATTGGCCTCTAACTGGAGGACCCACAGTTTCTCTCCATAAATCCTCCTCTACATCTTCAAGTATTATTTCACCCTAACTTTTAGGAGGCTGAGTAATACAATACTCATTAACGAGCTGCATATATTTGTCCTATAATCAAAGTAAAGTTAAATTTAATAGTAAAAAATATTAAACTACTTTTACTTGAATAATATCAACTTTCAGTAAAAGATTCATAACAGGAAATTTGATTCTTACATGGGCAGCTTTTGCATAAGGTTCAACTCAGACATCTTTATCAGTTAGGTTCTTTTTCTTTCTCACATGTGTCTCCTCAAATATCTCATCGTGTCTTATCTTCCTACCCTTTTGTTTTTCCTGCATATGATTAAATTATTAATATTCAAATAATTAAAAATTTAAATAGAAACGAATAATTAAAACTGTAAAAGTTATATACCATTTTTCCTCCACAGCAATCCAACTAACTGCACTCGTAGTATGTAATGAGCCACCCTTAGATGATGCCCTGGCTTTCTTTCCTTTCTCACTCAATAATTTATATTTGTCGCTATTCTAATAGCGAATATAATCTTTCCACATGGGTTCAAGTACATACCCTGGTCGTACCCTGTTCGTTCTGGCATAATCCAATAGACCGTTGAATCTGGATCTAGCTCTTCTATAAAAATTCCTCCGTATAGTACATTCATGTGCGTCATCCCACCAGTAATATTTCTACAACAAAAACAAAAATATAATATTCAATTTTTTATTCTAACAATGTGTTAAGTAGTCAATAAGTTAAATTCTTACATGAAATTCTTTAAACATTAGTTCTTTGTCATGTTTTGGAACCTTTTTCCAACTGGTCTAATAGTCGTTGAAGTTCTGACAAATGCATTTAGTCATAATTTTTCCAACTCCAGCATTGGGCCTAAACCTACAACACACATCAAACAGTAAATTCTTAGAGCATAATAATGCAGTAAATAAAAAATAAATAATGTTATATTTAGAAATCTTACCCTATCCCATATGGAATAATATACCACCTCCGATAATTATCTCTGTCTCTGAGCCGTGGAGCAAGTGCTGGTGGATGCACTAGCATGGGCGGATCTGAAGCACCGGATGGAGTACCTCCAAGATGAAGATTCGACAATTCAATAGATCCAGCAGAATCATTGTAAGAACGTGTGTGACTGCTAGTAGAGGGTACTGACGATGGTAGATGTTTGGATATGCCAGCGGTTTTTCGATAGTTGTGTTATATTGGTGGCATGGTGATGGAAGCAGAATGAGTCGGTAAAGATCCATGAATTGGTCCCACATGCGTAAGAGTAGGAACTGAATATTGCGATGACCTAGAATATGAGGGTCGTGCTGGCGCGTCAGCAAATTGACCCTCGGATATATGAATACCTGTCGTCTATAAGGAGAAGGTATTTTTTTCTTTTTTGTTTCTGTAGGATCAACTTTTTCCTTAACTTTGTCACTTCTACCTGAAATATAAATTATGTAAAGTTACCAAGTAGTTAGTTCCTACAAAATGAATATATAAGAACATTCCATGTAACTAATTTCAAGTTACTAATTCACATTTCAAATTGCTCCAACAACACGAGATAGACAGGAATATTTCTATTACTATATAAATTATGGAAAAGTAAAAACAACAATCTTACACAGTATATTACATATCAATCTTAAACAAGAAACATAAAGGTAAATAGAGACATCAATACATAATAAATACAACCTACACAAACTAATCCTCCTCTCCTGAAGATTCTCCACTAAACCATTTAACCTCATCGAAAGTTTCCTCATCTCCTACCCACTCAACCTCTTCTTCTACAATATTAACTTCTTTAAATATATTTTTCGGGTGATTCAAACTATACACTAAGTCAATGTCCACTAGTTGGTGATCAATCTACATTTCATTTTGATACGCAGTCTCCAACACATTCTCAAATTCCATCCATCCTATAGGATTTATTTTGATTACATCCCACTAATCAGACTTATCACTAAACAACGGATAAGGAGAATAATATACTTGTTTAGTATTTTGCGCTAGCACAAAGGGATCGTAAATAGGATACGACCTGTTGTGCTTGACTTCAATGATGTTATGCTTATTATATGCTCTTGTGCCTCTTGTGCTTGGATCAAACCACTTAAATCGAAAGAGGATAACTTTTTTATTGGGAAACCAGCATACTCAGTTCTAAGATCTCGTGTATGATGCCAAAGTAATCAACATCATCATCACCCATAACCCAAACACCATTATTATTTGTTTTTATTGTTCTGGAGTGTTCTTTGGTGGAAAATTTAAACCCATTTACTGTGTAATGGGAATTGTATGAGCTTCAACATATCCCAAAGAAATATCTCTCAAAATCTGATCGTATGCGGCTGCATTTGGTGACTGGTGTACCTAAAAATATTATACATATATATATATATATGTTAGTTAAATAATGTCTAAATGTTTAAAATTTGTAGAAATATTAGTATACTTATGAACCTCATATGTAAACCATGTTGCAATGGATGCATACACTTAATTTTTGTGGAATTGAGTCTTAAATGAACTGAAGATCCAACATGTGAAACACAATTAGTTTCCTTAAGTGAATGAGTAAATAAATAAGATATGTTAATTTTTATTCTCCTTACTTCAGAGAGGGCTCAACTTCCGAGCAATTCAGCAAGATATACAAAGTTGTTGATTTGTGCTCCATGGTAGTGAGCCGGCGAAATATGGTCTTTTTTGCGTTACAACCAGATTGATTGAAAATTGATATCGGTTGCAAATGAGGCTTATTCTCATCGTCCTGATGACGATTCAGTCTATTTTTTGAACAAGCATCTTCATCACGAAAATAGTATGAACAGAATTGAGATGTTTCTCTTGCAATATATGCCATGTTTATTTTTGGGACCCATTTTCAATTTTCCAATTGCCCTACACAATCTTAAGATTAGATGTTTACTATATTAAAAAAAGATATGTATGAATTTAAATATATTGCAATTGCTTACCGTTCGAATGGATACATCCACCTAGTTTGAATTGGACCGCCTAGCTGAGCTTCGTACACAAGGTGAATGGGAAGATTTTCTATCACATCGAAAAACCCTGGCGGAAAATTCTTCTCCAACTTGTTGGTGATAACAACAATATTACTTTCCATTTGCGCCAGATTTTCTTCTTTTAATGTGGTGGTACATATGTCTTTGAAGAACAAACTAATCTCTCCTATTGGTTTATATATGTTTTCAGGTAAACCAATAAAAGCAATTGGAAGTAATTGTTCCATGAAAACATGACAATCATGGCTTTTAATTCCATGCAGGATTATTTGTGTCATATCAATCCTTTTTCCTAAATTTGAGGCATATCCATCGGGCATCTTTAAACTTTGGACCCACTCACATATTTATCGCTTTTGGTCAAACTTGAATGTAAAACTAGCCTTGGGCTAAAGAACATTGCCACTGGGCCCCTCCTGTAAGTGTAATTCTCTGCGTTTGTAATATTCTGGTAAGTCAATTCTGGCCTTAGGATTATCCTTTGTTTTGCCGGTAACATCCATAACTGTGTTGAACAAGTTGTCAAAATAGTTCTTCTCAGTAAGCATGACATCAATATTATGTCTAAGTAAATTATCTGGCCAATATTCTAACTCCCAAAATATACTTTTCTTAGTCCAGTTATGCGAAACACCATATCCATCTAGCCTATACAATGGTTCCTCGCTAACTTTAGGCAAATCCTAAACTATCTCCTAGATGTCATGACTAGATAATCTTGGAGGTGGACTATCATGTTCCATTCTATTCTTTCTGAATGCATTCCTGAGTCTCCTAAATTCATGATCAGGTGGCAAGAAGCAACGATGACAATCAAACCATGAATTTTTCTTATCATGTCTCAATGTAAAAGATTTTTTTTATTCAGTATGGACAAGCCAACTTTTCAGCTATTATCCACCCAGACAACATTCTATAAGTAGGAAAATCATTAATAGTCCACATTAGATATGCACGCATATTGACATTCTGTTTAAGTGAGATGTCTCAAGTTTCAACCCCCTCATGCCATAAAATTTGAAGTTCATCAATCAAACATTGCAAGTAGACATCTATTCTGCTATTTGGATTATGCGAGCCAGGAACAACAAAATTCAAAAATATATAGGGACTAGACATCAACATTTTTGGAGGAAGATTATACGGGGTGATAAATACAAGCCAACATGAATATAGCGTAGCACCAACTGAAAAAAGAGAGAAGCCATCTGCATATAATCCCAAACGAATGCTTCATGGCTCAGCTGCAAAATTTAGATAAGTTGCATCAAAATACTTCTTAGCCTCTCCATCAGATGAATGACACATAACACCAGTGGGCCTTTTATTTTAACTATGCTATCTTATATAAGGAACTAAGATGTTTGAAGCATACAACCTCTTCAACCTTGGTATTAGAGGTAAATAATACATCTCCTTAATAGCAATTTTATTTCCACTACAACCACGTTTATATCGAGGGTGCTGACAAAACTTATAGGACTATAGGTTAGCATTTTTCTTAAAGTATAACATGCAGCCATTTTCACAATAATTAATTTTAACCGAGGAGAGACCTAACTTTGACACCAATTTTTTTGCCTTATAGAAAGAATCAACTACCTCTAAGGCGGGGTCAACTAACTCTTTAATAAGGTCGATCATTGAGTCCATTCCTCCTTCAGCAGTATTTCAATCCGACTTAATACTTAATAATCTAACAGCAACAAACAAATGAGAATGCGAACACCCATCAAATAAAGGATGACTAGCAGCATGCAGTTGTTCATAAAAACGGCCCATTTCTCTATTGGGAACATCTTTGACATTTTTCCAAAAGTCGCCCCCATGTTACATCCCAAAAGCATCGTGCACTATTTATGTCATCCTAGTATCTTGATATTCATTATGCCCTGCAGACCTATTACAACTTTCACCAACAACAACGTTATTTTTCTCGACATCACCATCAATAGTACGCAGTCTTAGAAAGTCCTTGTGAAACCCCCTTCTATAAAGATGTTCCTTCACAACTTCTTTTTTTGAAAGATTTGTACCATTACATCTAACACAAGGACAATGAATAGCTCGAAAATGTGACCAAACATCAAGTGTCTTAGCATGTTCAATAAATTGCCTGACACCTTCAACAAATTTCACCCCAAGACCCATTCAATTATCATTATTCCATTGATATATCCAGCTATAACCAGATTCCATCTACACAATCAATCAGATTCAACTAATTAGTTCAAGTCAAAAAAATCTCACATTTCAAGTACCTAAATTCAAAATGAAAAAGTACCTAAATTGAAGTAACCTTACAAGTTACAAAAATAAACTACATTCAAAACAAATATTCATGTTAAAACAATAAACTAAACTACCTTCAAAATAATAAATTCACATTTGAAGTACCAACACTTAATCAATTTCAACTCACTAAGTCACCACCCAAGTCACCAAACTAAAACGCATTCAAAACAAAAAAATTCCCATTTCAACTATCTACAGTTAATCAATTTCAAGTCACTAAGTCACCAAACCAAACTACATTCAAAAGAAAAATTCACCTTTCAAGTACCTACACTTAATCAATTTCAAGTGTCTAAGTCACCTCACATGTTACCAAACTAAACCACATTCAAAACAAAAATTCACATTTCAAGTACCTACACTTAATTAATTTCAAGTGACTAAGTCACCTCACAAGTTACCAAACTAAACCAAATTCAAAACATAAATTCATATTTCAAGTACCTATACTTAATCAATTTCAAGTAACTAGGTCACCTCACATGTTACCAAACTAAACCACATTCAAAATAAAAATTCACATTTCAAGCACCTACACTTAATCAATTTCAAGTGAATAAGTCACCTCCCAAGTTACCAAACTAAACCACATTCAAAACAAAAGTTAACATTTCAACTACGTACACTTAATCAATTTCAAGTGACTAAATCATCTCACATGTTAGTAGAATAAACCACATTCAAAATAAAAGTTCACCTTTCAAGTACCTACACTTAATTAATTTCAAGTGAATAGGTCACCTCCCAAGTTACCAAACTAAACCACATTTATAACAAAAAATCCATATTTCAACTACTTACACTTAATCAATTTCAAGTGACTGAATCATCTCACATGTTAGAAGAATAAACCACATTCAAAACAAAAATTAACCTTTCAAGTAACTACACTTAATTAATTTCAAGTAAATAATTCACCTGCCAAGTTACCAAACTAAAGCACATTCAAAACAAAAAATTTCTATTTCAAGTATATAAAATTCAACATTTTTCAAGTCACTAAGTCCCCTCCTAAAACAACAAACTAAACTACCTCCAAAATGATAAATTCACATTTGAAGTACCTACACTTAATCAATTTCAAGTGACTAAGTCACCACCCAATAAACCAAACTAAACTACATTCAAAACAAAAATTCACCTTTCAACTACCTACACTTAATCAATTTCAAGTCACTAAGTCACCACCTAAGTCACCAAACCAAACCACACTCAAAAGAAAATTTCACCTTTCAAGTACCTATACTTAATCAATTTCAAGTGACTAAGTCACCTCACATGTTACCAAACTAAACCACATTCAAAACAAAAATTCACATTTCAAGTACCTACACTTAATCAATTTCATGTAACTAAGTCACCTCACAAGTTACCAAACTAAACCACATTCAAAATAAAAATTCACATTTCAAGCACCTAAACTTCAACATTTTCAAGTCACTAAGTCATCTCCCAAAAATCAAACTAAACTACCTTTAAAATGATAAATCCACCTTTCAAGTACCTACACATAATCAATTTCAAGTGAATAAGTCACCTCCCAAGTTACCAAATTAAACCACATTCAAAACAAAAATTCACATTTCAACTACTTGCACTTAATCAATTTCAAGTGACTAAACCATCTCACGTGTTAGTAGAATAAACCACATTCAAAAAAAAGAAATGCACCTTTCATGTACCTACACTTAATGAATTTCAAGTGAATAAGTCACCTCCCAAGTTACCAAAGTAAACCACATCCAAAACAAAAAATTCACATTTCAACTACTTACACTTAATCAATTTCAAGTGACTAAATCATCTCACATGTTAGTAGAATAAACCACATTCAAAATAAAAATTCACCTTTCAAGTACCTACACTTAATCAATTTCAAGTGAATAAGTCACCTCCAAGTTACCAAACTAAACCATATTCAAAACAAAAAATTTTCATTTCAAGTATATAAACTTCAACATTTTTCAAGTCACTAACTCCCCTCCTAAAACAACAAACTTAACTACCTTCAAAATGATAAATTCACATTTGAAGTATCTACACTTAATCAATTCCAAGTGGCTAAGTCACCACCCAAGTCACCAAACTAAAATACATTCAAAACAAAATTCACCTTTCAACTAGCTACACTTAATCAATTTCAATTCACTAAGTCACCACCCAAGTCACCAAACTAAACCACATTCAAAAGAAAAATTCGTCTTTCAAGTACCCATACTGAATCAATTTCAATTGACTAAATCACCTCACATGTTATCAAACTAAACAACATTCAAAGCAAAATTCACATTTGAACTACCTACACTTAATCAATTTCAACTTACTAAGTCACCACCCACGTCACCAAACTAAACCACATTCAAAACTAAAACTCACCTTTCAACTACCTACACTTAATCAATTTCAAGTCACTATGTCACCACCCAAGTGACCAAACTAAACCATATTCAAAAGAAAAATTCACCTTTTAAGTACCTACACTTAATCAATTTTACGTGACTAAGTCACCTAACATGTTACCAAACTAAACCACATTCAAAAAAAAAATTCACATTTCAAGTACCTACACTTAATCAAATTCAAGTGACTAAGTCACCTCACAAGTTACGAAACTAAACTACATTCAAAACAAACATTTACATTTCAAGTATCTAAACTTCAACATTTTAAAGTACCTATTAACAAAATTCACAATAAAAAGTTCACATTTCAATTACCTATTCTTCAACAAAATTCAAAATAAAAGCTCACCTTCAAGCTAAGTAACTACACTTATTCACTTTCAAGCAACATATTTATTTACATTATAATAAGTCAAACAGTTGAACAAGTGTAACAAAGTAAATAAGTAGAGACGTCCCATGTCCCTCTCACACCATATAATCATCACAAAATTCTTATGGCTTTCAAAGCCCTCTATAACAAACAATCCCAAACTAAACTACATTTAAAGACTTCATCATAAGAAAATAGAGAGAAATCAACTTACCTTTGCTTGGCCTAAATTAAAGAGAAAGAGATAAGTGGTCAACGGAAAAATAGCAAAGCAATCCTTTTCCCGAATTCGAATTCTGTCAAACAATAAAATTATTAGAAAGGATAATCTTTCACTTAAATAATTGCAAACAATTTAATAAAAGATATCACATTTATGAATTTTATTCCGACTAACAACAACAATAACAGAAATTGAAGGACCAGACAATGCACTGCTACCATTCCGACTTTAAAACTAATTGTTGATAATTTGAAAGTAATAGATAAAATTAACATTTTTCCTTATTTTGTCAAAATGCCACAAAACTCATAGAAAAACTCAAATTAACACAAGTAAAAACTTGAGCTAAGGAATAGGAATAAGATTTCCTCCAAACAAACATAAAGGAATAGTGAAAACAATAATGAATTATCAAAAATTGAGCTAAGGTCTTGCCCTTGCAGCTTAATCAAACAAATTCCTAGCAATACAACTCACATTTCTAAGACTTAAAATCGCATCTAGGTTTTTGTGTGTGTTATTTAGTAAATGAGAGGACAAGGGAAAGTTAGAGAAGAAGCAAAAAAACTCACAAGTTGGAGTCGTCGGAGAAGATGGTCGAGCTGCCGTCATCGTCGCTGAATCTCAATGTGTGTGTTGTGTGTGTTTATCCATAAAAGTGTGTTTGGTGGGTTGTGGCGTTGTTGTTGTGTTTGGTCGGGTATTATGTTTGTGTTTTGTGTTTTATTTTATAGTACGGGTCGGGTTGGGTTGGGTTAATCAATTTAATATTTTTTTAAATTATTACAAAAATCAACCATATGTGGTTGGTTTCTAGAAATATTTTTGAAAACTGACCACATGTGGTCATTTTTTTAAAAATTATTTTTGAAATTAAAGTTTAATAGATTACAATTAATAAATTAAAATAAATTATAAAATAAATTAATAAATTAAAATTAATTTTTAACAAATTAAAATTTTAATAAATTCTATAGTATTTATAACAACATCCAAATAATTTAATACAATTTGTATATATATAAATCAGATAAGTAGTTATTTTATCATCACATTAACACGAGTTGTATATTTCCTCAATCGTATAATAATATCAATGAATTTTGCAAATTACGATAAATTTTTGATTAATTAATTTTTAAATACAATATCTATATATATATATATATACACCTCATAATACTTGTCTTACGTTATTACTACTTCAACAACATACGTGTGTCTACATTGACACAAAATAGTATGTCTATTTCCTCAATAGTATGATATACATCAACGTATCATTCAAAATATTTTGATATATATGTTCAATTATCTAGCTTTCGATTACTGCATACATCACTACACGAGCTATACGTATATATACATATATTCAATTGTCTATCAGCTTTCAAATATGTACTATAAACATCACATACACGATTTACTACCCCATAATAATATACAATATATTTCACATATACTCAGATACAAAATTTGTAAGAGAAAAAACTCAAATTCACCGTCAAAATTTGGCGGTCATTCAAAATTCGAAATTCAAAGCAAATGGTAAATATATGCCAGTTTAAGGATTCAATTTTCTATATCCTTCCCCTGGTTCCTTCCTCCTCCCTCCCCCCTCCCATATATACCTCGTAATACTTGTCTTACGTTATTACAACTTCAACAACATACGCGTGTCTACATTGATCCAAAATAGTATATCTATTTTCTCAATAGTTTGATATATATCAATTTATCATTCAAAATAATTTGATATATTGATTCAGTTATCTAGATTTCGATTACGGCATACGTCACTACACGAGATATATGTATATATACATATATTCAATTGTCTATCAGCTTTCAAATACGTACTATAAACATCAGATACATGATTTTACTGCCCCATAATAATATACAACATATTTCACAAATACTTAGATGAATTGTCGATTAGTTTATCTTATGTCATTAATATACCTTCACTATATAATATGTCTATACTATATATTTATATACATATACATACACATACACACTATCGACTATATCAAGTTTTAAATATGTACTATATATGTCACATACGTACACAAGTATATTATCCAATAATATAATGTGGCGTATTTCATATACATACTCTGATGAGTGATATATTAATTATATTTGATTAGCTTAATTATATTCTATTAGGTTTTGACTACATCGTTCGTCAATCGATCACTACATCATATATATATATATATAAAGAGATTTATATATATGAAATTGAATGTGTACTATATATATCACATCCACAAGTATATTACCTTATAATAGAACACATTTATTATATTCTGATGAATTATCGGTTATATCTTACATTATTATGACTGCAATAGTAACATAATATCATTAACTCAGCAGTATCATATATATATATACACATATTCATTATACAAAGAATATGCATGTTTAATGTCATTTAACATATATACAAAGGAAAATATTTATTTTATATATTGAAACATAAGATAAAGATTATGTTTAACTTGATTTGTTTATTTTATTTAATATATTTTTTAGCGTAATTTTTTCACAAAATCTAATATTGATTGATTTTTATTATTATTATATTGGTTATCGACTATGTGTGATCAGTGTAATTTCAAAAATTAATATATATATATATATATATATATATATATATATATATATATATATATTAGATTATATATATAATTATCTTTAAATAAAAATAATATATATATATATATATATATATTAGATTATATATGTAATTATTGATTTCTAAAAATTATTTACTTTTTTTATTTTTTTAATTCAAAAACCGACCACAAGTGGTCGATTTCTTAAAATTATTTTCATTTTTTAATTTGAATTTTATTAATTAAAAACCGACTACAAGTGGTCGGTTTTTATAATTATTTTCTTTTTTTATTTTAATTGAAAATCGATCACAAGTGGTCGATTTTTAAGAATTATTTCTTTTAATTTTAATTAAAACCAACCACAAGTGGTTGGTTTATTAAATTATTTTATTTTTTTAATTAAAAAATGACCACTAGTGGTCAGTTTTATTTAAAAATATAATTAAAAAGTATTTTTAAAAACCGACCACATCTGGTCGGTTTTAAAAATATTTATTGATTATATTTTTTAAATAAAACCGACCACAAATGGTCGGTTTTTTTTATTTTTTATTTGTAAAATAAATAATAATTAATATTAAAATTATTGAAAGTATTATTTTGAAATTTTAAAATACAAAAAGTGGTCACTTTTTTAAGAAAACAAATTTAAAAAAAAACCGACCACAGCCTGTGGTCGGTTTTTTGTGGTCAAAAATCCTGAATTTTGTAGTAGTGACATACCCCGTCTATTACTGAAACTATCGTTAAACCATATAGTTACTAGCATATGTATCAAGGATGATTCTTTTTTTTTCTGGATAAAGAAGTTCCATTGGTGACATTAAGAGATATGCCTCAAGAATGATTATTTTCATTTATGAGAAACCAGAAAGACAAAATTGCAAGGGAAAAGATGACAAACAGACCATCAAAAAACAACGTCAGATATTTGTTTAAATATAAGAAAGTATAGATCATTTAAGTGTATAAAAGAGTTGGTATTAAGTTTCTAAGAAAATTAAAATTTTACCTGACGGGAGTCGAGCACAGTGCATCAGAAGTAGAACCAACAAACCTAACCCTATCACCTAAACATTTTCAACATCTGTTAATAGTAAAAAGAGAAGGCTGGAGAAAATAATTTAATTACTTAATATTCAAAATGAGAAAAACATCTAGTACCTCTTGAACTACGACTAAATTTGCTACGACATACTTCAACTTTACAGGAGTGCTATTACCCCCCAACTAAATTTTAGCATATTTTTTTCAACTTATTTAGCTGATGTGGCACCTTTGATGTGGGCCTCATTTTATGTAATAAAGATGTCACGTCAGCACAAAAGGATGATAAAACTATGCTAAAATTGAGTTTAGGGGGGTAATAGGATCCCGTGAAATTGGTATCGTAGCAACTTTGACAAAAAGGCCAACAATCTGTGTCATAGAGATGGTGTTTTTCGATGCCCCAACCAAAGAGTTAGTATTGCCAGTTTGGCTAGATGATGGTTCAGTGCCTTGGTCCAGTCAAGTAGTCCCCTAAGAATTTACTTCAATCTGCTTGCGTATCCCTCTTTCATTGGCTCAGCAGCCTTCGCTGATAGCCCCTGAAAGATATGGAAATATATCCATGATTTGCATCTGACCACAAATAAAAATGCAAGAACATTAAACGACCAAGGAAATAACTGTAATACAATGTATATTTCGAGCTACAAATCGAACCGTCGTTATTAAGTGTGTAAACCATAATCACATGGTTTACTTTTCGAATTCATGTGTCATGACCTTTATTCTAGTGTGGAAAGTATTTTTGAAATGAAAGATCTTCATAGGAATCATGTAACACCCCGTGGTTGTAACACTCTTTTGATATTTCTAAATAACCTTTAGGACCCTCACAGTAATGGTAGATCACGTGTTAACATTGTGGGAGGTGTTGGGGGTGTTCTAGGACCTCAAAGCTAAGTAGGCATCATAAAATAGAGCTTAGGCAATGTCTAGGCATCACATTACCATCGCCTACCTTCACTGGAAAGGTTTGTTCATGGCTTAGGCGCCGCAAACTTTGGGATTGGCCATGGGCTAGGTGTTGCCTACCCTATATTCTGTGGTGGAGGGGCTCCATTTTTTAGTTAACACAAGGGTAACAAAGTCTTTTTGCATCCTATAAACACCCTTAAACATACTTACACGAAATCAAAGTCCCTAAATACGTTTTAACTCTCTTAATTCCCTAGTTCATCTTTCTAAAACACAAGAGGAGAAAAGCAACTTAGGGTTTGCTCGTTCAAGCTTAAAGGGTCAATTTTCTTCATGATTTCTTCATCATTAAGGAATGTGGGACTACCCTAAACTCCATGGGCATAAGATTTTTTGTTTTATCAAGTTTAAAGATCCCTAATCATGTTTATAAAGAAGGGTTTTGATATTGTTTCAAAAAGCATGTACTATGGAGTCGTTTTGATGAATATGTTTGTCTTGAACTATTTTTCATGAAATTTTAATATAACTATGAATATATGTTTTCATTTGTAACGAAAAGTTAGATTGAGAGTATGAATAATAAAAAATCCCTCTCCCATTATGATGTTGTTGATTTCAAGTGTTACGGGTTGTTTAAAGACATGAATTTTCTTAAATAAAAACTAGAGGGTGAATACTTTTCTAATAATCATGGATTAATACTATTTATGATAGGTTGAGAGGGTTTTTTCACATGGAAAATGTTTATAGTGTCAAATTAATCATTTTCGTGGGTTTTGAGTAATACAAACATAATATGAACACCTTACGATTGTACTATTGGGAGGAGAGTATTTTTTATGTAAACTCAAATGAAAATCTACTTCATGATCCTCTCTCACTTGATGTTTAAAAACTTTCGGTGGTTATTAATTTGATGATAAGAGAAAAGAGCTACAAATATGTTGTGATGTGTTTTGAATGACTTGCAAGTTAGGTTCTGATGATACCCAGTGATGACATGCCCTTAACAAATTAGTTTTGATTGTTTTTAAAGTATGAAACATGATTTTAAAGAATCAAAAGTTGGGCTTAAGAGATCTAGTTGGTTACCCGAAGAAGGCATTTAAGTTTAAGGGCTCATCACTGGAAACCGTAGTTGTCGATGCAGGACTTATGATATTAAATCCTATATGGGAGGATAACTAAATTATCACATCTCACATGTGGGGGATTCCTGCGGTGTACTCATATAGGGGGTATCACCAATCTTTATGGACTCAAATCTTAGCGACCAACATGGATTGGAGGCTTGGCCGTCGAGTCAAAGGCGGATTCCATATAGCCTATGAAATTATAGATTGTAGGGTCTACCGACTAGATCAAAAGAATAACAAAGAGTGTCTCAGAGTAGTCAAGAATTATTTTGAGGTGTACTAAAATATGACCATGCATTTTTACTTGTATTATGTTCACTGTTATTATAAAATTCTTTTACATATTTTGTATAAAAACATATTATTTTGGGTGGTTTCACATACCAATACATTTTGTACTGACCCCCTATATTTCAAGATCTGAGGATCATTCACAGGGTCCCACTAAGCAGTAGATCATCATCAGACATTCAAAGTTGGTGAGCCTCCCTTACTTTAGAAGGAATCTTGTTCTTTTATGTTGATCTCCTTTGGTTTTAGTTCATGGTCAGACCGGGGCCTTGTCCCGATTTCAGATAGATTGTTGTTTCCAGTTGTAGTAGAGATTTTGCAGAATGGTATTAGATTATTTGATTTTTATTGAACTTATGTCTAAATTGCTCGATTGAAATAGTATGATGATTATGTTTCTATTTTTACTATGTTTTTTGTATTTCTATATAATATGTAAATATTGTATATTATTGCCAACTATAGGGGCTCTTGGGCTTTCATAGTTTGGGATGCTCGTTGTGGCTAAGGCCTCGGTTTGGGTCATGAAAAACTTGGTATCAGAGCACAGTTCATGGTCTCAGGGTGTCTGCAAAGTCGCATCGAGTAGAGTCCTTTTTATGGGTGTATAGCACGCCACACTTATAATGAGGAAATTACTAGGTGTTTAGGAATGTCTCTTTTCTTCATGATCTAGATCGTGCCATTTTGTTGTACATTTAGAGGTTATCCAAATTCCTTCTTTACTTTGATTTTATTAGATATGTCTCTTTGTTGAGTTAATTCAAGTGCAGAAGCATAGATTCTAAATGATGTGGTCCTTACCAATTAAGTTATAAACGATTATGAAATTGTACAGGAACTTAAGAGGAGTCCATAAGTGCTTTAAAGTGTACTGATTTAAGCTTATAGACCTATCTACATCAATCGTACATATGATCTTGAGGTATAAAGTGTATTCAGTATTCACTCTATCTTTATAAAACCCTTGTTTCAAATGTCATGCTTAAGGGTAATGATGTGTGGTAGAATATTGGAACATTATTTCCACCCAAGTAGTAGCATGTGATAAAGTGTCATAACTTATAAGCGGTAAGATGGTCCAAAAGTTAGTGGTATGAAGTCACAAGCTTATATGTCAGAATAAGGGTGACTTTTGCATAAAGAAGCTAGTTTAGTTGTATAACCATTGATTGAGGGACGGGTTTCCTTTTTATAGTGATAAACTAATGTGTTGCCGTGTAGGGGCTCTATTTTTGAGTTAATTCAATGGAAACAAAGTCTTGTTGCATCCTATAACCGTCCCTAAACATACTTACACAAAATTGAAGTCCCTAAACATATTTTAACTCCCTCAAATCCCTAGTTCATGTTTCTAAAATACAAGAGGAGAAAAGAAACTTAGGATTTGATCATTCAAGCTTAAAGGGTCAATTTTCTTCATGATTTTTTTGTGATTAAGGTATGTGGGACTACTCTAAACTCCATGGGCATAAGATTTTCTATTTTATCAAGTTTAAATATCCCTAATCATGTTTATAAAAGAAAGGTTTTGATGTTGCTTCGAAAAGCATGTATCATGGAGTCGTTTTGATGAAAGTATATATTTGTCTTGAACTATTTTTCACGAAATTTAAATGTAACTATGAATATATGTTTTCATTTATAGTGAAGAGTTTGATTGCGAGAAAGAATGATAAGAACTCTCTCTCCTATTTTGATGTTGTCGGTGTCAAGTGTTATGGGTTGTTTATAGACATAAATTTTCTTAAATAAAAACTAGAGGGTGAATACTTTTCTAATAATCATGGATTAATACTGTTTATGACATGTTGAGAGGATATTTTTGCATGGTAAACGTTCATAGTGTCAAATTAACAATTTTCATGGGTTTTAAGTAATGCAAAAATGATATGGACACCTTACGATTATACTATTGAGAGGAGAGTATTTTTTATGTAAACTCAAATGAAAATCTATTACATGACTCTCTCTCACTTGATGTTTAAAAACTTTAGGTGGTCATTAACATGATGATAAGTGAAAAGGGCTACAGATATGTTATGATGTGATTTGAATGACTTGCAAGTCAGAGTACACTACAAAAAAAGGGATATTACCCACGGTTATTTAGCCACGGTTGCAAAAACTGTGGCAAACTTAAATAAAAATTGTAAATTTATCAACATATAAAAAACGGACGCTAAAATACCATGAAAAAATCAAGCGGGAATTAAAATTTTCACTGCCGCCTCCTTTATTTTCCATTCCCCCCATTTGTTTACCTTATTAATCTTTTTCTCTTTGATTTTTAGTCCTCTCTTTCGATAACAACAAGAAAAAAATATCATTTCTAGTTCTTGTTCTCCCAAAAATGACTACTTAGATGTCCCCTCCTTTGAGTAGTAGAGAAATATGGTGGAATCGTTCTAGGTAATAATTGGATCTATGTTTTGTCTTTTACTCCTTTATAATGTTGTGATTGAGATAGATTTTTCAGATATCGTATGCAATGTGAGAGGAACTGTAGCTAGAGTAGGTTTTTCAAGTTAATTTTACATTTAATCTTCAATGGGATTTTTTAGGATTTATATTATTGCTTTCACCTTTAACGATTTTGCAATTTCCCTAATTTCGATTTGAGCTATCAACTTCTCGTGGGTTCAATTTAACTTCTCCTAGAAAAAAATTATCATTTCTTTTATGGGGATTTAGGCTGCTGTTGTTGCTTTTTCGAGTTGCTTTTGGGTCTTCAACCAATGAGGTTTTGATGGGGAAAGATAATATTTAGCTGAAAGTAATTCGTCATGCTCAAGATTGTGTTCTTTCATAGATGAGAATGAAATCACAGATGTCGTGACCGTCCTTCCATTGGGGAGAGCACTTAATGGAAGTTCAAATAAAAAGCTTCTACTACTTGATTTGAATGGACTCCTTGCTGATATTGTTCCACTTCAACATGTGCCGTATGGTCTCAAAGTGGATGCCATTGTTTCGGGGGAAAGAAAGTAGGAGTTAGGCAAATACTTTTATTCTGAAGTCTACCTTGTCTTTTGAAAAATCTTCACACTGAGTTATTATTGTTTTACCAGTTTTCAAATGGCCTTTCCATGATGATTTTCTGCAATTCTATTTCGAGAAATTCAATGTAGGTGTTTGATCATCGAGAATAAGGTAGTTTCTGAATTTTGTTTAGTTACATATTTATGAAGTTCATATGTGGAATCATATTTATGTGTGTTGTCCAAAAATTTACAGGAAGAATGTGGAGTTGGTTCTTTCTTTTTTATTGGGAAATGCCAAGGAAAAGTTGCTCTTCTATTGGGTAAAAATCTATTTTTTTTCTCAATATTATAAGTTAGCATCAGTGCAAGTCTGCAAACTATTATGTAACACCCCGTAAATTTTTTTCGTACACTTATCGTGATTATATGGAGTCCTAAAAGCTTGCGTATGGGTTAAATTAAGTTTATGGTGTTCGGAAGTATCCCGTCAATAGTTGTATGTGTAGGTATTGGAATAAGCTTTCCAACGATATAAAGTTTTCCCAAAACAGAGGAGTATTTCATATAAGCGAGCACATTCGAAATTTCAAAACGGTGGCCGGGAAGCTTGTGAACAGTAAATCTGCAGGAAAATTACTGCAGCTAGGCAATTATTTTTTTTGGATCAACTTTAGACGATCATAACTCCTTGTACAAAAAGAACTGTGTGAGCTGCTATATATTGACGAAAATATCCGAGAGTCTTCTTTCCGGTGAAATTGGTTTCATTCAAATCCAATGTCTGAGTAAGGAGCTATACCCGTTTTACTACAGCCTACCAAAAAAAAAAATAGAATTGTGGGACAGATTTTTGGGTCAACTTTAAACGACCATAACTCCTTGTACAGGAAGAACTGGGTGGTATACTTTATATGAAAATGAAATCCCTTTGAATTATATTTCCAATGCAATTGGTTTCACCCAAATCCGATACCGGAGAAAAGAGTTATGATCGATTTACTTCAGCCTGTCAAAACTGTCCACTGGGGACAGTTTCGGATTTATTTAAATTTTTAGGGCAAAATGGTCATTTTCTATTACCTCTTGGACGAAAATGGATCTTTATAAACCTACACTTAGCCTCATATATATCATATATCATCCAATTATTAAGAGAAGGTGAAACCCTAGCCTAATTTCAACTTCCAATATTTTGTGATTCAACCGTAGAAAATTCGAATTGATTCCGTAGTTGTGTTCACCATCTCGAAAGCTTCGAGAAGCACCCCATGGTTATGTAAGGAGGATTATAAATGCAAGAGTTCATTGTTAAGGTATGAATATTCTTTATTCTTGATTCTTATCCATGAATAAGTATTGATAAAGGATTATGAGTATTGTCTTGATGTTGGAAGATAACCAGAAACATAGTTATGAATTGTTTTGTATAAATTGTTAGTAGTAAATTATGGAAGTTGTTGTATTGGATTATGGAGGATGAATTGTGGTGATATATCATTATATTAGTGGTTATGTATGCCTAGTGATCATGTTGGTATTGGATGGTGATTAAGAAGGGAAATAAAGGCTAAGAGTGATGTTGAGGGATATTTCATAAAAATGCATGATATGTGAATGTAATAAGAGTATAAGAGGATGTATGTAGCACTCTTATTGATGAGTTAAAGGATTACTTCCTAGACATTATTTGGTGAAGTTAATACCTAAATGGTAAGGTTTGGTTGCTAATACTAGTTTGCCACAAATGACTTATTGTAGATAAGTGTTCGAAGAGTACAGGAAGTCAAGTTGGACTTGTATTGAAGTGGTTATATCAAGGTATGTAAGACATACTCTATCTAATCTTTGGCATGAATAATGACCCATGGCACTCTCAAGTAAGCTTCCAACATTGTCCTATGACACATGACACATAATAACATCTTATGATCTTCGACACTACCAATTGAACTTGTTTTCACTTTTAAGATGTCCGGCTAGTCAAAAAAAATATAAATATACTATTGTTGACTCCGAAATGGTTTAATGAGGTATCCATGATTCTCTACTTCATTTTCATGATATTTATTACCTATTTACATGTTTTTCCTATTGAGGTATCATGGTTTCAAGTTCCATAAGGTGTGACCACAAAGTAACCAATCTCAAAGATTAATTGAATTAAGAAATGGAATGTCTGTATTTTAAATTGATGATATGATGTATTGTATTAGTACCACTGATCAGTTGGCCATTGTATTATAAAGTTTATGTATATATGCTATTCCAGGGGTGGTCCCTGATGTATTGTATTAGTACCACTGATCAGTTGGCCATTGTATGACATACGTTATGTATTGATAAGGATTACGGGAAGTAATGATATGAAAGTAATGTGAAGGTATCCCATCATCTCTTTTAAGTGTGGTCTACTCATGCTTTTTATTCACTGGTACCTGGGTTCTGTTGATCTTTTGTATATCATCTTGATACTCACTGCCTTACATACTCAGTACATATTTCCGTACTGACGTCCCTCACGGGGGACCCGTATTCATGCCTGCAGGAACAGGTACTTCAGGTCGTACACCTCCGCAGTAAGAGCCAGGACATTTTGTTGTTAGTGGTGAGCTCCAGTTGTTTCGGGGCATCCCAAGTCATTTCTATATGTATTTTTGGTATTTGTATAAAAGTCTTTTGTGGGCGGGAGTTTGTCCCGACCCTAACTCAGTTGTGTATCTATGTAGAGGCTTTTGTAGACATATTGTACAGCCATAGGAGTGTTTGGTTGATAGACGTGATGGCTCTGACGGCCAATTACTGTTTATATATATATTTATGCGTGTCTGTTGGGCTGATACAGGTACTGTTTTCTTCTATTTACTACTAAGTGCTGCCCAACTTTCTAATTTTCATAAGTAATGTAAATGTGAAAGTATAGGTTATGAACGGGTTCTCCCGGGCCTCCTCGGCTACGGGTGCCAGTCCGCTCCAATGGGATTTGGGGTATGACAGAAGTGGTATCAGAGAAGTTCGTCCTAGTGAGTCTACAAAGCCGTGTCTACGTAGAATCTCGTTTATCGGTGTGTTGTGCACCACATCTATAAACAGGAGGCTATTGGACATTTAGGGATTGTTTCCACTCTCCATTTCTTAGATCGTGTAACAGAGCCCATATTAGAGATAAAGTCATAATCGATCGCTTAATCCAATTGTTGTTTTATCATAGTAACGATGCCGGTTACAAGGAGAAAGAATAAGTGGAAGCGAGTGGATGTAGTGGCCGGAGAAGGTACTTGTAAGTCACCACCGGCACAAGCTGAACAAAGTGAATCTCAAGCTGAGCATATATCAGGAACTTTTTCTCCTCCGGAAGGGCCATCTATTAATGTTGTTGATCGAGATTTGAGGGATGCAGTACAACTTCTGACGTGTATAGTGGCCGGTCAAGTTCAAGGGCAAGCTATTGCTACCACGGGTTCTAGTGGTACGGATAGAGCAGCTAGCCTTCGGACACAGGATTTTCTGAAACTGGATCCTCCTACTTTTACCGGATCAGATATTAACGAAGACCCGCAAGACTTTGTCGATCAAACCCAAAGGGCTCTAGATGTTATGCACATATCCGGTAAAGAGATGGTTGAGCTAGCAGCATATAGACTGAAAGGAGAGGCTATATTGTGGTACGAGGATTGGAAACGATCTAGGGGTATTGATGCACCTCCAACTACGTGGGGAGAGTTCAAAGATGCATTTATTGATCATTATCTTCCATTTGAGACTCGTCAGGCCCGTGCAGATCAATTCGTAAATCTTCGTCAGGGTAATATGAGTGTAAGGGAGTATAGTCTTCGATTTAACTCCTTGTCTCGATATGCTTCTAATGTGGTAGCTACTATGGATGACAGAGTTCATCACTATGTGGATAGATTGGAACCATACTTGGTTAGAGATTGTACCATTACTTCTTTAAACAAGGACATGGATATAGCGAGGATACAAGCTTTCGCTCAGAAGATGGAAGATCAGAGGCAAAGAAGAAGAACCCAGGAATCAGAAAAAGGATATTCTAAGCGGGCCAGAGCTATAGGACAGTTTATGGCATCTTAGGGAGGTTTTAGGAGTTCGTTCTCTCATAGATTGCCTAGCCCATTATCTTCTTATCCGGCAATTAGTGCTCCACCGCAATTTCAAAGGTTCAGAGGTAATCCGTTCGGGCAAAACAGTGAAAATCAGAGTTCGCGAACAGTGGGGTATCAAGGGCAAGGGAGTATGAGTCAATTTAGACCTCCACGACACCCGTGCCCCATATGTAGAAGATTTCACTTTGGCGAATGTCGGCTTGGAATGAACAATTACTTTTGGTGCGGTAGGCCGGGGCATATGGCTAGGGATTGCCCACGCAAGACCACAGGTGGTATAACACGACCTACCGAATCAGCTGTTGCATCATCATCGGTGCCTCCTTTGAGTAGGGTTGCACAACCTATAGGTCACGGTAGAGGTGATAGAGGAGCAGCTAGTTCCAGCGGAGCTCAGAGCCGTGTGTATGCCCTATCAGATCGGCAGAATTTAGAGGCTTCTCCAGGCATGGTTACAGGTACGTTGTCCATCTTTGCATTTGATGTGTATGCCTTAATTGATCCTGGTTCTACATTATCGTACGCTACTCCTTTAGTTGCGGGAAGGTTCGGGAGAACACCCGAATTATTAGCCAAGCCATTTGAAGTATCAACACCAGTGGGGGAATCTCTTATAGCTAGGAATGTTTATCGAAATTGTGTTGTGAATATTTGTGGTCGTGATACGATGGCCGATCTTGTTGAGTTAGAAATGGTAGATTTTGACGTTATTATGGGCATGGATTGGTTAGTGTCTTGTTATGCTATAGTAGATTGTCGTTCTAAGAAGGTGTATTTCCATTTCCCAAATGAGGCAGTCCTTGAATGGAAGGGTAATGTTGGCGCGCCGAGAGGTAGATTTATTTCTTACTTTAAGGCAAGAAAAATGATTTCCAAGGGGTACATATACCATTTGGTTAGAGGAAGGGATACAGAGGTAGAGCCGCCAACTTTTCAGACCGTTCCGGTTGTGAATGAATTTCCTGATGTATTTCCTGAAGAACTACCAGGTTTACCTCCTGAACGAGAAGTGGAGTTTGGTATTGATATGTTGCCAGACACACAGCCAATCTCAATTCCTCCTTATAGAATGGTACCAGCAGAGTTGCGAGAATTGAAAGAGCAACTGAAAGACTTGCTAGAGAAGGGATTCATCAGGCCTAGTATGTCCCCTTGGGGAGCACCAGTATTGTTTGTGCGTAAGAAAGATGGTTCGCTGAGGATGTGTATTGACTATCGGCAATTGAATAAGGTGACTATCAAGAATAAATACCCTCTTCCCCGAATTGATGATTTATTTGACCAGTTGCAGGGTGCCTAGTGTTTTTCCAAGATTGACTTGAGATCAGGCTATCATCAAGTGAGAGTCAAGGATAAAGATATACCCAAGACAGCTTTCTGAACTCGGTATGGTCATTATGAATTTTTGGTTATGTCATTCGGGCTGACAAATGCACCCGCAGTTTTTATGGATCTGATAAATAGGTTGTTTAAGCCATTTCTAGATGTGTTCGTGATAGTTTTCATAGATGATATTCTGGTATACTCTAGATCAGAAGAGGACCATGTTAATCACTTGAGGCAGGCGTTGTAGATTCTTCGTGATTGTAAGCTGTATGCGAAGTTTTCTAAATGTGAGTTTTGGCTCAAGTCAGTGGCATTTTTGGGCCATATTGTATCCAGTGAAGTCATAAAAGTTGACACTCAAAAGATTGAGGCTGTGAAGAATTGGCCAAGACCCATGACGCCTACGGAGATTCGTAGTTTCCTCGGGTTGGCAGGTTATTATAGAAGGTTTGTTGAAGGTTTTTCTTCTATTTCTGCACCCTTGACTAAGTTGACGCATAAAGCCTCCAAGTTTCAATGGAATGATGCCTGTGAAAAGAGTTTCCAAGATCTGAAGAGCAAGTTGACTTCTACACCGGTATTAGTACTTCCTGAAGGCACAGAAGGGTATGCAGTGTACTGTGATGCTTCGAGAAGTGGCTTAGGATGCGTATTAATGCAACATGGTAGAGTAATAGCCTATGGCTCTAGACAGTTGCGACCACATGAGAGGAATTATCCCACACATGATCTTGAGCTAGCTGCAATTGTATTTGCTTTGAAGATATGGCGCCACTACTTATATGGGGTTCATGTTGACATATATACCTATCATAAGAGCCTGCAATATATCTTCAGTCAGAAAGATCTAAACATGAGGCAGCGGAGATGGCTTGAATTGTTGAAAGATTACGATGTTAATATCTTGTATCATCCAGGGAAAGCGAATGTGGTAGCGGATGCACTGAGTCGTAAGTCTAAAATGGCATCTATAGAAAAGCAGGGGATGATTAAGGATCTTCACCAACTAACTAATTTGGGAGTTCGACTTCTCGAAACTCCAGATGAAGAGGTTATTGTACGTAATGCAGCGGAATCTTCATTGATAGCTGAAGTGAAAGAGAAGCAGTATGCAGATCCAATTTTATTGCAGCTTAAGGAGGATGTGCAGAGTGGCACGACAAAGGCATTTGAGCTTACGCGAGAAGGAGTGCTTCAGTGTCAGAATCGTTTATGTGTACCTAATGTAGTTGAGCTAAGAAAGAGGATTATGACAGAAGCACACTGTTCAAGGTATTCCATCCATCCAGGGTCGACTAAGATGTATCAAGATTTGAAAACAATATATTGGTGGAATGACATGAAGAAGAATATTGCCGAATTTGTAGCTGAATGTCCGAATTATCAAAGAGTCAAAGTAGAACACTAGAAACCCGGTGGTTACATGCAATGTATAGATCTTCCAGTCTGGAAGTGGGACAAGATCAATATGGATTTCATCACGGGTTTGCCTCGTACATATCGGAAGTTTGATTCCATATAGGTGATCATTGATAGGCTTACCAAATCTGCGCACTTCTTACCAGTTAAGACAACTTATACGGCGGAAGAGTATGCGAAGTTGTATGTTAAGGAGATCGTTCGGTTACATGGAGTTCCAATTTCCATTATATCCGATCGAGGAGCCCAATTTACCACGAATTTCTGGAAGTCTTTTCAAAGGAGTTTGGGGACACAAGTAAATCTAAGTACGGCTTTTCATCCTCAAATAGACGGACAAGCGGAACGTACCATCCAGACACTTGAAGATATGCTACGAGCATGTGCATTAGATTTCAAAGGCAACTGGGATGATCACCTACCTCTTATCGATTTTGCCTACAATAATAGCTATCATTCAAGTATCAAAATGGCACCATATGAAGCATTGTATGGAAGAAAGTGTAGATCGCCAATAGGATGGTTTGAAGCAGGTGATGCGGTCTAGTTTGGACCGGATCTTGTTTATCAAGCAATGGAGAAGGTTAAAGTGATCCAACAACGGCTTGAAACAGCTCAAAGTCGACACAAATCTTATGCGGATGTTAGAAGAAGAGGACTTGAGTTTTCTATCGATGATTGGGTATTCTTGAAAGTATCACCAATGAAAGGAGTGATGAGGTTTGGCAAGAAAGGAAAGTTAATTCCACGATACATAGGTCCGTACAAGATCATTCAAAGATTTGGACAAGTTGCTTATGAGTTAGAGCTACCTCAAGAGCTCTCAGCAGTTCATCCCGTATTTCATGTTTTGATGCTTCGCAAGTACATCGGAGATCCATCGCACATCACTACTACGGAAGATGTACTAGTTACAGAAGATCTCACTTTTGAAGAAATGCCTATTGCTATTCTTGATCACCAAATTAAAAAGATAAGGAATAAAGAGATAGCATCGGTAAAAGTACTTTGGAGGAATCAACAAGTTGAGGAGATCACATGGGAAGCCGAGAAAGCGATGAAGATTAAGTACCCTTACCTATTCAACGATGAGGAGGAAGTTCATGAGACGGAAGAAGAACAATAAGAAGTAAGTGTTTATTTTTATGCAAGTATGTTATGATGATGAATATGTTAATTGTAAGCTTGGACATGTATTAATTGAGTAACTATGCTAACATTCGAGGACAAATGTTCTTAAGGGGGGGAGAATGTAACACCCCGTAAATTTTTTTCGTACACTTATCGCGATTATATGGGGTCCAAAAGGCTTGCGTATGGGTTAAATTAAATTTATGGTGTTCGGAAGTATCCCGTCAATAGTTGTATGTGTAGGTATTGGAATAAGCTTTCCAACGATATAAAGTTTGCCCAAAACAGAGGAGTATTTCATATAAGCGAGCACATTCAAAATTTCAAAACGGTGGCCGGGAAGCCTGTGAACAGTAAATCTGCAGGAAAATTACTGCAGCTAGGCAATTATTTTTTTTGGATCAACTTTAGACGATCATAACTCCTTGTACAAAAAGAACTGTGTGAGCTGCTATATATCGACGAAAATCTCCGAGAGTCTTATTTCCGATGAAATTGGTTTCATCCAAATCCAATGTCAGAGTAAGGAGCTATACCCGTTTTACTACAGCCTATCAAAAAAACAACAGAATTGTGGGACAGATTTTTGGGTCAACTTTAAACAACCATAACGCCTTGTACAGGAAGAACTGGGTGGTATACTTTATATGAAAATGAAAGCCCTTTGAATTATCTTTCCAATTCAATTGGTTTCACCCAAATCCGATACCGGAGAAATGAGTTATGATCGATTTACTTCAGCTTGTCAAAACTGTCCACTGGGGACAGTTTCGGATTTATTTAAATTTTTAGGGCAAAATGGTCATTTTCTATTACCTCTTGGACGAAAATGGATCTTTATAAACCTACACTTAGCCTCATATATATCATATATCATCCAATTATTAAGAGAAGGTGAAACCCTAGCCTAATTTCAACTTCAAATATTTTGTGATTTAACCGTAGAAAATTCGAATTGGTTCCGTAGTTGTGTTCACCATCTCGAAAGCTTCGAGAAGCACCCCATGGTTATGTAAGGAGGATTCTAAATGCAAGAGTTCATTGTTAAGGTATGAATATTCTTTATTCTTGATTCTTATCCATGAATAAGTATTGATAAAGGATTATGAGTATTGTCTTGATGTTGGAAGATAACCAGAAACATAGTTATGAATTGTTTTGTATAAATTGTTAGTAGTAAATTATGGAAGTTGTTGTATTGGATTATGGAGGATGAATTGTGGTGATATATCATTATATTAGTGGCTATGTATGCCTAGTGATCATGTTGGTATTGGATGGTGATTAAGAAGGGAAATAAAGGCTAAGAGTGATGTTGAGGGATATTTCATAAAAATGCATGATATGTGAATGTAATAAGAGTATAAGAGGATGTATGTAGCACTCTTATTGATGAGTTAAAGGATTACTTCCTAGACATTATTTGGTGAAGTTAATACTTAAATGGTAAGGTTTGGTTGCTAATACTAGTTTGCCACAAATGACTTATTGTAGATAAGTGTTCGAAGAGTACAGGAAGTCAAGTTGGACTTGTATTGAAGTGGTTATATCAAGGTATGTAAGACATACTCTATCTAATCTTTGGCATGAATAATGACCCATGGCACTCTCAAGTAAGCTTCCAACATTGTCCTATGACACATGACACATAATAACATCTTATGATCTTCGACACTACCAATTGAACTTGTTTTCACTTTTAAGATGTCCGGCTAGTCAAAAAAAAATGTAAATATACTATTGTTGACTCCGAAATGGTTTAATGAGGTATCCATGATTCTCTACTTCATTTTCATGATATTGATTACCTATTTACATGTTTTTCCTATTGAGGTATCATGGTTTCAAGTTCCATAAGGTGTAACCACAAAGTAACCAATCTCAAAGATTAATTAAATTAAGAAATGGAATGTCTGTATTTTAAATTGATGATATGATGTATTGTATTAGTACCACTGATCAGTTGGCCATTGTATTATAAAGTTTATGTATATATGCTATTCCAGGGTTGGTCCCTGATGTATTGTATTAGTACCACTGATCAGTTAGCCATTGTATGACATACGTTATGTATTGATAAGGATTACGGGAAGTAATGATATGAAAGTAATGTGCGGGTATCCCATCAGCTCTTTTAAGTGTGGTCTACTCATACTGTTTATTCACTGGTACCTGGGTTCTGTTGATCTTTTGTATCTCATCTTGATACTCACTGCCTTACATACTCAGTACATATTTCCGTACTGACGTCCCTCACGGGGGACCCGTATTCATGCCCGCAGGAACAGGTACTTCAGGTCATACACCTCCGCAGTAAGAGCCAGGACATTCTGTTGTTAGTGGTGAGCTCCAGTTGTTTCGGGGCATCCCAAGTCGTTTCTATATGTATTTTTGGTATTTGTATAAAAGTCTTTTGTGGGCGGGAGTTTGTCCCGACCCTAACTCAGTTGTGTATCTATGTAGAGGCTTTTGTAGACATATTGTACAGCCATAGGAGTGTTTGGTTGATAGACGTGATGGCTCTGACGGCCAATACTGTTTATATATATATTTATGCGTGTCTGTTGGGCTGATACAGGTACTGTTTTCTTCTATTTACAACGAAGTGCTGCCCAACTTTCTAATTTTCATAAGTAATGTAAATGTGAAAGTATAGGTTATGAATGGGTTCTCCCGGGCCTCCTCGGCTACGGGTGCCAGTCCGCTCCAATGGGATTTGGGGTATGACATATTATTTGAGAGCACCAGGAACAAAAAATCCCGTGAGCTTGGATTTTAATGAACTGTTGAACTGACCAAGACCCCACTACCACCTGCTTCTTGTTTCATTAAGATCTTGTTCACTATTTTTATCTTGGGCCGAGGGTCTATTGAAAACAGCCTCTCTACGTCTTTGGAGGTAGCGGTATGGAATGCATAAATTTTACCCTCTCCAGATCCCCCTATGTGGGAACACACTGGGTTTGTTGTTGTTGTTGCTTATGTATTGTATTTCCAGAATACATGAGCAGATCTATTGATAATATATTTTTTCTTTGTCTATTTTATAGCTTTTGCTTGCTCAAGCATACAACTTTGTCCTTGTGTTTGGAAGTAATCATATAATTGTATTACGATATGTTAGAGTTTGGTATGAATACAAAATTTGAGACCTTCTCAAGTTTCATACAAAGTAGAATCATGATACTAATAGATGATTCTTAATTGTGTTGCAGAAGGAAGATTGTAGGACATGGCCAATGAGAATATCATTGAGAAAACAGAGATCCTAAGTTAGACAAACAAAACTAAGGTATGAATGCTTCCTGAGTATTTATTCACTATCACATAAATTCTTTTGTCCATTATATAGTCTACAGAGTAGTTTGGCCAAATGGACTTACAATTTTGACTGTTTAATAATCTATTATGCTACTTCATTTGCCTGAAACATGTTATTTCTCCAGTGATTAACTGGTCTATCCCATAGATAAGCTTACTCATACACCATCATATTTGTATACATGTTCAAGATATCTCTTTGTAGTAACTTGAGAGTTTAAGATCTTTGATAAATATTTCACCTGAGGTAGTGGTATGGTCTGCGTACACTCTAATCTCTCCAGAACCCACTATGTGGAAATACACTGGGTATGTTGTTGTTGTTGTTGTTGAAGTCTAAAAATCAACACATCATTGAGAAGAGAAACATCTCACCTGATTTGTATGTTATGAAACTCTATTTTCTATATTTGTACTTTCTAGTATGAAATCAATCATAAAAAGTTGTATTCGTAAAGGCAACATATACAAAGAAAAAATTCAATCATAGGTAGGTGGAAATCTAATCAACTACGGAGTTTAATATATATAAATATAAAGGGTTAATCCTTTGTCTTCCCAATTCTTAAATTATAGAGCAACATTAAAAAAATTGTAGTATAGCTTTAAGCATTTTTGGCCGATGTTTTATAGAGTGCAAGGCATAGATACCCCATTTTCTATAATTGAATTTCTTTTTAGTTGGTACTAAATAATCTTTTGAGAATTCTTGTTGGTTGTGTCCATTGTATTTTTCTTTGTGATATGTTCAGGTTCAAGTGTTTTATTTTGAATGTTCTTCTCTGATTTTTGGTCAAACAGCTGAATTCTTGGAGGTAAATTCAAAGGATTATACATCTTGAATGGCTGCAGGGTGGATAGTATAATCTGGGCAATGTAGGAAAATGCCTATCAATTTTGTATTGTTACCAGAAAAATGTAGGAAAATAATAATTATTTTTAAAAAAAATGAAATACTTTTGCCACGATTTTAAACGTGGTTAATTTTTCTAATGAATTGAACAAATTAACCATGGTTCTTGTGTAGCTAATTCAAATTGATTTTTCTTTCTCCTTTAGCCAATTTCCCATGGAACAACCGTGGCTAAATGTACAAGAAACAGTCGCTATCTAAATGTTACCACGGATGCCAAAATCATGGCTAAATTGCTTACCACGCCCTTTATGGGACGCTAGCAACCGTGCCTAAGCGACCGTGGCAAATATGTATTAGCCACGGTTTTTCTAACATTTAGCCACGGTTTTGCGCGTGGCTAAAATGCTTGTTTTTGGTAGTGGTAGGACGATACCCGATGGTGACATGCCCTTAACAGAACTAGTATTGATTGTTTTGAAAGTATGAAGCATGGTTTTGAAGAACCAAAAGTTGGGCTTAAGAGAGCTAGTTGGTTACCCGAAGAAAACATTTGAGTATAAGGGCTCATCGCTGAAAACTGTAGTTGTCAATGTGGGACTTATAATATTGTATCCTACATGGGAGGATAGTTAAATTAGGACATCTCATATGGGGGATTTCTGCGGTGTACTCACATGGGGAGTATCACCAATCTTTATGAACTCCAATCCTGGCGGCTAGTTGGGATCGGGGAATTGGGCGCCGAATCAAGGGAGGATTCCATATAACCCATTAAATTACATGTTGTAGGGTGTACCGACTAGCTCAGAAGAATAACAAAGAGTGACTTAGAGTAGTCAAGAATTGATTGGAGGTGTACTAAAATATGTCCATGCATTTTTACTTGTATTGTGTTCACTGTTATTATAAAATGCTCTCACCTATTTTGTATAAAAATATACTATTTTGGGTTGTTTCATATACCAGTACATTTTGTATTGACACCATATATTTCAAAATCTGAGGCTCATTTCCGGGGTCCCACTAAGCAGTAGATTATCGTCAAACACTCATAGTTGGTGAACCTCCCTTACTTCGGAAGGCGTCTTGTTCACTTATGTTGATCTCATTTGGTTTTAGTTCATGGTCCGACCGGGGGCGTTGTCCCTGTTTCAGACAGATTGTTGTTTCCTGTTGTAGTAGAGATTTCGCAGACTGGTATTAGATGGTTTGAGTTTTATTGAACTTATGTCCGCATTGCTCAGTTTAAAATAGTAAGATGATCATGTTTTTGTTTTTACTATGTTTTCCGCATTTCTATATAATATGTGAACGTTGCATATGATTGCTAATTATAGGGGCTCTCGGGCCCTCATGGTTCGGGATGCTCTTCGCAGCCAGGGCCTCGATTCGAATTGTGACAATTACAAAGTCCAGAAACAGATGCGAAAGATTTTAACAGTCCAATGATTCTAGATTTAATTAAAAAGACTCCAACTATGAGAAATAAGATGACATGCAAAATCATCATCCCCGCCCCATCCCTACCCCTACAGCTGCCAATACACACTAAAAAAAACAAGAAAAGAAGCTTTCCCTTACATCCCTCAATATGTCCATAGCCCCTTTATAGATATTTTCCCTTTATAAGTCAAAAGACGCAGGAAATTTCCCCCTTTAATAACTAGTAGTACTTCCAGGGGGGCTCAAGAACAACAAAAGGAAAAACAAGGTGTAATTTTGCAATGTTCTTCAAAAACATAATGGGTAATGTGATCTTAAACCCAGATATGCTTGGCTATCAAATATAATCAGTTTAGCTCCATAATAACGAGCAAGTGCCTTCATCAGCATCTCTTGATATATTTTTCGTTCCTGGAAAACATAAGCAGAACTGATCAGTACTCTTAGATTAATATCTACCTAGCAGGCTAGTGAGAGAAATGAAAATAATAACAATTTAAAATAAGTTTAATAATTACTGAGAAAGCAACAAACCTGCAGGACCGAAAAAGCAAAATTCTTCGAGTTGACCGCTGGAAGCTTAGAGGTATATGTGGCTTGCTCGCTATGATTTAGGTTGTAATATAAAGTGGTAATCAACACATTTTTGGTGTTTTCACTGCAAATTCGCAGATATAGACATCTTCATCAAAATCAAGGTTTATTTAAAATACGTAGCTACATACTACAAGATAACTACAACCATCAAAAAACAAAAAGAGGCATAGCTAACGCTGGGTAAACGGTAATATTAACTTGGCACACTGAGCAATAAATTAAATGACTATAATTAATAAGAAGGGTAAATTAGGGACTAATTATATATTTACTTGTTCAGTATAGACATGACATATCGAATAATAAATTGAATGACAATTTTATTATATGACTCGTTAAATATAAAACTTACATGCACCCGATATATACATAGGAGTGGACCCATGTGTAATTTTGGGGTGCTCCGACACCCTCTAAACTCAATGTAGATTAAGTATAATTATATAAGAAATACAGAATAAATGGTATAATTTCTTAAAAAGTACCCACAGAATAAACATATGATTGGGTGCAGTGGCTTGAGAATGTAACTCACGTGTCCAGCTTTCAGGGTTCGAATCCCTAGAGTTATATACTATTTTGGTTATTTTGTTACTTTAGCATATTGCTTGCCTTTTGGTTAATTATACTTTATTTTTGTGGATGTTGGTTCTTTGTTCTTTATCATGTTGCACGACTGTTGGTCTACGGTCTCTTGTCTTGAGCCGGGGATCTATCGAAAATAGCCTCTCTACTCCTTCGGGGATAGTGGTATGGACTGCGTACATTTTACCCTCCCAGACCCTACTATGTGGAAATATACTGGGTTTGTTGTTGTTGTTGTTTTTTGAGCACCCACATCCTTGAAATCTTGGGTCCGCCACTGTATATACACCAAGTCAATACATACATGCCATGTTTTTTAATTTAAAGTTCATGTTACTTAATCATGATTAATCAATATGCATTTTACTTAATTTAGTTACATAACCATGGTAAAAAATATTAATTTGGTGTATACGTCGGGTGCGTGTAAAATTTTACCATAAATTTAATATTTTTCAAAATATATATTGTGGAATGACTATAATTAATAATAATCAATAATAAGAGTAAATTAGGGACTAAGTACATTTTTACTTATTCAGTATTGACTTAGCATATCGAGCAATAAATAGAATTATAATTTTATTATATTACCCTTTGAATATATTAAAGTTGATGATTTAAAAAATACATTGTGAAATGCTTTATCATTAATAATAAGGGTAAATTATAAATTAATCAATAAATTATCTCTTGATTTTATAAACTCAGAAGACTTGATATATTTTTAATATGTTAACAAGTAGAAAATAAAAAGAACTTTTGCCTTCCGTGACAGGTGCATCAAATTTTCCGTCAACTGTGGCGTCAACTTTCCTATCAGCCGCGCTGTCACCACTGACTTTCAGTTGATCAGTCGAGAGTAACTCCTTCGAATTCTCTGCAGGCGGCACTGATTTTTCTTCTGAATCATCCACATTGTCATCTACCTAAAAAATCAATGCAAACCAATATAAAAAGAAACAAAAAAAATCAATGCACTCTCAAAATGCTTAACAAAAAGCAAAATAAAAAAAAAATATATTGAATGAAGTAGAACTTTGAGTGAACTTTTTGATGCTTCATAGAAGAAGGTAAATTATCTCCCTACAAAATTAAGTCACACCAATCAAAAAGAAGTCAGTTATTTTGAAAACAGGAAATAAATGTCATATTAAGTTTTTTGGGTTATGATATTCCTATTGATTATGCTCAAAATTTGTCCTAAAAGGATAAGTTGTTTTGTAAATATAATTCGATTTTTAAGTTTGGAGTGGAATACTACAGAAAATTAATTAAGTTCAGAAATGGTAGTTATTAATATAGCTAAGAAAATATGGTTGAACAATTATTTAATTTTTAAGATTATGATTTTAATTTTAAACTACCTCACTAATAAATAATAAAGCTGTAAACTAACATCAATTAATTAGAGAATGAGGTTAACTTCAAGATTAAGGATGCCTAGAATTATGATTTCTCCGGCTGTTAGATTCGTTCTCGTTACGCTAGCTATAATCTAACCAAATTATTCTTTACCGATCATGAATCTTTTCTTACTACGAACATCTCTCGACCAAGTGTAGTAATTCTCAAGCGTTATTCAGTCGAATTTACTCTAGCTAACCAATTAATCTAATCATGCAATGATCTAGATCATTAGATCGTGTCAAAGTTTTGTTATGTCTAACCTCTACTTTTAAATCTTAGTCATTAATCTCTTAAAGCTTCAAAGTGACGTTGTTCAACTACAACCTAATCTCTTTCGAGAAAGTTAAAATGCAAAGGCACCATTAGTCGCTAGCTAGTCAATTAACTACAATCACTATGCAGTTGAACAAATAGAAATAAACAAAATGACTTAATTACATATAAACGATTCAAGAATTAATCCTACAAAAGGTTCCATCAAACCCAAGATAAGGATCCTAGCTCATAAAATTTCATAACGAAGAAGTAAAGAAGGGAAGAAAGTGAAAGTCGTATTCCCATTGCTTCCACCTCGTGCTATGTTCTTGCCTCCAAAAGAATATGTTAGTGTTTTTCGCTACCAAACTCCTCAATATGTTGTGTATCCTGTTTTAATGACCAAAGATGTGTGGTAATTCAAATATGCCCATTAAAATTCATAGGATCAATTTTTCTTTGACTCATCTAAGCTACGCTTCTAGAGATCACAGACTAGTCTGGTCAACTTTAAAGTTCCTCTTGTTTTTTGGCTCATCTGTCTATCTCATTTCACGAGGTCCTTAGACCAGTCCGGCCATCCTTCTTCTTTCTTTTGCTTCAAATCAAGCAAAAATCACATTAGTTTGATCGTGTTCATCTAAGTGCATTTCCTACGCACATAAAAGTCTTAATAAATACAAAACGCCAAGATAACAATGTAACGACACAATATGCAAGAGATATGAGACAATAATGTATTCTATATTTAAAATACTAACCTTAAATGTTTAAGTGTCTAAATTGAAATGTCTTTTAGTTATCCCAGGTGCATGATCTTTTGAACTCCCTTTCATTTCATTTTAGTTGGTCCGTGTTAATTAGGATTGTATTTTATTAATCATGCTTTGAAACTTTAAATTTGACTTTATTACTTTATGTAGTTATTTAATATAAAGAGTAAAAAAAATAAGAAATCTAACAAATTTCGCTTGATTTCATAAATTGGACAAGTAAATTGAAACAACTACTTTTAGTACAACAAACAAGTAAAACAAAACGGAGAGTATCATCTAGGTTACTCTCTCCATTCTGTTTTACTTGGCACTTACTTTAAGAAAATATTTGTTAGGAATTTATTTTACTATACTAACCTTACTAATTATGTTTTGAAAAACTAATTTTAACTATTAATACTTTATACAGTCATTAAATGATAGGGATAGTATTAAAACAACATAGTAAAACTTCTCTTGATTTCATAAATTGGACAAGTAAATTGAAATAACTACTTTTAATAGGAAGGTCAAGTAAAATGGAAGTAACTATAATATTATCAATGTGGTTAGTGTAACACCTCGAGAATACACCCTGAACGTCACACAGTGCTTACGGTCACAAGTGACCATAAGCTAACCCATGAGCTGGTACCTGCTATGAGCACTGAATAATAATAACAAAAAAACATGTGCAGAATATCTGAATACGCCATAAGTTTTTAAATACTAAAACATTTATAAATCATAAATCTGAAAATAACTGCCGAAAAATAACTGTCTGAAAACTGATAAAAATAATGACAAACTGACTGTCTGTCTGAAGTGTCTGAAAGCCTCTAAAACTGATTGAATAAGAGTTGATGGGACAGACCCCAACTAACTCCAATTAACTACTAAACTAAGAGCACAAAAATAAGCATAATCGGTCCTTGAAATATGGGGACTCACAACGGCTGCTGCTGTTGATGCTCTGGAATGTCTAAGTGCGGTCGGAAACTGGAGCATCTGAACTTATGATATGATAGACCTCAGACCTGTCTATCAGCAGCTTAGAGTAAAGAAATGTGACATTACAAAGACAACCTTCAGAACCCGTTATGGCCATTTTGAATTTCTAGTGATGTCTTTTGGGCAAACCAACGCCCCAGCAGTCTTCATGGACTTAACGAATAGACTGTTCAAGAATTACTTGTACATGTTCATCATAGTCTTCATCGATGACATTCTTGTTTATTCCTGTAGTGAGAGTGATTATGCAGACCATCTCAGAATTGTGTTGCAGACTCTTAGGGATCATCAATTGTTTGCCAAATTCAGTAAGTGCAAATTTTTGCTAAGATCAGTAGCTTTTTTAGACATATTATTTTCGATTGTGGCATTAGAGTTGATCCTCAAAAGACTGAAGCAGTGAGAAACTAGCCTAGACCTATTTCTCCATTGGATATCAAGAGTTTCTTGGGTTTGGCTGGCTATTACCGATGGTTTGTTGAAGGGTTCTCATCTATTGTATCCCCATATCTAGATTGACTCAGAAAAAGGTTATGTTTTAGTGGTCATATTCTTGTGAGAAGAGTTTTCAGGAGCTAAAAACTCGACTCACTTAGCCCCAATTTTGATGCTACCTGATGGTACAGATAGGTTCGTTGTTTATTATGATTCTTCTAGAGTTGGCCTGGGCTATATTTTGATGCAGAGAGGTAAGGTCCTAGCCTATGCCTCTAGACAGCTTAAACCTCATGAAAAGAATTATCTTACCCATGATTCTAAGTTAGCTACAATTGTATTTGCCTTAAAAATTTGGAGACATTATCTTTACGGGGTGTATGTTAATGTGTTCAGGGATCACAAAAGCTTGTAGGATGTATTTTCGCAGAAAGATCTGAATCTTCATCAGAGAAGGTGGTAGGAGTTGTTGAAAGACTGTGATATGAGTGTTTTTTATCATTCGGGCAAGACCAATGTTGTGGCAAACGCCCATAGTAGACTATCTATAGGTAGTGTTGCTTATGTGGAGGATGATAAGAAAGAATTAGTTTGAGAAGTCCATCGTTTGGCTAGATTAGGTGTGCGGTTGGTTGATTCAGCTGAGGGTAGTGTTTGGGTTTGCAATAGTTCAAAATCTTCTTTGGTTTTTGAAGTGAAGGATAAGCAAGATAGGTATGCTAGTCTGGTTAAGTTGAAGTAGTCCCTCAGAGATCAGAAAGTAGAGGTTTTCTTCTAAGGGGGAGATAGTGTGTTCTGATACTAGGGTAGACTATGTGTACCGTGCATTGGTGATTTGAGGCGGTAAATTTTGGTAGAAGTTCATGGTGCACATTATTCTATTCACCCAAGAGCCCCTAAGATGTACTTGGATTTCCAGAAAATCTATTGGTAGAGTGGTATGACGAGAGATATTGCTGAATTTGTAGCCAAGTGTGTTGTCAACAGGTTAAGGTTGAGCACCAAAGACCTGGTGGCACCTTACAGGGATTTAGTATTCCCACTTGGAAGTGGGAAGAGGTGAACATGGACTTTGTGATAGGATTGCCCCGTTCGTGTCATCGGTATGATTTCATTTGGATTATCATAGAAAAAATGACTAAGTCAGCCCATTTCTTGCCATTCCATACTTTCTATTCAGCCGAGGACTATGCCAAGAACTATATTAAAGAGTTGGTCATATTTTATGGAGTCCCTTTGTTTATCATTTTAGATAGAGGTACTCAGTTTACCTCTCACTTTTGGAAAGACTTTCAGAAGGGTCATGGTACCCAAGTTTGTCTCAGTACTACTTTTCATCCTTAGACAGATGATCAAGAAGAGAGGACCCTAGAGGATATGTTGAGGGCATATGTTCTACACTTTAAAGGAAGTTGGAATAACCACTTGCCTTTGATCGAGTTTTCCTACAACAACAGTTACCATTACAGTATTTAGATGTCTCTATTTGAGGTTCTCTATGGAAAGAGATGTAGATCTCTCATTGGTTGGTTTAAAATTGGTGAGACTGCTTTGATAGGGCAAAATATGGTGTTCGAAGCTATGGAGAAAGTTTAGTTAATTTGATAAAGGTTGAGAACAACCCAGAGTCGACAGAAATCCTATGCGGATGTGAGGAGAAGAGATCTTGAATTTGAGGTTGGCAACTTAGTTTATTTGAAGAGTTCTCCAATGAAAAGGGTGAAGAGATTTGGTAAAAAGGGGAAGCTTAGCCCCCAATATATTGGACCTTACAAAATATTGAGCCGTGTTTCGTTCACCCAGTGTTTCATGTCTCTTTATTAAAGAAGTGTATTGGTAACCCACTTGTTATAGTTCCTCTAGAAATTACAGATATTCAAGACAGTCTCTCTTATGAAAAATCCCAGTTGAGATCCTTGATCACCAGATTCGTAGACTAAGGAACAAATAAGTTCCATTGATCAAAGTTCTTTGGCAAAATCAGTTCATTGAGGGAGCCACTTGGGAAGCATAAGTGGATATGTGAAGCAAGTACCCTTACATTTTCTCTGCAAACTCAAAATCAGCTTAAGCTAACTGTGTTCCCTAGGTTATCTCTTTTCTATTCATAGTTCTAGCTTTATATAATCATTTTCATGTCATATTTATGCATTCACGAATCAGTTCATCTAAGTAAACATGTTTTTAGTTATATAAGTTCAGTACGAAATCCTAGTTCTTTAGTGTTCTCAGCTTAATCAGCCTCATTTAAGGACAAATGTTCCCAAGGGAGAGATATTGCAAGGCCCAGCAAGATCTTAACCTAATTCAACTAACTATTGCATGTTAGAGGGGTCCCAAGACTTAGAATATTTCATTAAGTTTTTGTACTTAGTCATTTCTAAAGATCCTAAACTTTGATGATTTTATTCTCGACCTTCCCAGGCTTAGAATATTGATTTTAAAGTTGATTCATGATTGAGGGTGTCAAAGGTACATCTCGGGTAAGTTTTAAAATTTTTAGACTAGCATAAGGGCATAGTTTGAAGTCCAAAACAGCAGTAGCATGTGATGTGCCCGCGACGCATGATCTATTTCGGCTCTCCAGAGCCAGAGGTGCACGCTCTATTTCAGTGCTCCAGAGCCCACGGCGCACACTTCCTTATTTTTCCATCTTTTGTTTCCACGTATTTAAGGGCAATTGGGTCATTATTCCTTACCCAAAACCATTTAAAACACAAAATTAAAGTCCCAAGAGAGCATTAGTTTCCCCATTATTCACTTTTTCTCTCTAAGAAAACCCTAATCTCCTCTCAAGAACACCAAAAACTCCATTACCCCTTCTTCAAGATAAGCAAGAATCTAAGTTCTATAATCCAAGAAGTTCAGGGAAAGAATTCAAGAACATTCCCAAGGCTTCCAATTCAAGCTTTCAATATCAAATCAAACCAATTAAGGTATGTGGGGTTATGAACAAGGATACTCTTTCATCCTTATGCCCAAAACTAGTTTTAAAAGTTAAATTTGCATGATTTACACTTTAGGGTTCATCCCCAAATATTGTGGTTTTGAGTTTATGAAGTTACAAAGTTATTTAACTGTTGAATTGCATGACTGCTTTCACCTATTTAAGCATGCGACTTGATTATTTGTGTTGAGACTTGAATTTCATTATCGTGACTAGAATTGTTGAAGTATTTCAAGATTATTATTGAGCATGAAGTTTAATTATGAATTACCATGAATTTAAAGCATCAATTTTAAGCCCTAAGTTTGAGTTTTGAAATTTCAAGAAGATTATGCTCTTAAGTTTCTCTTGATGAGTTTAAACCAAGATTTAAGACAAGAATTGATCCTTTGATCCTAAGCTAAGATTAGAATCCACATATACTTATCTTGGTCATGATTTAAATAAAGAGAAACATAATTGGATCATTATGTAAAGCCGCATGCTATTTTTAGATTGATTTCCTACAGTATGAGCACTAAGTAATAAGGGGGTAGTATTTAGCACCGAGTTGGGCATGCGTCTAAGGCCACATGCCCCAGAACTATGGGCCAAAGTGGATTCAGATTATTCCTAATATGGATGAAGTTATAGATAGTAATCACTTTAGATTAGGTCCTATTCCGATGGCAGGTTTAGGACAGCTCTCCCCAACGTGAGCTTTTCCCTACCGAGGACAAAACGTTGGATACCACGATAGCTCACATGGTGTATGTCAATTAGAATAACCTCCCTAAGACAGAATAAAAGAAAAGCTTTTAGAATTAAGTGTTGTGTCTCACAAATTTTATCATTATGCTTTACTACTCATGTTTACGATTTCACAACGTTGTTTATTTAAGTTCAAGGTGAGCCATTTACATTTAGCATACAGTATTTGAAAATCTATAATTACATTGAGTTATTATTTTACTTATGTATTCACTCCACATGCTCAGTATATTCCAAAAGTATTGATCCATATATATGTCTATGTGCTACATTGTCTTATAATGTAGGTTCTGGTGCTCAGTTTCCGCAACGCGATTGAGCTCAAACATTTTCATTTGTATCATGATAATTGGTGAGTCCTCATAGCTTGTGGACCTATTTATTTATATTTTCCAATGTTATGAAGTACTTCAATTAGTTTGTTTTTAGTTTAGTTCGAGTCAGCTGAGGACATGTCCCAGTGGCTCTCTAGTTAATATTAGAGGCTTGTAAGACTGATTTCATGTTTTAGAATTTGAAGCATTTGTTTTCAAGACTAAGATTTTCAGTTAAGAAGTAATTCAATATTTCAAGATTCTGCATGTGTAGATTATCTTTATTTTGAGTTCCAAAGTTGTTAGAAGGCTAAAAAGGTTAGCTTAGGACTACTCGTAGTCTTGAGCACCATGTGATGTCCAGGTTACATTTCCAGGGCGTTACATATAGCAATTATTAAGTCTAGAAAATAATATGAAAAGATTAACATAACCATATTAACTTACAACAACAACATATTGAATATATAATTCCCACAAGTGAAGCACAGACGTTACCCTACCACGTGGAAATAGAGAGGGTATTTTGGAAAGATGCATAACAAAGCAAGTTTAAAAAGGAGAATACAACCATAAGAAGACATATACTAACTAATTAAGTCTAGAAAATAATTGGAAAATCTTAACATAACCATATCAATTTACAACAACATCAACATACTCAATGTATAATTCCTACAAACACAAATGTTTTTCTTACCTCGTGAAATAGAAGGGTATTCCAAAAAAATACATAACAAAACAAGTTTAAAAAGGAGAATACCATTTGTAGGGGGGTGCGGATAACTAGTTTATATAAAATAGATTTATTATATCTAATGAATCTATTCTTCTTTGTGCGTGGATATTTCTTAGATTTTGTTTCAATATTTTTTAATAATTTATTCCTTTTGTAAGATGTATCCATTGATTTATTTGGTTTATTATTTTATCCCGTAGTAACTACAGAGTTACAAATTTCTGTATAATAATTTATCCTATCTGTACTGTAGTATATATCTAATTCTAGATTTTCTATGTTATTTGTTATCTTGTGTTGTTCTTCTCGTAGTGAGTTTTTAAAATTATATAAACTATCACATGTACTTTTTTCTAAATTTTCTAAGGTTTTTTCTATCCATATTAACTTTTCTTTTAGATTTTCCATTATTTTTCTAATTCGGTTTCTATAATTAATTTCATTATTTAGATTATCTTGGTTTTCTCTAGTTTTCCTAATATATTCTAACATCCTTGATCTGAATAATATCCTTCTGGGTAAATTTCTTCATATAACTGTTCTAACCAATTTATGGTTTCTATTTCATAGTCTATTACCTTCTCTAGTATTATTTTCTTAATATCTATCATTTCTATATCTTTAAGTATATATAAGGTTAATACCTTAAGGTAGTCTAAATGATCTATTTTCTAAAATTGATATTTTATAGTTGTTTGTTTTATCCTTAGTAGTTTTTGCATATTTTTATTAAGAGATTTATTTTTATTTTTATTTTTCATGTATTTGTCTATATTTGTTTTCATCCGTTTTTCTAGTAACTGTATATTTCGCATATCTTTTTCTAAAAATTCTATGTAATTTATCATGATAAGTATTTATAAGAGTAGTTAGGTAGGCATGGTATATAATTTACTCTAGCCATGTAATATTCACCAAATGCTTTTTCTAATATAATTTTTCTTATATCTGCTACTTTTATATCTCTAAGTGCATACAAAATAAGTATCTTAAATTTATCTACCATCACATCAGATAAATTATCATTCATTGTCATAAAATTGCTTTTTCAAAATATTTCCTTCAACCATGTACATAACAAAATACGGTCATCTCAGATTACTATATACTATTTTATTCTTAAATAACATGTTCTTCTGTCACTATTAGCATGGTAATTTGGATACTTTTTCCCTTAAACAGCGCCTCTACTCTGGTTACTCCCCGCCACGGCTTCTTGCCTCATTGGTTTCACCTTTAGGATGGCATAGTTCTTAGGGATTTTTCTCCGTTTCCACTTTGCCAATAAACTTCTTAACATATTATTCTTCGAATAATTCTACTATAAAGTAACTAATATGAATTTATTTTATCATATCATGATTGTTGGGAACTATGAATTTAGTTATTCATAATCATAAATAGATATACCTGTTCTGGTAGCTTTGATATTTCTGAGGTATGTTTCTCCATAGCTTTTTCCATTGAAGTATGTATGTAATTAACTAGGCAAAATATTTGTTACGGAATGGAGAGAGTTTTTGCTTTGTCGTAAGAAGACTTGCCCTTGCAATGTCTTCTGCTTTATTTATAAAACGAAAGAAAGGATCTTTACATTTGTGTACACGTTTTTTTAATGTTTGCTAAATGCTAAAAAAGAACAAAAAGGTCAAAAAGCCTATAAGGCTAAAAAGTTACCTAGGTCCTAAAACGTCTACATAATACAAACTACATTTAATGCTCAATAATGCTACCCTATTATCTTTTACGTAAGTACTTAAAATTTATACAAATTTATACAATAAGATCAAATATCTTGATATCTTGTCTCCGTTGATTTTGGTGTATCTGCCATATCTCTATTATTGCTTCTCATCTTATCTTCCAGCTGTCATCTCGTCTTCTTGATTTTTTTATTCTAGATGTACTTCTGAAATAATATTATCTTCTCCATTACACCTCGAACATTGGTGATCTGGATATTTATGTCCAATTATTTTACAGTATCTTGTTAGTAGTCCGTCAGAAATAAATCCTTTTTTAATAGCTCGTGCAGTAGATTGTTTCTCTGGGTTGAGTAGTGTCATTATCCATTGTCTTACATCCTCCATATCTGTTGGTCGTAGCTCTTTTGAATTTGAGTAAATCATTTGGTGATCTCTCGAATAGTAGCTCCATATTGTGTTTCCGTTAGTATAATTATTTGCTAGTTCTTGTATAATCGTAGCTAGTCCGATAAGTCTTTTATTTGCGTAGAACTCTAGTATCTCGATTCTAGGTATCTCCGGTTGCTGCCAATATCTTCTGGTATAATCATATCTCTAGTTAGTCCTATCTTTACGACTTGTATAACTGGTTTTATCTCGTCATAGAATATCTCTGTGGGTGCAGTATAACACTTTATATAAAATAGAGTGTCTTTCGTTATTCTTTTATAGGTAGTGAATATCTTGTATAACTCTTCCATGGCTGTCAATTCTTCTCCGTCTTGGGTGTATATGGTGTTTAGCAGTCCGTAGTCAAAACAGGTTTTTACTAGGCCTGGGTTAGTTTTCGGTAGTGCGATTAGCTTGTTATATCCTTGTAATTTTTGGGTTATATAGTTGGTGTTTGGTTCTTTGATGTTTGTAGCTCTTGGGTTATGGTTTAGAAAGGTTTGTACTCTATAGATGTTTTCTATATATTTCTGGGCTGTGTAATTATAAACTTTTTTGTCTTGGTTTAGGCTATCTCGGTATGTGGTAACTTGTAGGGGTATGAATAAGTGGTCTTTTTGTATTTTTGGTGTAAATGGTTTTTCAAATATTTTATTCATGTTCGTGTTTTGGTATCTTGGTCGACTAACTCCTTTGCTTGTACCTGCAGAAGTAGATTGACAAATATTATGGGTTTTATGGAGTGTCCCGACGTCTCCTTCTAGCTCTGGAATTTTATTGTCTTCCGATCAACATAGCTCTGCACACTGCTGAGTTAGCTGATTCATAGCTATAGACTTCAGTTTATCTTCATTAGTCTTTAGCTTTTCTATCTCAGTACCCATACTGTCCACTTTCAATGAAAGCGTAGTTAGGGTGTTGAGTATTTTTTCTAGAGTATCTGTTTCTATATTTTCAATCTGTGTAGCTTTGTCTTGATATGTAATCTGCAATAACATTTTTGTTAGTACTGATCACTTCTATTATAAATGTGAAATTTAATATATTTAAAACTAGTCTCCGAATCTCTTTCGTTGTAACTGAATTTTGTATTTTCTTTGTTAGCCACCAGTGTACCTGTGTATTATCTGTTCGCACAATAAATTTGTTATATACAATATATGGCTCAAACGCTAACAAACATTTATATAATGAACATAATTCTTTCCTATTTATTTCCCATTTTATTTCTGTCTCATTAAACGTACCTGAGTAGTATCTACAATGGTGTTCTATTTTTTCTGCTTCATATCGATATTTAAGTACTCCTCCATAACTATATTCACTAGCATCTGCTTCTACTATGTATATAAATTTTCTATTCTTATCTGGAAATTGTAATTTCGGTAATTCTTTACAAAGTGATTTTATTTTTTGAACTTGTTTTTTATCTTCTTCATTATAGTTATATTCTATATCCTTTTTTAATTTTTCTGTAGTGTTTTTAAGTTTTCTGCTAATTTTGGAATATATTCTCTTACTTGGTTTACTAATCCTAAAAATGATTGTAATTTCTTTTTTGTATCTAATTCTTCTTTTGAATTTATTATTTTTTGTACTATATGTTGTTGCATTTTTACTCCACTTTTATCTATTTGTATTCCTAAAAATTCTATCTGATTTTTCATAATTTCAGCTTTCTTTTCGCTTAGACTTATTCCCGATTTTTCTACTATATCTGTAAATTGTTCCAATAATTTTATATGTTCTTCTTTAGTTTTTGTATATAATAATATATCATCTATGTATAATATACAATTAGGTAATTGTTTAAAATAATTATCCATAAAATGTTGATATCTACCTGGTGCATTTTTATATCCAAATGGTAATACATTCCATTCATTAAATCCTTGTGGTACTGTAAATGCGGTTAATTCTTTAGATTCTTCTTCTAACTTTAGATGGTAAAATCCTGATTTACTATCAAATTTGCTAAAATAATTATATCCTTGTATTTGTCTTATTTTTAATATCTTATTTGTTATTGGATAATTATATGTTATAGTTTTTGCATTTAAATTTCAATAATCAATAACCATCCTACTTTTTTCCTCTTTTTTGTTCACTATGTTTATTTACTATAAATGCTGGACTATTATGTTTACTATTACTTTTTTGTATATATTGTTTTTCTAATAATTCATCTATATGCATTTTAAATTCTTTTAAATCGTCAAAATTATAGGTTAATGGTTTTGGGGTTATTATACTATTTTTATCTATTAATTCAATTTTTATAGTAGTTTTATGTTTTTCCCATCCTTTTAATGGATCTTCACTATATAATTGTTCTAATTTTTTCTTAACTATTTTTATCTTATTTATTGAAAATATAGTTATTTCTGTTTTATTTATCGAAAATACTACTAGTTCTATTGTATCTTCAGTATTTTTTATATTTTCTAATTTTTGTGTAATTTTTTCACTTCCTCTTATCCAATCAGTTTTCTTTCTTATTTTATTATTAACTCTTTTTGCTCTTACTTTTTGTTTGCATGGTGTTGTAAACCACCAGTCGTTTGTAGTTATTATATGTGGGTATAGTTTATCTAAAAATGGCATTCCTAAAAGTATATCCTTTGACGTTAGTTCATAATTATAAATTTCTTCTATTGTTAATATCTTATCCCATATTTGTGCTTTTACATTCCTAGCTTTATAAGTAATTAAGCTTCCTTCATTATTAAATCCTTTAACTATTATTGGTGTTTTTAGTTTATCCCATTTACTTTCTGGTAAGCAATTATGTCTACATAAATTAGCTTATGCTCCTGTATCTATCATAGGCGTATAATATCTACTGTAATATCCTTCCACTACTATCTTCATTAATACGTATATTTTCATTTTTATGTTAAGGCTCTTTTTAAGAATAATTTCTCTCTATTATATGTTAAGGTTAATTGTGTATGTTCTATATTATATGGTTTTACTTATTCTAACCATTTTATTCCTAATATTATATCTGCTTTTTGCATTTCTTCCTTTACTTCAAATTCTATTTTTATTTTTCTAACTCCTATTATTATTTCTTTTTCTGCTATGTTTTTATTATTTATTAAGCTTCTTGGTAGATCTGGGCACATATCATTATCAGTTTTTATTTCTTCATTTTTTACTAGATATTTTGCTATATGATTTTCTTCTTGTCCTGTATTTAAGAGTATTAAATATTCTTTTTCATTTATTTTTCCTGTTATGTAATATTGGTTTAAATTACTTATTGAATTTGTTTCATAACTTGTTCTTTTTGATGAGCTTGATGATTCTGGTTTTTCATTAGCTATTCTTTTTGTTGTACTTATTCTATCATTTACTATTTCGAAATTTTCTTCTATATCTATGTCTCTATAGCTATAATCATTATAATCTATTGTTTTTACAATTTGTTCGAATGAGCTTTCTATTCGTATCTTGTTAATCTTATTTTTTCCTGTTATTTTATGTTTTGTTGTTAATACATATAAATTTTTGCATCTTGCTGTAAATATTTTACTTCCTGTAGTTAATTCTATTCCTGATATCTTCCAATATAATACTAGTGATTTATCTATATTTCTATCTGTTACCACTACTGAATAATTTGCACTTATTATAAATTTAAATTTTTGGTATATTAAATTTCCTTTTACGGCAGTTATTATGCTTTTTTCTATAGGTTTTATTATTCTGTCATCTGCTAGATATAATTCTATCGGTGTATCTATTACTTCTCTAAAACATGCTTTATTAATATTTCTGTACCTCCAAGGTGTACATATTTTATTGGATCTCCTTTACTTTTTATATCATTTATCTCTTTATTAATTATTCTTTTTGTTACTAGTGGTATACTAGCTTTACTTTTTGCATATCTGCAGTCTATTATATGTTCTTTTTGGCATACTACATAATATTCATCTTTTTTCCTAGTAAAAATATTTTTTATTGTTGGTATTTTAAATATTTTTTCTACACTTAAATCTAATTCTTTTCCTTTTATTTCATCAAATATATTACTGTCAAATATTATTTTTTGTTTCGTTCCTTCGTCATTTAAATATTCTTCCTTTGTTATTATTTTTATATCTTCTTCAGTCATTTGATTCATCTATTTCACTATCTATTTCAGTATCTATTTCGTTTTTTGATATCTCATATATACTATCCTCACTTTCTAATTCATAATCTATATAATCTATCTGCATATATTCTGTATTATCTATTTTTATTTCTGATATTTGTTTATTTTTTGGATCTATAGGTAATTTACAATCTCTAGCTAAATGTCCTAACTTTCCACAATTATAACAAGTACATTCTTTTATAGATTTCTTCTTTCTATATGGTCTTTTATTTTTATAATTTTTTACATAATATCTTTTTCTTGGTTTCTTGTATTTATATTTTGATTTTTTATATTTCTTATATTTCTTATGTCTTTTTCTTTTCTTATAGTATCTTTCTCCACATCCAAATTGAGGTGCTATTTTATTTTTGCAACATGCTAAATTTCTTATTAATGTTTTTTCCATTTTTAATTCTTCTCTATATTTTTCACATAAGTTTCTATACCATTGTTGTAAAAATTTTATTCTTGCTCCTAACGTATCTACTATTTTTGTTTCTTCCCAACGTTTTATTATCTTTGAACTAAATGGTTCAGGTAATTTATTAAAATATAATTTTCTTATTTCTTTACTTTCTTCTATACTATATGCTCCTTTATAATAATATTCTTTAAATGCGCAAGTATATTCGTCTATATAACACATATTACATATTGTTAATTTTAACATTAAATTCCTATTTGTATCTTTTTCTTCATCTTGTTCTTCTTCTATTGTTGTCATACTACCAAATTCATCTTTTATAGCTGTTTCATATTTTTTTAATAATTCTATAGGTGTTAGTTTAGTTGTTGTTGATGATGTTCCTTCCATGGGTTTATTAGCTCTTAATACTTTCTTACTATTTTCAGTTAAATTTGAAAACCATAGTTTTACCGATCCTATTAGTGTTCTTTCTATATATTCTGGTGCATCTGTTATGTTTATATTATTATCTAATAATTGTTTTGTCATATATCCTATCCATAATTGTATTGTTTTTTCTGTATCTATTACACAGTCTAGGTCTAAAAAGTTATAATTTTTATTAACTATCTGTTTTGGTGTCCATTTGTCATATTCATTATATCTTTTAAATTTATTCTTATAATATATAGGTTTTCTTATTTCTGTTGTTTTAGGTATTATATTGTCATCTTCTTTTTTATCAAGAGTATTTATTTCTGTGTTGGTATTTTCCAAATTTTCTTCACTAATTATTTCTTGTTTTTCATTGATTTCTAATTTTTTATATTTGTTAATATTTCTGTATATGTTTCACTATCTTCTGAATCATAATTATCTGTCTCTTCAACATCTATATTATTTATTTCTAATTTTTCCTTAAATTGATTTATCTCATTCAGTAATTTTTGTTCTCTATCTTTTTCTTCTTTTTCTTTTTGTCTTTGTTCGTACAAATCTTTTAACATTTGTAGTGCTTTTTCTAATTCAGCAATTCTACTATTTTTAGTTTCTTCTATTTTTCGTATTTCTTCCGTAGTTTGTTGTTTAATTTTTTCTATTTCCTTTTTTCTGTCTATTTCTTCATTCTCTTTTTCTATTCTTACCATTGCTGTTAATTTGTCTTCTAATTTTAATTCTTCTTTTTCTAACATTAGATATAAATGTTCACCTATTTTCTTATATCTTCTTCCCTAGATTAGAAAATACTATTTTTATTTTTGATCCTTCGTGATTTTCGTATATTTTTTCATCTATTATGAATTCTTCTTTGTTCATTTTATTGTGAATAGTTCATGTTGGTATATATATTCTAAACTATCTATTTGTGATTCCAATTTTAATATTTCATCTTTTTGTGTATTTATTGAGTTTTTACTAACTCCGGCAAATATATTATAACGTAGTCTTTCTTTTCTTATTTTTAATTCTTTACGTTTTTCAGAAATAAAGTGTTTTAATTCTTTGTATTTTTGCTCTTTATTCATTTAAATCATTTTTATAATATCTTGGTGGATATCTAAATCTAATTTTATCATAATTAGGTGGTATGTGTCTCATTCTTCTAGATTTTAAATAGATTATTAATTTTGCTTCAATACTAGATATTAATGTAATTAGATAGGCTAATCTTTGTGGATTTTCGTTTGTTTTATTTAGACTTATATATTCTGAATAATTACTAACTAAAGATTCTTTAATTTTTCTAAAAGCTTCTCTGTTTTTAAATGGTCTTCTCATAATTAATTTAATAAATGACTAATTCAAATTTAACTAGTTCTATTTCTAATTCTAACATATATCTTACTGCTGTACTTTTTAAATTACAATGGTAAATAAGACATATAGGAGCTAATTAAGCATAGGGAAATAATATTATAAGCTTAACATAACCGTATCAATCTACAACAACAACATACGAAATATATAATTTCCACAAGTGGAGCGCAGACCTTATCCATACCTTGTGGAGATAGAGAGGTTATTTTAGAAAGACACATAGCAAAGTAAGTTTAAAAAGGAGAACAAAGCCATAAATAAGCCATATATAGAAACTAATTTAAGTCTAGCAAATAATAAAAAAGCTTAACATAACTAATTATTAATTTACAACATACACAACATATTTCCACAAGTGGGATGCAGACCTTAATCCTACCTCATAGAGAAAAAAAGGTTATTTTGAAAAGACCATCAAAGCAAGTAGCACATAACAAAGCGGTTTAAAAAGAAGAATACAATTCTAAATAAGACATATAGCAACTAAGTCTTGCAAATAATAAGGAAGGCATAATATAACCAATTATCAACTTATTACAATAAATATCTAGTTATGGAACCTATTCTAACAATCTAAGTTGCTCTAATTCTCTAAAGTAGCACATAACAAAACAGTTTTAAAAAGAGAATACAATTGTAAATAAGACATATAACAACTAAGTCTAGCAATTAATAAGGAAATCATAATATAACCAATTATCAATTTATCACAATAAATATCCAGTTATGGAATATATTCTAACAAGTTAAGTGACGTGCGATAGAAATATAGCACTTTCGACGCTAAAAATGAGGAAAATATGCAAGTTTTTTTTGTTGTTTTGTTAGATATAATGTGTTTTGAATATGTTTTGTAGGAAACTAGGTTTTGGATGCTAAGTTCATAAAAAAAAGATGAAAATGGTGTTTTTTGCTACTTATTTGCTTAATATTGGGTATTCGTGACAGTTTTTGGATTGTTCGTGACCAAAGCATAGCTAGAATTGAAGAAGAGCTAAAAAAGGCTTTCATCACCTACCTATGTCAACATGCAGACCGCATGTGGGCAAAGTATGTATTAGAAGTCCAAAATTCCGAGAGCGAAGTTGCAGGATTTTTTGTCTGAGCACATGCAGTGGCTATATGTGCCCAGCCTCAGGCCGCATATGCCACAGTCACCCAAGGCCAAGCTGCATGTAGCCACAGCATGTAGCCACCGACCCTTTTTTGTTCTTTTTCATTCGAATTTTGATTTTTCAATTTCTCATGTACTATAATACCCTTTATGTGTTTTTAGTAGAAATTACACACTCTTGATACTTACAATCATATTTTAATTCAGAGATTTGATTTTGTTCTTGAAATTCTCTTGTATTGATTATGGTTGATTAATTCAATTACGATTTTAGATTTTTACTTGTGATTATTATGATTTCAGCTTATTCTTTGAATCATGAATATTGTTGATTACTTCATAATCATGAGCGGTTAGAAACCCTTAGCTAGGATTGTGCAAACCCTGATGAATTAATGAAGTAGGCGAAGTGGTATTGTTGTTCTGAATTGATACCCATGCATGTATTATATTATCTTCTCTTTAATATTTATCTTAGTGGTTGAAAATGTTAGGATCTCGCCTAATCCTCGCCTAGATTATTGCTACTTACTCCAATAGAGAAGTAGTGACTAGGAAAAGATAATTACAAAAGTAATTTGAAGTTTAGCTATCGATAAACACTACTAGGTATTATCTAAGTAAGATGGTAGCTTTCATCTAATAACCAGAGACTCAAAAAGTAATAGTTAACTTGGATCAAGATAAGGTTAATAAGGCGACATCCTAAGACTCAAAAAGTAAAGGGTGAAATCTGTTTGCTCATCCAAAAAATTATAGATGGTACATAACTTATCAGATTCTGTATGCAAGGTATCAGGTTGGTTCAACAAAGCAAGATAAGACTACGGAGTTGAGATGCCAGGTGAAATACAATTTTAGTGTTCACCTACAACTAATTACAACCGAAGTTGGTATTCACCACCTGTTCAATATTGATATTCAAAATCCCTATTTACTTTTCTTGTTCTGTCCGTTTATTACAATAGCTAAGAGCAATGATTCTACATATTCCCTTGAGATTAGACCCCAATCTTTGTTGGGTTACTATGTTTAATAGCAACCGCATAACCTTCAGACTGAGGATGTATATTGGGCATTATCAATTTTTGGCGATACGGTGTTGATTTATGAATTAAAGTTTTTGTAGTGTTTGGGTTTTCTTTTTTTTTTTTTGTTCGTAGTTAGGTATACGAGTGTATGCCTAGAACATGGAGTAGAGGCAATCCCTTAATCTCAATGAATCCTAATTTAGAGAGGGTCCTACAAACACCTAGAGGATGACAGAAAAGAAAAAAAATGATATACCTAAAAAGGTTTGTGATGATGTGCCTCCCCCTCCTCCTGAAGGAGTTTAGGTCATTATTGATCAGCAATAGGGGTGTTTTTAAAACAAGTTGCTAATGAGAGAAGGTTAGTATAATAAGATCAAAGGATAGCTCAGGAGGTAGAGTTAGCTGAGTAGAGACAGGCAGCAGACCGTCGAGCAGCACTCAATGGAAATCAGAATAGAGTCAGAGGTGGTTGTCCTCAAGTTATCCCAGCATATCAGTATGTGCAGCCGTATGAGGATGATGAATAACATATAGGATATGTTTAGACAGTATAGACTGGAGCTATTATTCCTCTTGTATTGCCTCATGATGTTAAATTTAATATCTCTAGTGCTATGATCCAGCTCTTATACTTAAAGAGTGTCTTTGCGGGGTTACCTATAGATGAGGCAAACATTCATCTGACAAATTTTACTGGGATATAAACATCATATACTATTCTTGGGGTAGATCAGGAGTCACTTACTTACTGGGGAAGTATTGTTATGGCTGGGGGGACTTCTAAGAGGATCTATCGCTACATGGAACGAGTTGTGTAGAAAATTCTTTAACTGGTTCTTTCCTCCATCTAGAGTGTTGCATCTCAAGGACGAGATCTATTATTTCAAGTAGCTACAGTAAGAATCTATGTATTAGGAATAGTTCAGGTTCAAGAAGAAGCTTAGCATGGTTCCCAACCATTAAATTTTAGGGCCAAACTTGTTGGAGATATTTTATAGAGCCCTGACCATCAGTTCCAGAGCTATGGCAGACACTATCTCTGAAGAAGTCTTTATGAGATTGTGATGGGAGATAACTTCTAGTATTATGGATCAGATCTCGCTAACTATCGAGGGTGGAAAACTCGAGAGGTTAAGAGAGGTTCTGGAACTTATACCATTAGAGTTTCTATTCAGCAGAGAGTGGTTGAGTATGCAATGGCTTAGGAGAATTACTATTATGGACTGATATTGGTGATTTAGCCAAATAGTTTGCAATAATAAATTCTACAAAGGTTAATACAGTAGAGGCATAGGGTGTAGCCTAGAAATCTTATGAATTTGAGTTAGAGGAGGAGGAAAAGTATTTGGATCATCAGTTGGCGGGTTTTTGAGCTAAAAGGCAAGGAAACCAAGGCCGGAACTATTATGATGACTGAGATAGTGACTGGAGATGGAGAGATGATAATAAGAAAAAGGGACACAAATACATTCCATGAAACATCTTGGGTTTTGACCCTTAGAAACTTTCTTAGAATTATTCTTCTCCGGACCCAATGCGACTCATGGGTACTAGCCGTATGTTAGGGTACGGGTGGTATGGTCCTATCGTATGTTGACCAGTATTAGTTGGGGGTATAGTTTTGGTCACTAGAATGGGTATGACTTAGGGGTATGATTTATAGGGCTTGGTACAATTTGTACCAGGGAATCGTATAGTGGGCAGTGTTTGATCCTCCTGGTATTTCATTTTGTCAGGGATGTGGTTATAGATATGGATCATATGTTGTGGTTACGACTTGATTGAATGAGTTGTATACAGGACAGTATTTGATCTAAGGGTTGAGGTTTGCATATGAGTGGTGGGTACTAATCATATTGGAAGGGTACGACTCGTATAGGTTAGTCGTATCCCTGTGATGGGTTTTTAAGATATTTAAGCAAGGGTATTTTGGACATTTTTCTACTTATACTAATTAGGACCCACTACTTTTAATACACTTAGGTGGTTATTTACCCTATTATTCTATTCATTAACATTTAAAAACTATTCCAAAACACTGTAATTCTCTCAAGATCTTTTGGGGAAAGAAGGCTAGGGTTTCATCTTGGGGATTGCTTGGGAGCCTGTCTTGGTAATTTCTTTCCATCAATTCTTTGGTATTAGGCATGATTCTCTTCCCTCATTGTAATTTAAACTAAAGTCATGATTTATATGATTTCTTTCATGGTTTTACTATTTTATGATTATGGCTTTCAACTATTATTCAGGGTTTTTGATATTAAATGTTTGGCTATGGGTTCCTATGGTTTAATTATGCTTTATATACATTAATGGTGGTTTTGGACAATTGGATTGCATAGTAATGGTTTAATGGTCTTTGAAATTGGTTTTGGTTATATTATGCCCCCAAGGTGTTTGATAAAATATTTATAAAGATATGTTCATTGCATTGACTTCTTTTAATGAAATTCTTGCATGTTTTAAACTTGGTAAAGGAATTATGCATGGTTTAAATGATTTGAAAAGGATAAAGGCCAAATAGTTATGCTTGTGGGGAACATAGAAGTCTCTCAAGTGGTTTAATATCGTACATGGAAGGGCACTTGAAAGTTCCCTTAACCTAAATGATTTGACTATGGAGATTACTTGTAAGTAAGGAGTGGTATGACGATACCACTAATATTGAACTTGGTTAGTATAATTATAAATGGATTGGTTGGTCATTTGGAAACGGTTTTAATTGGGCATCAATGGCGGGGTGTATAGAAAAGTCATGGAATATGGCTGACCCAGGGGAACCAAAACTGGAAACTCATATTTACCGATATGAGGATTGGTCTTAGTGGACCATGTGCATGATGTCACACTATTGGGGGATGTACTAGCCATCCTATGGGATACTTCCTTGGTCGTGCGGCTACACACACAGAGGCCCTTTTAGTAGGGGAGCTGAACCCATATAACTCATGGGTGGTTTAGGATGACCAAGCTACACAACCCAGCTACACAACCCAGGTAAAGAGTTTAAATGCATGCTAAACCCGAATTTCCTTTCCTGACATGGTTATATATATATATATATATGTATATATGTATATATATATATATGTATGTATATATATATGTATGTATGTATGTATGTATATATGTATGTGTATATATATATATGTATGTATGTATATATATATATATATGTATGTATGTATGCATATGTATGTATGTATGTATGTATATATATATGTATGTATGTATGTATGCATATATATATATGTATGTATGTATATGTATGTATGTATATATATATGTATGTGTATATATGTATGTATGTATATATATATGTATGTATATATATAAATATATGTTTGTATATATATATATGTGTGTGTGTGTGTGTGTGTGTGTGTGTGTGCGCGCGCATTGGATGATTTTACTTGGTTTTATAACTAGCATTATTTTGTTCTTATTCTGAGATTCATGCTAGTGGCTATTCGTTAACCCGTCTACTGGTGGCTATTGATAGATGTCTATCTGATAAATATGTTTTTTTAAAGAAAAAATAAATTTATGTTGTTGGAGTTGAGAGATTTTGCATAAGCTTATTTGCCTCTTATCTATCTGGCGTCATTGATTTTTATAATCCATTAATACTTCTATTTTTACACATATGCCATAACTTAAAATACTATTATTGCAATTTTTATGGTTCTGACCATTGATCAGTTTTTTCTTCTTTGTTTCATGAAGCCAAGGTTTTAGGATCTTCTATGAAATTTGCAAAGTGGATGGTATATACATATATCCAACTCCTTTTTCTTCTTATTTTTGTAGCCTTATAAAGATATTATTATGGATGATTTATGTATTTCAGTAAAAAAAATTCAAAATTTATGTTGATGATATTGTTGGTGGCGGTTCTCACAAGATTTTGGGTACAAATTGATTTTCTCTATAAATTTTACTTATGGGATTTTCTCATATTACATTATCCTAGCTACTTTATTCGCCCCTGAAGGTAGATTATATGGACAAAATACCCCCTAGGTAAATCTATAGGTGCAACTTTTGGCTTGCAGTAAAGTTAGATTTTTATTGTTCTTGTGAGATCTCTCAACTTTCACATTTATTGACCGAGAAATGGTGAAAAATGCTTAAATCTGTGATAATTTTGTGAAATTAAAGGTTACAACTTGATCTAAGACTAGTTATATATTACTAATTTATTTAGTATCTCACATGATTACTACTATGTAGCTTTATCGAGATTAAAAAGTTTCCATCATGCTTATTTATTTGTGTAACTACCTATAATATAGCATGGCAACAATTATTTAACATACAATATCGTTCATGTTTAACCACTTTTCATTGTACAGCCTCAATCAAATTGATTGTCGCACAAATATATACAAATTTTGTTTAAGAAAACATGGTTACACTTCAAATTTGGTGTTCTCTCCTATTTGTTATGGTTCTTCCTAAGATTTGATCATCTCCTTCACAACTGATATGCCTTAACTCTTCTTGAAAGGCTTTTGTCCAGTTATGTGCAAAGAAGAGACGTGCTAACATGCTTTTCTTGAGATGTCGTAGTTAAGTGTATATATATAATTTGTTGGCATAGAGTTGCATTATCCTGATTCCTCAATTATACTATTCTTTTATACTAAATTTGGTAAAAATCAACAATAGAAAATAATTTCTCCACTTTTGATAATTTCTCATGTATTTTTTTTAAAATTGAACACCTTTCTTATCGAAAAACTGGATATGACACACACGTAAAACGCATGTCAAGCTGTAATTTTACTTTTAATAGAAATGACAAGTAAATGGTTCAAAGAGAGTACTCCCTCCATTTCATTTTACTTGACCCTCTTATTAAAAATACTTATTTTAGTTTACTCACTTTGTCCATTTTTACTTGTTCACTGTATTAAAAATAGATGTTCAATAATATTTGCCCAGTTTCAAACACTACACTAGTATATATAATAAAGAAGGATAGTTTATTCTATAATTATGTCAAGTGTCATCTAGTTAGTTGACATTTGACAACAAAAATTAATTTTGTAGATTATTAGTTATTTCATTTTTATTCCATATTTATTTTAAATTTATATACTGCCATGCCTTGTGTTTATCAAAGTTAAACGAAACATGACTTATGGATTCTAAATAAATTAAAAATTTGTACAGAGTCCTCACCTAATTTTTTTTAGGAAAATAAGAAAACCTATTTATTTGTTAATGCGTGTGACTTATGTTTTAGTCTGCGAAAATCAATTTAAATTCTAGGTAAGAGTTCAAATTATTTCAAAGGTAAGGGGTTAGGCACCCTCCAAAATCCACAAATGTGTTATTCGGCTAGATTAAATTTATCAAAGAGGGAGGAGGTAAAAATAATTCTTTTGAAAAATGTGAATATTTAAAATAATTTGAAAAATGTATGAATATTAAGCATATGAAAAAAGCTTATTGTTATGAAAAAGGTATGTCTAAAAATTTACAAATTACATGTCAAAAGAAAAAGTATTTTGTGACGTATGAGAAGAAAAATATCTTTTATGTACTAAAAAGAAAAAAGTATTTTTCAAGTAATACTTTTTACTGTATCAAAATCACGGAGAAAAATAAAGATCCATTAGAAAAGAAAAAGACTACATAATATGTAAATGTGTAAATTAATTAATTATTTAAATTTCTTTATGTGAATATTTACAGCCTAAATTTGCCTAAACGTGTGTAATGTAAGTAAATAAAGAACATCCCGCCTGACACCTCAAAAGTAAATTTTTTACTATATTTAATGCGTACAATTATAGAAAAAAATATAAATATAAAATTTTCTTTGAATGCCATATTCGACAAGTATTTTTGAGAACTTGTACAAACACGTTAGTAACAAAGCAAGATAAATTAGGAACTATGTGTGCATATATGTATATAATATGCATAAAAAATAGAATTTTCTTGTTAAAGCGTGGACTCAGATTAATTTTTAAATACGCCATGGCTACAAAGTGGTTGCTTGATTAATCGGCCGTCCTAAATCGCTTTGCCAAGATACAAATCGTGAAACCCTTTGTGTTTTCATGATATTTATAAGATTTCGTCATCGCCCGTGATATTTATTTTTTATTACGTATTTGTATATGTAATGTCCGTCTTTTTATTTAGGGAGGCCTCGAAAATTGATGGAGAATTTCTTCATCAGCCATGTATTTATTTTGATATAAAATAAGTAACTTGAGAAATTAAAATTCATCTTTTATTATGGGGTGGCCTCGAAAATACGATGGAGAGATATTATCATCGGTCATGTATTTATTTGATATAAATCAGTAGACTTGAAAAATAAAAATTCGTCTTTTGTTATTGGGTGGCCTCAAAAATCCGACAGAGAGATAACGTCATTGGTCAAGTTAATATTTTATTTTGTGCATTATCAGTTAAGTAAAATGAAAATGATAAAATCATCCAAAATCAGTCTTCTCGAGATGCAAAACAGTAGCAAAATCAATGCAAAAGATAATTAGTAATAGAGCAAGAATAATAACTACAAAAAGAGTAGCAACAATATATACATATATGAACGAAATATAGTCAAAAATGATGAAATCCCATCAAAAAGGTGAATTTTTTAGAAAATGTACAACTTCAGCCAAATCTGTGATAAATCACAAAGAGAGGAGGTTTTACTTTCATAGTGAGTACCGAAGCAACACCAAAAAAATAACAACCGATCAGATCCATAAAATTATGAAATGGTAAAGAGAAAAACATAGGGTGAAGGGTAAAAATGTAGTGGAAGCAGTCGAAAGCCTCGCCAATCATCATCCCCGGTGAGGCAATGACGAAGAAGACGGAAATAAGAGGGGATAGATCGTATGATGGTCGTGTTGGTCACTGAAATCTCGAAGCCCGCTCGCCGATGGTCAATTCCGATGAGGCATAGCAAAAACAGAGAGGGGGGATGGTTAGATGGCGGTGAGACCTGCCAGAGCTCTAGCAGTGGTGGACTAATGATAGTGAGGAGAAAGAGGAGAGAAAAGGGAGAAGAAATGGGTGTTTAGCAAGGGTGTTCGCTGGTGAGGTGGTGGATTTCACCGAAATTCGATCATGGCTCGTCGGAGAAAGGAGAGAAAAAGGATGGGTGAGGGGTGACTACTTCCCTTTGTGTGTATATGTATTTTTTATATTTTTGATGTATTTAAGAAAGAGGACAAAGAGGAAAAATATGTATATTTCGAGAGAGGAAAATATGTGTGGATGGTTGTAAAAATATGAGTGTATTTGTAAGAGTGTATTTTGTGTATTTGTGTGTGAGAGTAGAAAAAATATGTGTATATATTTTTGTGTGTTTTTTGAGAGAGAAAGTGAAAATGAAGAAAAAATATATGAGTATTTTTGAGATAAAGAAAAAAGATGACTAGAATTTTAATGTGTGTATGTCTTCCAACTCCACCTACTTATAGTAAAATTGGACACCCTTTATTATTTAAAGGATAAAAAGGTGTCTCTATTTTTATCATAGGACATCCTTTGGTCCTTAAGTTTTTTATCAAAGAATTTTTCATCCTTTTGACTAACAGATGAAATTATTGTCCCTCGAATAGTATAATTGAGTAGTCGTTGTCAGATGTGACAAGATATCATTGTGTGATTGTGTCAGATATAATAAGACATTATTGTGTGATCCTTATCAGATGTGACTAGACACCAGACTGTTGTATTATGTATTAGAATAACTGTCCGACTTGGCGTTTACAGGCTGTAATAAATGTACAAAATGTAGACACTGATATGTAATTATAAAAAAAATATTAAAAATATAAAAAAAATAATATTAATTTAAAAATATTGTAATTATGTAATGTCATGTCGTATATGTGTGCAAATGATTTGAAATTTTCTTAAAATGATAATGAATTGATAAAAAATCTAATTACAGAGAATTATCAATAAATTATGAAAAACAAAAATATGTCAATAAAATTATAAAGTGCGGATGATTATTAATAATTTGTCAACATTTATTAGAACAAATATGTGAAAATTTTATTTTGTACCCTTTAACGATTTGGGGCCTGAAAACGTTAATTTTAAGCACTGATAGTGAAAATTGGGTGTCAACATACACATAATAAAGAACAATGATTTAGCCTATAATTATGACAAGTGATATTTTGACAACAAAAATCAATTTTGTAGATTATCAATGATTTTATATTTATTTTTGATCTTTTATATATATATATATATATATATATATATATATATATATATATATAATAAAGGAGAATAATTTAACATATAATTATGCCAAGTAGCATCCCGAGAACTAACTACTTGACATTTGAAAATAAAATAATTTTATAGATTATTAATTATTTTATATTGTGGTAAAAAAAATAATAATTAACTCTAACTTTTATTGGATAAAACTATTAAGACTAACTCATATTGGATGACAATAACTAAGATTTGTCTTTAAGTAGTCTTCTTGATATATATATATATATATATATATATATAGAGAGAGAGAGAGAGAGAGAGAGAGAGAAATACCTGTATATATATAGAGAGAGATTTTAAAATAAATCTATCAAAATTTTCTGAATTATATATATTCAAATTTTAAATTATTCCACATTTATTTATATTGTGGTTAAAAAAACATCCAAGTTAGTTCCTATTCGATGAAAATTATTGAGATCAACCAATCTGCTATTAAGGATATGGCAGAAAGAAATAATAGAAAAAGAGCGCCAGTATAAAGATCTTGATTAGTGCGTAAACCGACTCTTGTGGATGAAAATAACTACCAAGATTTTTTCTTAAAATTATTTTTTTAATTGTATCTATTTATATATTTAAATTCTCTAAAATTTAGTGAGGATTGTCATTCTTCAAATTTGTAATGCCATAATCATGTATTAGTTGTAGTAATCGGTTCAACTATAAAACAAATTACAATCGTCTAGGAAGCATATTAGAATTATTCTAATAGAACACAATCACTATAATTAAATCAACGAGAAAAATTTGACGTAAAAGTCAGTTAATATTGATAGATATTTTAATAGTAAATACATTGTCAAATTTGTAATTGAATTTAGCTCATAGGTTAGGATAATTTCTAAAATGACACAACATGAACTACTATGTACATAAATTTAAATAATAAAACTTTAAATGTAAATAAATTAATTTATCATTTTAATTAATATTAATTAGTATTAAATTTTGTGATGTCACAATCATGAATTAGCTGTACCAATCATATTAGAATCTTCCTATTATGATGCAATCACTAAACCATATTTATGAGATAATCTTGACATGAAAATAAATTAATAATGAAAGATATTTTAACAATAAGTATATTTCATTTTGTAATTGAATTTAGCTAATAATAGGTTAGGTTGATTCCTAAAATTACGCCACATGCACTACTATGTACACAAATTTAAATAGTGATATTTTAAATGTAAATAAATTAATTTACTATTTTAATTAATAATTGTTATTCTTTGAAATCTATGAGAATATAAATAATCAATTAACTGATTTATGTAATCTAATGTTGTAGACTTGTAAATTTGTCCCTCCGAAAAAATAGTTTTCACCTTTTTTACCTTATCCTATTGTGTACCCTCATCAATGTAATTCTCCCTCCATAAAAATACAAAAATAACAAATTTCCAACCAACCTAATCCAAAATATTCTTGTGATAACTAATTAGCAACTCTCTCCTATGAAATTAAGACACGTCACACACCAATTTCCCTACCCCACTTTTTTATTCAATTTAAAACCAATTGATAAATAACATATAGAGGGGGATCCCACATTGAAAAGGAATTCCAATTTTTGGTTTTCTTCCCTTGGACTCCATTTTCTTTTTCTTTTTCTTCAAGAATCCACACTCACCATCACAAAAACACGAGACACTCACAGAATTCTCACTCACCATTACACACACACACACTCTTTGATCGGAAAAACAGTCCCTCATCCCTTCTTTGACTAAAAATTCGCACACCACACACGAGAATGGATGTAGATTGAGAGAGAGAGAGAGAGAGAGAAAGTCACGAACAGAGTGAGAGAGTGAGACGAGAGAGATGGACAGAGTTTGAATCGGTGAGGGTGGACAAAAATCGCCAAGAATCAGGTGGGCCAAGTTTTTCCCGGTGACCTGTTTGCCGGAGCTGTCCGTTTCTAAATATTTTCAGGCCGCTCTAGCTAAAGAGCATCGAAAATCGCCGGAGAGCTGACCATTTTGTCAATTTTTGCCCATCATTGCTCTCGCCGAAATCTTTTTGTTTCGTTTGATTTTGGTTCAGATTCGGTAAGATTTTGGATGTGGGTGTTCTCGGGTTTTCGTAGATTCAGTCTTGGGTTGTTCGTTATTTCTTCCTTCTTAGGATTAAAATCTTACTGGGTCGTTATTCCTCAATATCGGAGTTGGAGTTGGTCACTGTTGAGGCCCTATTCAGAGTTCTAAATTTTGGGTTTTCTTAAATCTTATTACCATTGAAATCGGTTCTTCAAAGGTTCACCTCTTAACTCTACTTTTGAATTAGACCGAAGTGGTTAATATCGTGATTTTGTGATGTGGTTTTGAATATTTTGAGCAAAACGTTGATTGTTGTTGTGGATGTGAATGATCGGTATGCTGAAATGTTTGAGTCCTCGTTTGGGTATGTGTTCGATATTGATTTCGCATGTTGAAAAAGTAATTTGATAGTCGAATTGATTGTTTGGGGGTCGGGATCAAAAATTGATAATTGAATAAGTCGAAGGTTGTTTATTTTGATTCATTGCTAAATATTGTTGAATTGGATAGCATCATGATTAGGCCATCGAATGAATAGGTGAAAGTAGGTTCGGGTAGGCAAAGATTTAAGAATAAGTGTTTACTCGTTGAATTATTGAATGTTTGAAATGAGTGTTGAATGGTTTGGTTTTATTTCTTTTGGATAGAATGTATCATTTAGCCAGGGAATGCCCCGAGACACATTGTATTTATTCACCGGGGAATGCCCTGACATACTATATTGGCGGAAAACATTCGTGAGAAAGGCCCAAGGCATCGGATAAAGCGTGGGAGCGTAGTTAGGATTAGTATAGGTTAGATAGGATTTATTTTTCGCATTTTGTTTATTTTAGGTATGTATAATCAGACTGAACACTATACTTTGATAAATTTTGTTTGGTTTGTTTATTTTCTTTACGTGCTTCTTTATGGTTTGTATATTCGTAGTGTCAAAATTAGCCGATACGCTCCACCAAGCGATCGTGGTTGAACCATGGGATCAAGGGGTGCCTAACACCTTCCCTTCGGTCAACAGAACTCCTTAGCCGGAATCTCTATTAACAAACCAGTTTAAAGAGTCAAATGGTTTTGAAAAGGATTTTCCAATGGTGACTTGGCACACCAGATTATGCCAAGTGATGACTCTGATTTTGAATGTTAAACCAATCCTTCTTCGGAACAAATCTTTTTCTTTTGTCACTTAATAATAAAAACTCTTTCAAACCTTAAAATATTCTTTAGGTGTAAAAAGGGGTGTGACAGCTGTGGCGACTCTGCTGGAGAGTTTTCAGAATTCGAGCTTATTCTTGGAGTTGTATCGGCTTAGTTTGATATTATGGGTGTATAAACATTGTTTGTGTTATCGTTCGTTGTTTATTTTATCACCATTGAGTTCTACGTGTTTATAGTTTTTCTCTTGTGTTTTACCGCTTCATATCTTGCATCATGTGCATAACCCGAGTCAATTCTTTCTGCAACAAGTCCCGGAGTGCACGTCATGCGCACGAACTCTAGTTGAGTCACCCTTATTTTAGGAGGGGGATTCGTTGGATGTATGGACTAGGTGGAAAGCAAAGCAGCCACTATCGACCATATGCTCCCTCGAACGACCTTGTTAGTAAATTCCAATGTAGGTCAGCCTTTAGGTCATGCTTATGTGCATCATATTGAGACCTAACAGAGCCCACTTGGTCCTTTGTAGAAGACTCTCCTCTAAAGCATCCCTACATGCTAATTGTTGCATTTTTAGGGTAACAGGGTCATTTGACGGACTGATTTAGGAAAAACATGTGCTAAAATTAAAGAAGGGTGTATAGGCATGGAAAAAAAAAAGGAAAAAAGGAGAAAAGGTGAATCAAAAAAGAGTTTCGTAGTTTTTAGGTTCTTTATGGCTTTTGTTTTCCACGATTCAAAAATTCAAAAAAAAAAAATTTTTTTTTTTACTTCTTGCACTCATTTTTCAAAAATAAAAATAAAAAACATCAAAAAGATTTTTCTTTTGTTTCATTTAGCAAGCATTCACAATTCGAAAACTCCAAAAAGATTTTTTTAGGAGCTTTTTATAAAAGAAAAATTCAAAAAAAAAATAGTAGAAGTTTTATACATTTCATATAACGAAAATACCAAAAAGATTATTCTTTCATAGTTGTTGGTGTTATTTTTTTGTGAAGTGTCAAATTGAAAATTCAAAAAGATTTTATTGACGTTTTGCATCTTCTGTTTGTTCTCGTGTCTCTCAAGTCAGGGTGTTAGTTATTTAATCCTCAATTGTCCAATCTGGACGAACTACGCACCCCTGATTCTCCCCTTTCGGGATGTGAGATACGTAGGCAGCCTATTATAGGTTCGAGGATCTTATTTAAAAAGTTCAAAAAGATTTTCTTCACTCTTTATTTAGAGTAAGTGTTTCATACATATCTTGACAAGAAAAATACAAAAAAAAAAAGATTTTCCTCAATAGTCGTAGGTTTCATTTTTGGTTGATCTTATTTAAAAAATTCAAAAAGATTTTCTTCACTCTTTATTTAGAGTAGGTGTTGCATACATATCTTGAAAAGACAAATACAAAAAAAAAAAAAAAGAAAAAAAAATTTCCTCAATAGTCGTAGGTTTCATTTTTGATTGATCTTATTTCAAAAATTCAAAAAGATTTTCTTCACCCTTTATTTAGAGTAAGTGTTTCATATACATCTTTAAAAGAAAACTACAAAAAGATTTTTCTTTAATAGGTTCAAGTTTCATTTTCATATGAAATTCAAAATTGAAAATCCAAAAAGATTTTTCTTTGGTAATCATAGGTTTCATTTTGTATAGGAATTTTAAACGTGAAAATGCGAAAAGAGTCTATTCTTTTGACAATTTGTTATTTTCTTCTCTTTTTAAAGTTTCAAGAAAAGAAAAAAGAAAGGAAAAAGTTTAATTGGCCATTTTGGAAAAACTTCACGAACTACGCACACCTGATTCTCCTTTTTCGGAGGTGAGATACGTAGGCGCCCTTCTTGGGTTCGGTGATCTTTTCTAAAAAAAAAAGGTTTTGAAGAAAAAATGTTGAACTCTAATATATTTGTTACCTCTTGTTTAGTTAGTTTAAGGTGGTTGGTTTATGGCTTCTTGGCTGGTCCTCCATATCACACCAAATCCAAAGAAGGGTTAGTTGTGTCCAACAAGGATATAGAGAGTGGCATCATGGATGAAACAAAGAGTCAGGAAATTGAGAGTTTAAAGAAAGATAATTTGAGACTGAGACAACAAATGATGGAAATGTACCGAGCTTAGGCCAGTGGGCTGCCTCCACCTCCGTTCCCCACTTTTGTCCCTACAAATACCTTGAGTCTTCCACCAAAATCGCAAAGTCAGTTTCTTACTATTGTTGATACATCGCAACATACCGTAAAATCCATTTCACGTCAAATACACCCAATGCTTCCGCCTCTCATTCTTTAGCTCCTCAGTATAAGCCTACCACATTCATAGCACCACATACCTTCTGTGCTTTTATTGCTCAACCTTCTACTGAGGCTTCTACATTGCCTATCAATCCAACAGTTGTGCTGCCCCAATCTGCTAGTGGACCCCTGTTCAAAGCTCTTGATGATCATTGCTATACTCTTGAGCCTATAGTTAAGTTAAGCGGAACGCCAAAATTTCTTACAAAAAAAGCCTAGCATACCAGAAAAATCAGAGAAAATAGTGGGGAAAGTGAAGAGTGTAGAAAATAATATGGAAAGTTTTCTGGGACTTGTGGGTAAAGAAAATGTTTCATATAAAGACTGGGACATGTCTTCAAGTATCAGCCTTCTTCAAAACTTTGAGATATCGAAATTTGAGGAACATGATGGGAAGAAGGATTCTGTGAAACATTTGGGAAGATATTGCAATCAATCCAGGGAAACTGAAGGAAAAAAGAAGGAAAACACACCTATTGTCGTGCCAGGGCCAAAGCAGAGTTTGAGAGGTCAAACTCACCAATATTGTCAGCCTTAATCCCGAGCTTACATATCAAATCCACTTACTCATCTGCAACAAGGTGCCTTTTTTCAAAATCCAAGGAGTTTCATTCCACTTCCTCAATGTCCTTTGAATAATGCACAATTGTTTACCCATCTGCCTTCTTATCCACAATGGTATGCACCTGTCCCTCAACATCATCCTTAACCCCCACAAATTTACCAAGGAACCTCTAAATCTACATTTCATCCAAGGCCATAGTTCCCAATGATGAGGAAGGAAAAAGATAATTTTACTCCTATTGGGGAATCTTATGCGTGTTTTTTCTAGAGATTGAGACATAGGGGCATGATTAATCCTCTCCTTGCGCACACTCTTAATCGGCGTTCAAGAAATTTTAATCCTAATGCACGCCGTGCGTATCATTCTGATGCTCAGGGTCATAGTATTGAAGATTGTCTAGATTTGAAAATAGAAATTTAAAAGATGATTCAAGATGGATCAATTATGGTGTAGAACATGAACTGTGAGGGAAGCTCTAGTCACTCTGATATGCAAATCAGTGGCTAATTTGTTAGGCTGAGTAATGGAGAAATCACCCCTCTCCTTACCAGGAAGGGGTCTGGTAGCTTGTTTTGTTTTATTTTTCTGTTGTCCGAATTATTTCAGGGTTGTAGTTCGGGATCTATCTTGTTTTGTCCTTTTGTTTTTTATGTTCAAACTCTTCTATCTTTTATTTCAACTAAATGAAGTGTCCCATTTTTCTTTGTGTTTTAAATATGTGTTGTTTGTTTGTTTTCTTTACATAGTACATTTTATGTTGACTCTAGTGATATGACATGCTAGTGAAATTTTCATCCAGATCTTAAAATCCAATTTAAGCATGAACATTGAATCAGAGGGTTAAAGTTAGTAAAAAAGAGCATATGAGAAAATAAATAGAGTGTTGAGACATTTGGTGACAAGTTAAGGCAATTGTTTTGAGAATCACAAGAACAACTTGGTCATCGATCGAAAGGCAGGTCCCAATTAGGTCAAATAGTGGACGTGTGATCCCTATATCAAGAGAAACAAGAAGATAATCAGCTCCACAAAAGCATGAATCACTCGATTGAGGGATGCATAACAAAGGTAGATTTGTATGCCAGAAAAGTATAGAAGAAGAAGTGACACACGTTCAGTTTAAGTTAGTATTGTTAAAGTGTCACACATGATCTTTATCTCCCACTTTCATATTGCATGATATGTACTTGTGCTTTGAAGGATTGATATGATGAAGGCATTTCATTCTGCTATCCAAACATCGTGTCATCCTTTGTTTGCCTCATTTGAGATTCAGTCTTATATTATGTCATACCCCTCTTTTGGAATCAATATAGTCAGCAAAGCTCAAAAGAAAAGTGTCGAGAAAAACAATAGAGTCAGAAAAATTTCAAGAAAAAAGAGAAGAAAAAGAAAAAAAAAGTGTCCAAAAAGAAAGAAAAGGAAAGAATATCAAGAAAATAGAGTCAGAAAAAAAAAAGAAAAAGAGTCAATAAAAGAGAAAAACAAAGAAATCAGAATCAAGCAACGGAACCAGCTGCCAGAACTACGCATGACCTGATTCTTCTCTCTCGGGGGTGAGATACGTAGGCTGCCCTACTAAGGGCTCGGTCCAAACAAATAAATAATTTAGAATCATCCAGTCAAAAGAAATTGGGGCATGAGTTAATCCTCATTTGTTTGAGTCAATTCCAAAAGTTGTAAGTCCTAACTTACTTTAAGTGTCGTTTGAGCCTCATGCCATCCTTTCTTTCTAACCCTATCCAAAATCCAAGTTACAACCAAAGAAAGACCTTCAGATCAATCTTTGAGAATGTTAAGGCTAAGCATGCAATGGATATGATGATGCATTTTGGGAACTACTTATCTTCCTCAGCATAAGGAATTAAGAGAGAAATAAAATATGAGAGAGTCTTATTGGTGAAAACTCTCACAGGCACCATAAGACGATAGTAAGTTGAGAGAGATAAAAATAAGAGAGTCTTGTTGATGAAAACCCTCACGGGCACCGTGAGACGATTGTGAGTTGGGAGAAATGAGAATAGGAGAATCTCATTAGCAAAAACCCTCACAGACACCATAAGACAATGGTGAGCTGAGGAAAAGACCCTTCAAGGTATCACTAGCTGAATGAGGTCTGAATGCAATTGGCCTAAGAGAGAAAATCAGTTTCAAGGCCATTAACTCAACAATAATTGGTAGAAAGTTTGGATGGAAAGATCAGGTAGCTTAATCCAAAATGCATGACATAATCATTAGAGTTGACTGTCATGTCTAGAAAAAATTTTCATTTCTTTGTTTCAAATGGGGACACTCATTGTTTTTTCTTTCTTCTCTTTATTTTTATTTTATTTTCTTGAGTGAATTGTCCAAATAAAAGTCATTGTCATTTTTCTCTTGTCTTTGAGTCAAGTTCGTGTCAAAATAAGTGAGAAAAATTTCAAAACTGACAACAATCTTCTTCAATTGCACAAAGCAAGACAAAAGGGCCAGCACATGCTAAAGACATGATTGTAAGCCAAAATAAGGCATGCAGAAATTTTTGTTAACCGACAAGTCTGGGAACTCATGAAAATACCAAGGTGATACTGTATTTGTTTCAGAGTCACTCTTAATAATCTGAGTTCGGGTCAATGATACAGCAAGCCAGTGACACATGCTAATGGTTGAAAGCAAGATTAAATGCGACTGGGGCAAGAGAGATTTCCACGAAAGCCAATGCCGCAAACCAACCACCATGTTTTTAAACTAACAATTTTTCTTTATATGAAATAGAAATATATGTTACCTTCGAATCAAGGATTTTAAATCCTAAACATCGAAAGTTGCAATACCGCACTTTCACAAATGAAGGAGACAATATTTCTGCACATATTTGGTATTCAAAACTATAGTAAAACTCATAATTCAAGATTTCTAGGAGACGCACTTCCTTGTTTAGGCAATTTGAGCAACATTTGTAAGGAGAAGCACTTCCTTATTTGGTTAATTCAAGAAACATTTGTGAAGAGACACGCTTCCTTATTTGAGTAATTCAAGAGACATTTGTTAGGAGACGCACTTCTTTATTTGGTAATTCAATCAACATTTGTAAGGAGATGCACTTCCTTGTTTGGTAATTCGATGGGCACTTGTAAGGAGACAAACTTTCTTGTTCGGGTAATTCCAACAATATTTGTAAGGAGACGCACTTCCTTGTTTGGAAAATTCAAGCAAACATTTGTAAGGAGACGTACTTCCTGGTTTGGGCAATTTGAGCAACATTTGTAAGGAGTTGCACTTCCTTAATTCAAACGCTATCATAAGAAAATGCACTTTCAAAGTAGACACACTTCCCTGTTTGGTAATTCAAGTGCTATCATAAGGAGACGCACTTCCAAAGGAGACACACTTCCTTGTTTGGGTAATTCAAGCGGCATTTGATAAGGAGATGCACTTTCTTGTTTGGGTAATTCAAGCAACATTTATAAGGAGACACACTTCCTTGTTTGGATAATTCAAGCAACATTTGTAAGGTGACGTACTTCCTGGTTTGGGCAATTCGAGCAAAATTTGTAAGGAGATGCACTTTCTTAATTCAAGCGCTATAATAAGGAGACGCACTTCCAAATGAGATACACTTCCTTATTTTGGTAGTTCAAGCGGTGTTGGTAAGGAGAAGCACTTTCTTGTTCGGTTAATTCAAGCAATATTTGTAAGGACATGCACTTCCTTATTTAGGAAATTCGAGTAATATTTGTAAGGAGAAGCTCTTTATTGTTTGGTTAATTCATGAAAACATTTCTAAGGAGATGCACTTCCTTGTTTGGTTAATTCGAGAAGCATTTGTGAGGAGATGCACTTCCTTGTTTGAGTAATTCAAGCGGCATTGGTAAGGAGATGTACTTCCTTATTTTGATAATTCAAGCAACATTAGTAAGGAGATGCAGTTTCTTGATTGGGTATTTCGAATTCTGATTTTTAGGTGATGCACTTCCTAACTTGAGTCTTGATTTCTAGAAAATGCATTTTCTAGTCGAATTATTGCACTTAATCCTTAGGAGACGCACTTCCTTGCTAGTTTTCATTTGTCAGGTGACACACTTTTAACTTAAACTTGTATCTCTAGAAGACGCACTTTCTAGTTAGAATCCCTCACTTTAATTCTTAGGAGACGCACTTCCTAGTCTTACTTATTCAATTATACTCTCAAGTGATGAATTTCTTAGTCAGAGTATTGATTCATTATTGTAACATGCAAGTACATATGATGTGACTTTTCCAAAAGTCTTCTGATGATAAACTGGGGAAAAAAATAAAAAATAAAAAATAAAAAAATTTAGTTTCTGTTTCGGGACTTTACTTTCTGTTCAGGACCCTCCTGAAAAATGGGATTTTACTTTCTATTCAGGACCCTTCTGAAAAAATAGGAATTTACTTTATGTTCTAGACCCTTTTGAAAAATGGGATTTTACTATCTGTTCAGGACCCTCCTGAAAAATGGGATTTTACTATCTGTTCAGGACCCTCCTGAAAATGGGATTTTAATTTCTGTTCAGGATCCTCCTAAAAAATGGGATTTTACTGTCTGTTCAGGACCCTCCTGAAAAATGGGATTTTACTTCCAGTTCAGGACCTTCCTGAAAAATGGGATTTTTACTTCCAATTCAGGACCCTCCTGAAAATCGGGATTCTACTTTATGCTCAGGACCCTCCTGAAAAATGGGACAGCGCTTTCAAAAATGAAATACTATTTTACTATAATTTTTGTTTGGGATAATTTTTGTTTTAGTTTTAATTTTGGGTTTCAGGAGCCCGCATGAAGAATAGGGTGATGAAATAGCAAGTCAGGAGCCCTCCTGGAGAACAGAGTGAAGATATGAAAAGACAAGTAACAAAGTGATGAAATAGCAAGTCAGGAGCCCGCCAGGAGAATAAGGTGAAGAAATGAAAAGTCAAGCAACAAAGCGAAGCAATTGAAAGCCAAGCAACAAGTTGAAAGAAATTGCAAGTCAGGAGCCCGCCTGAAGAATAGGGTGATAAAAGTCAAGTCAAGAGCCAACAAAAGCTGTATAGATAAGATTTTGTAATTTCATTTATGTTTTAACTTGTAATTTTCATTTTTGATGTAATGACAGAGCCGCGGACCGGAAACTCGATGGAACCTCACTTGACTCCCCAACTCGGTATAGCCTTTCTCCTTTCTTTGGAAGTACCTGTGATGGGTTTCTTTCATAACTCGGGTAGGTAGGATGTCCTAAGTCAGGACCTGGTTTTCCTCCTTCCTCTTGCTTTGTGCTTTTGAATAAAGGTTGGGACAAAATTCTATCTCATTGTCTACTTCTTTGTCAGAAAACACTGCGTGTTTACATTCAAAGGGGGCATGATGTAGACACGTAATTTTGTCCCTCCGAAAAATTAGTTTTCACCTTTTTACCTTATCCTATTGTGTACCCTCAACCATGTAATTCTCCCTCCATAAAAATACAAAAATAACAAATTCCCAACCAACCTAATCCAAAATATTCCTGTGATAACTAATTAACAATCCTCTCCTATGAAATTAAGACACGTCACACACCAATTCCCCTACCCCATATTTTTATTCAATTTAAAACCAATTGAAAAATAACAAATAGAGGGGGATCCCACATTGAAATGGAATTCCAATTTTTAGTTTTCTTCCCCTGGACTTCATTTTTTTTCCTTTTCTTCAAGAATCCACACTCACCATTACAAAAACACGAGACACTCATAGAATTCTCACTCACCACTGCACACACACACTCTTTGATCGGAAAAATAGTCCCTCATCCCCTCTTTGACTAAAAAATTGCACACCACACACGAGAATGGATGTAGATTGAGAGAGAGAGAGTCACGAACAGAGTGAGAGAGTGAGACGAGAGAGACGGACGGGGTTTGAATCGGCGAGGGTGGACAGAAATCGCCAAGAATCAGGTGGGTTAAGTTTTTCTCGGTGACTTATTTGCCGGAGCTGTCCGTTTCTAAATATTTTTAGGCCACTCTAGCTAAAGAGCATCGAAAATCGTCGGAGAGCTGACCATTTTGTCAATTTCTGCCCATCGTTGCTCTCGCCGGAATCTCTTTGTTTCGTTTGATTTTGGTTCAGATTCGGTAAGATTTTGGATATAGGTGTTCTCGGGTTTCTGTACATTCAGTCTTGGGTTGTTCATTATTTTTTCCTTCTTAGGATTCAAATCTGGCTGGGTCGTTATTCCTCAATATCGGAGTTGGAGTTGGTCACTGTTGAGGTCCTATTCGGAGTTCTAAATTTTGAGTTTTCTTAAATCTTATTACCATTGAAATCGGTTCTTCAAAGGTTCACCTCTTAACTCTACTTTTGAATTAGACCGAGGTGGTTAATATCGTGATTTTGTGATGTGGTTTTGAATATTTTGAGCAAAACGTTGATTGTTGTTGTGGATGTGAATAATCGGTATGCTTAAATGTTTGAGTCCTCATTTGGGTATGTGTTCGATATTGATTTCGGATGTTGAAAAAGTAATTTGATAGTCGAATTGGTTGTTTGGGGGTCGGGATCTAAAATTGATAATTGAATAAGTCGAAGGTTGTTTATTTTGATTCATTGCTGAATATTGTTGAATTGGATAGCATCATGATTAGGCCATCGAATGAATAGGTGAAAGTAGGTTCGGGTAGGCAAAGATTTAAGAATAAGTGTTTACTCGTTGAATTATTGAATTCTTGAAATGAGTGTTGAATGGTTTGGTTTTATTGCTTTTGGATCGAATGTATCATTTAGTCGGGGAATGCCCCGAGACACATTGTATTTATTCACTGGAGAATGCCCCGACGTACTATGTTGGTGAAAAACGTTCGTGAGAAAGGCTCGAGGCGTCGGATAAACCGTGGGAGCGTAGTTAGGATTAGTATAGGTTAGATAGGATTTATTTTTCGCATTTTTTTATTTTGGGTATGTATAATCGAACTGAACACTATACTTTGATAAGTTTTGTTTGGTTTGTTTGTTTGCTTTACATGCTTCTTTGTGGTTTGTACATTCGTAGTGTCAAAATTAGCCAATACGCTCCACCAAGCGACCGTGGTTGAACCACGGGATCGAGGGGTGCCTAACACCTTTCCTTCGGTCAACAGAATTCCTTAGCCGAAATCTCTGTTAACAAACCAGTTTAAAGAGTCAAATGGTTTTGAAAAGGATTTTCCAATGGTGACTTGACACACCAGATTATGCCAAGTAGTGACTCTGATTTTGAATGTAAAAACAATCCTTCTTCAGAACAAATCTTTTTCTTTTGTTACTTAATAATGAAAACCCTTTCAAACCTTAAAATATTCTTTAGGTGTAAAAAGGGGTGTGACAAATGGGATCTTATTATAATTTCTTAAATTTGTATCGCTACATAAGGAAAGTTTTTGTGTAATAGTGATTTTATAATCAAATTAATTATCTTAAATTAGGTAACGATAACTTACTATAACCAAATTGACCATATTATATTGAGGAAAAAATTAGTTAATATTGACAGTTGGTTTAACAGTAAATAAATTCTAAAAGTTTTGTAATTAAATTTATCTAATATAATAGATTAGAATAAATTCTAAAATTAAGTCACTTGAATTATAATGTACTTGCATTCAACTACTAATATTGAAATTTAAATAAATTAATTTAAGATTTTAATTAATAATAATTGTGATTTGAGATCAACAAGAATGCAACTAATCAATTAGTTGATTTGATGCAATCAACTGTGATGTTATTATGACTTTTGAGATTAGAATTAATACACAGGAAACTTTCTTGATGGAAAATTTATATTATGTTTAAAGTAAATTATGATTGGCCCATATTTTCACAGTAAAATATTCGACAAAATTTTCTAAAAATTCGTCACTTGATTATGATAAAAGTATACTTTAAGTATTAAGAAAACTATTTATTGAAAAGATTTTTATAATTAATGGTAGTCGATCATTAGTTTTTATACTTTATTTTTCGTAAATTAAGAGAGATTTAAAGTCAAGTTAATTACAAGAGATTTTTAGGATGTTACAATAAGATGAAGAGGAATAATAATAAAAAAAATTATTCAAAATTTATTTTTACTCCTCTTTTTCTCTTATTGATATTCTTTATTTTAATTAAATAAAATTAACATTTAAATAACATGAGGTAATGAATTAGAAGGTTAAGCCAAGTGGCATATCAACAAAATTGTTAATTGATATTTTTAATAATGACCCAAATTACAGCTTTGTTACGGGGAAATCTATATTTTAATTTCAAAATCAAATAAGTTATGTGATGCTAAGAAATTGAAATCTTTGTTGTTTTATCACATGAGAAACTATTATATGGCAATAAATATTCATGACTTAGTCACAATCAAGTAAGAAAATCAAGAAATTATATCAAGGATAGTAATTAAAAAAAATAATCAATTACAATTAAATTGACAAATCTATATAGAAAATATTATTGTAATCAAAGAATCATTTCAAAAAATATATTTTTTCATATTAAGAATATAGTATATATGGAATATGAATCTTCGAATCTTATTCAAAGATAAACTATTTTTTTTAATAAATTTATATGAGTTTTGAATTTGATTTAAAACGAAAATTTGACTTCTTATATATACTCCTCCAATAACACATCAATATTGTTACACTTTCTTCTTCTTTTCTTTATTGTAATTGATAATTAATTTTATTATTTCTCAAGTTCTTTATTATGAATATGTAAAAATAAGATTTTCAATATTTTCAACACATTAACTTTGATTTCCTTCAAGAATTTTAGGTTTAAATATCAAGATTTTATGAAATAATATATCAAAGCATGTTGATGAAATGTTATCCCTAATTTCAAGTACGAGGAGTTTGAGCAATGTGTTTATAGCGTAACATAGGTTTGAAACAATGAAATCATTTGTCGACAATTATCTGAATTATCTATAGTGTTTCTCTCCTAAAAAAAATAAGTTTGTTAGTTTAATTATTTCTTTATATAAATACAAATTTGTATTGTTGATAATATAGTTCCTTTATTATATATTATTGTGGGGTATTGCATTATTTTGGGGTCTTGCATAGTTATTATATATTCTTAATCCTTTCATTAATTCTTTGAACATAAGATTTCTGTAGAATGTGAGACTAAACATGTTGATAAAATGCCATTACTAGTTTAAATATGACTTCGGTAAAAAATAAAAAAAGCATTAAGAGGTTAAATACTGCATTCACAACATATGCTTGGAACAAGAAAATTATTTTACACAATATTTTTTTCTTGAGAAAAAATATTTGGTAAGTTTGGTAAATATAAAAACAATCTACTATTGTAAGATTAATTGATATGTACGACAATAAGAATTTTAAATAAATGTAAGTTAATTTTATTATCGTTAGATTGTAAGCTTCGGTAAAATAATATCACTAGATAATGAGGTCTATAAACATATATGTTAAAAAAATGTCAGAAATATAACTGAAATATCGACGGATTGCTATTGTTAATCGAAAATTTGACTTACCTTCAAATTATTTGGTAATTTTGTAGATCTAAACTATTTTTTATCTAAATTTTTATTCTAATTTTTTTCTTTAAAATATTATTCGCGCATTACGTGAATACTAATTATGTTATTAAGTGTAAAGTGAGAAATTTAAATTAAATTTATTTTTAATTATAAAATACTTCTTTATTAAAATGTATTAATGAAAAAGTATGACTTGAAATGGAAACAAGAGAGTAGTTATTTTAAAATATAAAAATGGTGATTGTTTTTTTGGGGGGTGTAAGTAAAAAATGATAACGGAGAATGTATTAATAGAAGAGAAATAAGGAACGGAACGTGGTTTTTGGTTTTTGTTGTTTTGGAAAAGTCTCAAAAATATTCTTGAACTATCTGAAATAGCTTAAAAATATTCCTTGTTAGATTTTTGGCTCAAAAATAACCCTCTGTTAAATATTTGGCTAAAAAATATCCCTCCCTCTAACGGAATTCGGAAAAAGATTAAAAATACCTCTAAACTATCTGAAATGACTCAAAAATACCCCCATGTTAAATATTTGGCTCAATAAATACCCCTCTCCTTAACGAAATTTCACCAAGCATGCCACCTAGATAAAAAAAAATTACGTAACTATGACATATTATCATGTAAAATGTTAGTATTTTTTAATTATATGACATTCCTTTCTTCTTTATTTTTATTTTTATTTTTATTTAAAAACGTCAGTGAAACGGATAAAATTTAAACGGCTTTTTTATTTTTAATCAAAGTAGACAAACGGTGGTTACATAATATTTTTTTTGAAAAAATTTATTAAATGTAACATCGCTATTATCAAATTCCTTTGATCATCTAAAAAATAAGTTTTTTTCTTATTAATAGGTTTAAAAGTGTGAAACCCAACAAAAAAGTCTTATTAAACTGATAAACCCATTAATTATTAGGCCAGTATAAAAGTTAAAATTAAGATTTACTCGTAAAAATAATAAATTTCAAACTAAACTTCAATTTAGTTCCTCAAAAGATGTGTTTGGTTTTACTAACTTTTATTCAAAATGTTTATGCTAAAATGATTTAATAAATACCTTCACTAATCTAAAATTAATAAATCTTTGAATGTGACACACATCTTCAAAAAGTTAATGAATGACATAATTAAATAATAATTTATCAATATTAAGTTTCATTTTACTTCTTTTGAAACTTGCTCTAAAAATAATAAGATTATTCATTAAAACTGAATTTAGAAAAATGAATTCATTTCGAATGATTAAACAAGTGTTAAAAGGAGATCATTTGTTTTGAAAAAGAATTTGCATGTAGTAAATTCAACTCAATTATTAGTACATCAACATTTGCTAGCTTAAAAGTTAAAATTCTAGCTCCTCCTCCAAGTCAACATCAGATCAAGATCAAGCTGTCCCTCATCCCAAACGATAATAACAAGATGAAATTTAGAACTTTTAAAACACTAATGAAAAGGTGAAATCTAGAACTTTCAAAAAATTAATGAAGTAATTAGCAAAAGATTGATTTTTTGATTTTTTCGTTTCACTACTTTGCAAAAAAATAAAAATAAAAAGGAAAGGAATGTCATATAATTAAAAAATACTAACATTTTACATGTGGATGGTAATGTGACATAGTCACGTGATTTTTTTTTTATCTAGGTGGTATGCTTGGTGGAATTTCGTTAAAAGAAGGAGTATTTTTTAGCCAAATATTTAACAGGGGGTATTTTTGAGCCATTTCAGATAGTTCAGGAGTATTTTTGATCTTTTTCCGAATTTCGTTAGAGGGAAGGATATTTTTGAGCCAAATATTTAATGGAGGGGTATTTTTGAGCCAAAAATCTAACGAGAAATAATTTTAAATCATTTCAGATAGTTCAGGAGTATTTTTAAACTTTTTCCGTTGTTTGTTTAACCAAAAAAATAAAAGGAAGAGAGATGAGGAACGTGGAATTCATTAGAAAAGGGGGAAAAGCATGGGAACTTTTTATCCCTGCACTTCTGTCAACTCACAATTATTAGTAGTACAAAATCAAGAAGAATAAAGAGAAAAGCATAGTTAAAATATTTATAAATTTAAAAATATTGAGGGAGGAGAATATTAGAATGGAGTGAACCGAATGATTTAAGAGAAAAAAATGATGTCTTATAGCAACATTCAATTTGACTTGAATTTATGGTATGACGGTTGGGATTCTCCGCTTTGTTCACCGTCCCAAAAATGAGCTTGCGCAAATTCAAATTTATTCAACGTTAAATATGAATATGAATTGTTTAAGAATAAAGTTAAAATCATGGGACAATTTATTTCAAGATTAATTATTTCATGATTGTAGTGTTATTTTTATTCTATCATCTTGCGGTGAAATAATAATTCTGAAATAACTAATTCCAAAATAACCAAATCAAATGAGTCCTTAAAGACGAAAGGTAAAAGATCACCAAAAAATATTGTTCAAGGGGGCTATCGCGATCCCACTTGGTGAAGAAATATTGTTTCCCAATTGATAGATACTACTAAATTGTAAACGGTTATTTTCGATATGGGTTGCGGATATAAAACCATAATTTTGAGACTAATTTATTTCATTTGAAAGGTGACATAAAATAAGACCAAACTGATGTTCTACATGTCATACAAGTTTAGTGAATAGTAGATAATAAGTTTCTACGTTTAGATTGGGTTGTGTCACGTGTTCCACAGATGTGATAGAAAGCAATAAACTTAAGAACTAGAATTTTTCACGTGCAAAACACCGGCTCAAAAAGTTGAAAACTACGAGCAACAACCTCTGTGAGATTTACCCCAAACTTTACTAAAACTCTTATCTCCTTCAACAATCGATTATAAACTCTGCAAACGTAAGGAATAATAAACCATAATTCATATAACTCAACAACTAGGAAATATAAACTCTAATTCTAATACATCAACAATTAGGAATTATAAACTCTAATTCCTATATCTCAACAACTAGGATTATAAACTCTAATTTCTAAACAACTCACAAACCTACCAAGGCTTGTGATCCCAAATCTTCAAGTCGACCCAACTTGAAAACAAAATCCTATTCCAGTTTAGAACACATTGAAAACTATAAAATCAAAACAATTACAATTCAATGGGAACAACACAATGAAGCTGATTGATGAACTATAAAGCTTAATCTTGTGGAACTGGTTCGTCAATCTATTTCGTTGAATGACATCACTTAAATTTTCAGTCAAAACTCTCTCAAATATGAACTCCCTCTATTTGATTGTGGTCGACTGTTTTCTTCTCATGTATGTGCGCAAACAACTTTGTGAAAGCCCTTGAATTTTTATAAATGTGGATAGTTTCTTCCTTTTAAGTCGATTTGCTTTTCCTTCTAAGGAATCCCATCCTTTAAAGAATCTAATTGAGGAATCCCATTTCTACGTGGACGACTTTGCCGTTTTCTTTTTGTAGTTCCTCTCTTTACGTGGATTTATCTAATTTAGGTATCCTTTTATAGTAAGGAATTTACATTTTGATTTACCATCATTCTTTTTGTAACTTATATTGCATGTGTAATCGAAGTTCACAATCATTAGCATCTCTAATGTAGGTTGAATTGGTGGTGATAAACCATGTGAATCAACCTATTTCTTGCAACTGTTCCCCTGCATTATCAATCTTTAAAATTGTATTTTATTCCATTGCTCGATAGTAGAGAATTCATGCCTTAATCTGCATCACAACTTCTTCTGCTTGGTCTTGCTCAGGTCATCAAAGTCAATCGATTATTTCTTCTTCATTGTAGACCACATAGTGTATAATGGACCATGTAACTTGACTTGTTTCTGTAACGCCCTAAGACTACCCCCTAGACATCACACGTGCTTAGGACCATAAGTGATCCCAAGCTAACCCTTGTACTAGCATAACTCGTGAGAAATTGAAAAAGATACATAAATCTTGAAGAAATGAGCGGAAGAAAAGTCTTTCCTGAACATCTTCAAAACAAAACTATTAAAACGATTACAACTCTGGTTAGAAAAAACAAAACTAAAATCAAATACATCAACTCTACTAACTGTCTATGAAGCCTCTACTAATATTGACTATAGGTAATCGAGACATGACCCCCAGCTATCCCGAATAAATACGACTGAATAAAGAAAACAAGTTACTACTCGAACTATGATTAAATCGAGCCCTCGAATCAAACGGACTCATCACTTGTTGACTGGAAGCTGCAAACTGCCTGATTATGATGTACGCTCTACAACTTGTACCTACATTATGAGACAATGTAGCACATAGACATATAGGTGGATCAGTACTTTTGGAATGTACTGAGTATTTGGGGGTGAATTCATAAGTAAAAACAATAACTTAATGTACATATAAAACTCTAAATAATGCATGCTAAGTGTAAATGACTCACCTTGGGCTTGAATAAAACAAAAGCTGTAAAATTATAAACATGAGTAATGAAGCATAAGTATGAACTTATTGAGCCATGACACTTAATTTCTAAAATATTTACTTTTATTTTTCTTTAGGGAGGTTCTTCCAACAGATATACACCATGTGAGCTATCATGGAGTCCAACGTCTTACCCACTGATGGAAGAGCTTACACTGGGGAAAGCTGTCCTGCCCTTGCCATTGGAATAGGACCTTAACTTAAGTGATCACTATACTTAACCCATATTAGGAATTTAAACCTACGGTGGCTCGTAGTTCTGGGGCATATGACCTTGGACTTATATCAAACTCGATGCTAAATACTACTCCCTTACTCATATGCTCAGACTTTAAGAAATACACCTTAAAATAGCATAAGGTTTTATAATGAAAACCAGTTATGCTTTTCTTTGCTTTAAATCATAATTGTATGAATAATGTGGATTCCTTGTCTTAGCTTAGAATCAAAATATCAATTCTTTCTTAAAATCTTGAAGTAAGCTTATCAAATAATACTTAAAAGCATAATCTTCTTGAAGTCTTAATACTTAAACTTAGGGCTTAAATTTCATGCTTAAACTCATGTCAATTCATAATAAAACTTCATGCTCAATAACAACCTTGATATGCTTCAATAAATAACAAGTAAAGATAGTGCAATCTCATTCATAATATAAATCTTGTAATTAAAACATAAACATAAGAACTTTTTGATATACAAAACTTTGATGCTTAACTGAGGCCTAAGGAAAGAATGTTAAAGGCATGGATTCATTAAAGAGATCTAAACTGGTGACGTACATGATATAATGCGAATTTCACTAGTATCATGAGTTTTGAGAATTGATCATACTCTGAAACATGAGTTCATACTTATCATAAGCTATTCAACATAAGACTAGAGTTTCATAGATTTATGAGGGATGACGCGAATCATAGAGTGAAGTTGCTACTTACTTACTAGGAGCTTAGAACGGACTTGAATGCACATGAAGTGTATAAGCATTGACCTTTGACATTGATTTATCATGCAATACATAAATTTGGTGTGATGATGACCGAAATCCAAGGAATACTCTAGAGTAAGAAGGGATCACTATCTTATCACAACTCTTATTGACATGCATCACAATCTAATTCTCAAAACTTGAGTTTGTTCTTCACTCTACCATCTCCCCCTTAGATCAAAGCTGACATTCTAAGATTATCGTTATAACCACATATGAACTTCAAGGCAAACACCCATAAAGGCATACTTCTTATATTCTCTAAACCTCTACCAACAACAATTTTCTTGCAGTATGTTTAAGATGACAGACCCAAAATTCTCAACTAATTATGACATATACCAAAGATTTACCTCAACATTCCTTCATACTTTATCCTTAAATAGAAAAACATGAATAATATTTCTTAATGAGGGTCATCAAATCCCTCTCATCTAAACCATTGCTTATCCAATATCATCACCACTATCTTAACATAGGAAGAGGTCACCGAAGGGCTAACGCATAAGGACCTGAAGCACGAAAGAATACTATACATAAAGCTTTAAATCTCATGAAATCACATGATTCAAGAATATACATACTTGGGTATGAACCCTACTTCAAAACAATCAAATAAAATCATAAAATCATGTAATTTGGGCACAAGTGTGAAACGATACCCTTGCTCATAACCCCATATACCTTAATTAGATGAATTCTTGAAGATTTCTTGAGGGTTTCTTGAACTTAAAATCTTGAATTCTTTGTGTTCTTGGGAGAAAAAGCTTGAACTTTGTTCATGGTGGAAAGGTGAGGGTTTTTACGAGAGAAATTTTGCGGAAGATGGGCACATAATGCCCTTTTGGATGCTATAAATCATCCCTTGGATGTTTGGGTTGAGGAGTAAGGACCAAAATGCCCCTTGACCCTTAGGAAGTTGAAAACAATGTGGGAATGGACTAGGCGTCGCCCCCTTTAGTCTGTGGGAGTAGAGCCCATGGCGCCCCCTCTATCCCGGTGCAATAACCCGAGCAGGCTTATCGTATGCCCCTACTTCCTCTCACGATAAAAGCTATAACTTTTTGCTTGAGTATCGAATTAAGGCAAAATTGGTATCGTTGAAAAACTGTATCAATTATCTATAATTTGGTGGTTCTTGGGCTGTCAAATTCTATGTATATCAAAGGCTATACACATTCAAAGAAGATCCTTGTAGAATCAAATACCAAACTTGGACGAATCAAATGCTCTTTGCTCAATTTCACTCTAAGTGATTCCTATGAATATTTTTCACTTCGAGAGCACCTCACACACTAGGATAAAGATCATGACATATATATTCAAAATAAGTTCATGAGATTAGAGATTACACTCATAAGAATGATGCTTCAAAGTCTATCCCAAAAATGCGGTGTGTTATAGTTTCTTGTGCCTGTTTTACAGTACTATCACTACAATGTAGTCATAGTTTTTCATCACTAATTTTGTCACCAACACTTTGTCATCTTCAAAAGCATCACATTCTAGTAAATTCTTCCTTTTCGACGATAACGAACACTTGTTGTCACTACCCGAGCCATGTCCCTGACTGCGACGGGCTTCTCAAACCAATGAAGGCCCAAGAAGACCCCTTAACCTTACATCATAAACATAGTCATAATCAAATATGGAAATAAGTTAGACCCAAAAAATTGTTCAATTTAAATGAAACTATAATCCAAGACTCTAAAAATACAACATAATAACCTCCAACTAAATCAGTCTATGAAACTTTTAACATAAAAAAATTGTTAAAGTAGGGACAAGGACCCGGCAATGCCATAAAATGAAAGAAAATACCAAACATCTAAGATATTCCTCTTTTCAAATAATTGAGGGCCCACCAACTTGGATAATATCTGACCAAATCCTACTTTTGCACCAAACCATGAGAATATGCCTTTGAACCTAGATCTTGAGGCAATGTAGCTGCTGGAAGACGGTCACTACGTGGAACCCAAAACACCTTATACTTTATAACAAACAGACAGAAGCATAAGAAATGCAATTTACAGTACGGAAGTCAAAATACATAAGCATAAATAAAGGCTTCAAATAATTTCTTAAAAACATAGAGTCAACTCTTCTCTTTAATTCTAGGCTAGATGGTATCCTGACATTCTCTCTACCCCACAGACTATATGGGTCTAGCATTAACTCATTGACCAATTCCTAATCCAAGTTTTTCGCAAGTATTGGGGTCTCTACATACTAGCATACCAAAAGCACAAAGCAAGTATGCCACGAACATCCATATTTCAAGATAGGAAAAATCCCGCATCAGAAAAAAACGATTTTAGGAAATAAGTCTTTCAAACTTGTACCTTCTCAGTTAATCATCTAACCTCTTTAAGACTATTTTTAGTCGCTTAATCTTTCTTGGAAATTCAACTCTTTCTCTATAAGCGAAATCTCTTATTAGGTATCATCATACCGAGACTTGCAAGTCATATAAATTATATCATCTCTTTTATTTATCCCTTCTTGTAATAACACATATCATTGACCCCCAAAATGATTCAAATATCAAATAAGAGTTCTCTTTCAAAATTGACATATAAGTTTAAGTAATACATATTTCTTACAAGGCATCTTTATAACTCTTTAAGGTGGGTATTTCTTTCATAAATTCCTAGAATTTTCATGAGAATACAAGTAAATTTAAAAACAACAAATGATATTTCTGCATGTCATAATAACTCAGGAGAGTTATGAATGATTTTTGGCTACAGATAGATCAGGTTGCCAGACGTGTTCCAACAAAAGCAGTAAAGATAGTAAATAATGAACATGATAGTTTTATGTGGAAAACACCCAGCTTATAAATGTTTTAAAATACCATAATCTTTATCTGTATAGGATTTAACCCCAACTTCACTAAACATAATGAGCTTATCAGCAAAAGATTACAAACTCTGTAACCTAAGAAATTATAAACTCTAATTTCTAAAGATCAATTATCTCCCCACACTATTGAAACCCACTTCAAGTTTCTCTATCTGAAAATCAGATTACACAACTAAAACAACCCTAGAAATTAATTTTAATTCCTAAAAACACACAAACCTCCCAAGATTTATGTTCCTAATACTTTGAGTTATCCCAACTTAAATACTAAAATTCTAAACCAGTTTATAACACACTAACACAAAGAAAGAATGAAAATTACAGCTTAATAAACTTCCTAATACATATTAAATAGAATAGAAGACTGTTAGACAAATGAATGAAACTGGTACTTCTATCTGGTTCACTATATTAGGATGCACTTCAATAGCTAGGAAAAACTCTCTCAAACATTGTTCTGACTTGACCCGACTAGGGGCCTTATCATAATGGGCATCCCAAGTCCAATCGGGATCAGAGACCACCCCATTACTTAACTCAACCTCCAGCCGCCTACTCTAAGTTGGTTGAATTTTTAACATATAACAAGATAGCATAACTAGAAAAGTCCTGACTTTGGGATAGGTCTATTCCAAAACCAACCTTACTAAGTCATCCCATCCACCAAACCATACCAACTAAACCACCAAGCCAAACAAATACCGAACCAAAGGCCATAAACCAAGTCATAACCAAATGAGTTACAAAACATAATATGATTAATCCCAAAATGGAATACGATGGAACAACAAATAATATCGTCAATAGGTATCAACCCCAATACCAATACCAATGCTAAGGCTGACACCAACACCAACCCCGCCCATACCAACCCATAGCAGTACTAGAAAGCCTCTAAACAAAATAGTAAGAATATCTGGTTGGGACATGCCCCCAACCATAGCCAAAACCACTATCCAAAAATAAATCAAATGTCTAAAAATATCCATAACATAAAATGGAGCCTTTTGGAAAGATGAAAGCTCACTACTTCAATCCAACAATTTTCCCATAATCAATAACTATGTTAAAGGAGTAGACCAGCCGGTTCCTACATAGCATGGGTATACAACCACCCAAAGATGGGTTAGTGGGTGAACTCTAGCATGAACTCAAGATAAAGATAAAATAATACTAGTTATAAAACCAAGTAAAAACTATCCATACACACACACACACACTATATATACATAAAACCCTGTTGGTAAAGGAAATCGGTTTTAGCATGCCATTAAAACCTTTACCTAGTCTGTGTAGCTTTGCCATCCTAAACCACCCATGGGCTATATGGTTTTAGCTCCACCTGCTGAAAGGGCCCTGGTGAGTGAAGCCGTACAACTAGGGAAGAAAACCTGGGATGACTAGTACATCGCCCAAATATAAAGTGTGAGATCATGCACACGGTCCCTTGGACCAAACCTCACATTAGCAAATATGTGTTTCCAGTTTTGGTCCTCCCGAGACATCCACCGTCCATGGCTTTGCTACACACCCCGCCATTATTGCTTAATTAAAATCATTAACAAGAAACCAACCAATCCATTAACCAAGGCCATTGGTAATGGTATCGTCATACCGACTATACTTGTAAGTTTTGTCCATAACCAACCATATGTAGGTTTAAGGGATTCCATTAACTATATTAAACCATTTGGAGCATTCTCTTGTACCCCACAAGCATAACCATTTAGACTTTTTACCTTTCCAAACCATTTAAACCATGCATAATTCTTTTACCAAGTTTAAAAGAAGCAAGAGTTCCATTAAAAACAGTAAATGCAATGAAAACAACCTTATAGTCATTTTATCAAACACATTGGGGGCATAATATTATCAAAACCAATTCCAATAACCATTTAATCATTCCCATGCAATCCAATTATCCAAAACCACCAGTTAATCATGTAAATACATAATTAAAACCATGGAAAACCATCACAAATCATTTATAATCAAAATCCCCAAATCATAGTTGAAAACTCAAAATTATACAACGTTGAAATCATGAAAACCATTCATAAAAACTATGCCTATAGTTGAAAGTAATAGTGAGGGAATAGAACATGTCTTAATTGACAGGTAGATGGAGAGAAACCACCAACAAGATTCCCAAATTGGTCCTCTAGTTGAAACCCTAACTTTCTTGCCCAAAATCTCTTGAGAGAATTATAGAGTTTTTAGGAAGAGTTTCTAAGTGATAATAAATAGAGTAATAGGGTAAATAACCTCCCAAGTGAGTTAGAAATCATGGACCTTATTAGGATAAGTGCGGAAATATCCAGATTACCCCCACTTAAGTTGCACAAAAATCCCAATACAAGGGTATGACTGACACTCATGAGTCATACGCTTCGATATGAGTGGTACCTACCACTCATCTCCAAAGCCTCAACCCTTGGACCTAACATTTTCTTGTGTATGATTCATTCTCTCCATGTCATATTGACAATATATGATCCATACCCTACACTTGTATCCCTGACAGAATAGAATCCATAGGAGGTTTGAACACTAACTACCATACGAGTCCTAGGCATAACTTGTACCCTAGCTTACAACTCATGGTGAGCCACTCACACTTAGATCCATCTTTAGTTACAAAGTCTAAGATTAATCTAAGGAAATTCCAAACCAAATGATCTGTATCCAACCATATGACTTATATCATTCATGTTGAACCCATTCCAGTGACCAAAATCCATCCCACCAACCTACACTGATCAGCATATGACTGGACCATATCATGTGTACCCCAACATACGGATCATACTCATGAGTCATATTATGTCTAAAGATTAGAAATTCGTGAAATTTTCTAAGGTCCATAAACCAGCGTGTTTTAGTCTCCTCCACTAGGAACATTCATCCCCTAATGACAGATATGGTAGGGGTAACCACCCGCACAAGTCATTTGCAATATCAAATATATTTCCAATCTTTAACAAAGTTTGAAAACAAAGAGGCAAAGATATTAATATTTTCTTTAACAAACTTAGAAAATAAAGATGTGTTGAAGACACATACCTTCCGCACGAATCCCAAGAGAAGAAAATAAATATAGATACTTGGACTTCGTGACCTTCTTCACTTCCCATGTAGCTTCTTCCACTTTATGGTTCCTCCATAGAACCTTAACCGAAGATAAATCCTTGGTTCACAACCACTGAACCTACTTCTCCAAGATCCCAACCAGACCTCTTCATAAGATAGAGAGTCCAAAAAACCCAACCCTTTCAAAGGAACAATCGAAGAAGGATCACCAACGCCCTTACTCAACATGGAGACATGAAATAATGGATGAACCAATCTCAAGCTAGAAGGAAACTCCACTTTGAAGGCAACATTTCCAAACTTTTGCAAAACTACATAAGTACCAATATACCGAGGACTACGCTTTCCCTTTTTGCCAAACTGCATCACCCCCTTCATGGGAGATACCTTAAGGAACACCTTATCACCAACCTCAAACTCTAAGTATCTATGCCTTACATCCGCAACGGACTTTTGGCAACTTTGGGCAGCCTTAACCTATCCCGAATCACCTTTACCTTTTTCATAGCCTGATAGACAAAATCTGGACCGAACATATCCATCTCACCAAGCTTGAACCAACCAATAGGAGATCTACACCTTCTACCATACATTGCCTCAAAAGACACCATGCCAATGCTAGAATGATAGCTATTATTGTAAGCAAACTCTACCAAATGTAGATGCTCAACCTAACTGCCACCATAATCAACCACACATAACCAAAGTGTATTCTCCAATATCTGAATAGTTTTTTCTACTTGCCCATCTGTCTAAGGAAGAAAAGCAATACCCAGACTTACTTTAGTACCCAATCCCTTCTAAAAAGACCGCTAGAAATGAGATAAAATTGTGTACCACAATCAGACATAATCAAAACAGGCACCCAATGCAGCTTCACAATCTCCTAAAGAAATAGTTTCACATAATCCTCCACCAAAAAAGTAGTCCTCACTGGCAAAAAGTGAGCAGAATTTGTCATCCTATCCATGATGACCCAAATTGAATCATTTTAATTATGAGACCAAGGAAGACTGGTAATAAAATCCATATTGATTACCTCCCATTTTTATTCAGGAAAAACAATCTCTTGATATAACCCACTAGGCCTCTGTGTTCAACTTTAACTTGTTGATGCACCAAGCACTTGGATACAAAATCAACCATGTCTCTTTTTGTACCATTCCATTAATACATCTCCTTGAGTTCACGATGTATCTTTGTTGAGACAGGATGTACAATGTAGAGAAATACATGTGCCTCAGCCAAGATCCTTTGCCACAAATCGTCGACATTGAGAACACACAACCTTCCTTGGTACCGTAAAGTACCATCACCACCAATCTTAAACACCATTACCTTCTACATACCCACATTACTCTTAATTTTCATAAATATAGGATCTAGTATTTGCTTCTCCTTAATCTCTTCACCAAGAGATGATCGAACAACTTCCTATACTATTACCCTACCATCCTTGGAGTCCAAAAGACAAACTCTAAGATTTTTCAAATAGTGAATATGTTTCACTAATTCTCACTTTCCTTCCTCCATATGATCTAGACTCCCCATGGATAACCTGCTAAGAGCATCAATAGCCACGTTAGCCTTATCTAAATGATAGTGAAGGATCATGTTATAGTCTTTGAGAAGGTCCAACTATATTATTTGCTTTAGATTTAGCTTATTATGACTCACTCATACTGTAGACTCATATGATTAGAAAAGATGTCTATGTGCACTCAATACAGATAAATCCGCCAATGTTTTAAAGCAAAAAAACACCACCAACAGCTCTAAATCATGGGTAGGATAATTCCTATCATGCACCTTGAACTACCTAGAAGCATAGACAATCACATTCCCATGTTGCATCAAGACACAACCAAGTACAACCCTAGATGCATCACAATAAACCATAAACCCCTTACTACCCACAAGCAATGTCAAAATCGAAGCTGAAGTTAGCTTATCTTTCAACTTCTTCAAACTCTCCTCATTAGCATCCGACCAAGAAAACTTCATCTTTTACTGACTGAACTTAGTCAAAGGAGCAGCTATTATTGAAAATCTCTCCTCAAACTGCTAATAATACCCAACCAAACCTAAGATGCACCGAATATCAGTTGGAGTCGTGAGTCTAGGCTACCTTTAAACCACAACCGCCTTTTGTGGATCCACCATGATCCCCTTACTAGAAATATTATGACCAAGAAAAGTCACAACATTCAACCAAAACTCATGCTTGGAGAACTTTGCATACAACTATTGTTCCTTCAAGGTTTGTAATACCACACAAAGATGATTAGCATAATCCACCTCACTTTTGGAATAAACCATAATGTCATCAATAAACACAATGATGAAGAGATCCAAGAACTGCCTGAAAACCCTGTTCATCAGATCAATAAATACCGTAGGGGATTAGTCAAATCAAATGACATCACTATGAATTCAAAGTGCCCATACCAAGTATGAAAAGTCGTCTTAGAGATATCCTCTTCCCTAATCTTAGGCTGATAATACCTATATTGAAGATTTATCTCAGAAAAAAACTTGTCACCTTTCAACTTATCAGGAAAGTCATTTATCCTTGAGAGAAGATACTTGTTCTTGACCATTACCTTATTCAACTATCAATAGTCAATGTACATTCGAAGGAAACCATCCTTATTATGTACGAACAACATCGATGCACCCCATAGAGATATACTAGGATGAATAAACCCCTTATCCAAAAGATCCTTAAGTTGCTCCTTGAGTTCCCTCAAATCACCTAGAGCTATTCTATAAGGAGTAATAGATATTGGATGAGTGTCCAGAACAAAATCAATACCAAACACTATTTCCCTATTCGGAGGAAGACCAGGAAGATCATTCGAAAAGACCTTAGGAAACTCATTTACCACTGAAACTAACTGTAAAGAAGGACCTTCCAAGTTAAAATATTTTAACTTAAATCAAGTGATAAATACAGCCTTTAGAAATTATCCTTTGAGATCTAAGATAAGAAATGAACCTCCCCTAGTAGCTAGGGAACCACCCTCCCAGTCTATAATTGGTTTACCAGGAACCTAAAGACAACCCTACGGGTCTGACAATCTATGGATGCGTAATAGTAGTGTAACCAATCCATTCCTAAAATAACATCAAAATCCACCATATCAAGATCAAACAAATACACCAAGGTCTGCCTACCACCAATAGATACCACACATACCCTATAGACTCTCTCAGCAATAATTAAGTCACCTACTATGGTGGTAATAGAAAAAAGATCCGAAACAACTTCAAAAACAAACCCAATACATACAACCATATATGGGGTCACATAGGAAAAAAGTAGACCCTAGATCAAGCAGACAATACACATTATGAGAAAAGAGTTGTAACGTACCAGTAAAGACATCAGGTAATGTTAGATTCCTATTGAGATGCAAGAGCATAAAACTTATTTTGGCCAGTGCCGATACCAGAAGTAGGAGCAGACACCGAAGCCACACCACTAGGAGTAGGAGCAGAAGATGAAGCAACTAGAGCTTTCATCACTCCTAAAGTATCCATACCAACTGAATAATTCTTGAGCATATGGTCTGGCTGGAAATATTTAAAACACTTGTCCCTTCTTTCATCATAATAACCTTGATGAAGACAACCATAGAATTAACAAGGAGGGCATGAAAAAGCCAACTAATCCTCACTCGCCTGAGATTGGAAACCCTGTGCTTGGAAATTATCACCACCTTGCTGACGCCTATTACCCGATTACCTCAGGTAAGGAGTGCTAGCAGTAGAGAAGGAACCAAAACTCCCCCACTTATTTTTCTAGCATTTGCTGCCATTTAGACCACCTGAGATTGTGTACCTCCCTGATCAAAAACATGTTCCTCTTACCCTGCCTATTTTCGAACTCTGCTTGTCCTGCATATGAATGGTCAACCTAGAAATATCCATAACCATGATAAGCAAAGTAGTGTTTCTTTCCAAGATCAAATCCTGAGATAGACTAGAAGAAAACTTTCTTATTCTTGATCTCTTGTCAGCCACC